>JAVANC010000012.1:6604676-6982176 GCA_033319125.1 Parnassius glacialis | reverse complement strand
AATCAAACTGAATGAGTAACTTCAAGCTAAGAATGTTATAGATGTGTTTTCACCTCTGAGAATTGCACGCGTGTAAATATAAGAAAACATTTAATTATAAATAATTCAGGCGAGCAGCCTGAAACGTAAATTAAATCTGAAATAATTCTTAAAGTAAATATTTTACTACTATAAAAATTAAGAAGACCGATATTACGTGTTTTTATAGGTGTTATTTATTTCATTTTCATTTTAATAAGCTTCTCCGGTTCTTTATACTCACCATACGAAACACAGCAGAATTAAGCTGCCATTATACATTGGTGCCACCGAGGTGCTTACCTCGAACGCTTGAACTCTTTACAGCCGAACTAAAAACTTTAATATATAGTCGAAAATACTTTATTAAAAAAAAACAAAAGCGTGTAAAAAAGGATAGATTAACTGAAATTACTCGCTCCAACTTTAATTTATTTTTACTGTTGTTATGTGAAGACTCGTAAACACTACAACCGTCGGTACAATTGCATCGAAGTATTTGTACAGAATTAAAGTACTTTTTTCATCGATTTCTTCAAAGATAAGTGAAATGTAAACGATATTGTTGAAGTATTAATAGTAATGATATCTTATATTTACGCGAAGACTACACATTAAATGAAACTAATTTTTACGGATTTTATCGCGTTTACTTTAACTTTTTAATTCCCGACGTTTCGGGTGCTTTTCAGCACCCGTGGTCACGGGGGGCGACTGAGGTGTTTGACGTCCTGATGTCATAGTTAGCCCGGCTACCTTCAGTTTTTAAATATAAAGCAAACACCTCAGTAAACGGACGCGTGTACGGGCCGATAAATGTAGGTATATTCATTCGAAAATGTTAAACCTGAATTCCATGGGACTGAGACGGGGCCTTGCATTTTCAGTGCGAGAGTATTGGTTCTGTGTCTGTGTCTTACCAATCCATCAAAGATGGTGAGTGTTGATAAACCTTTCAAGTAACGCATGCCAGTTGAAACATTTACGGATGGAGGTAAAAGTAGTGAATAAAATCGGCTTGTAAAGAAAGAAAGAAATCAATAATGTATCCCATAAAAAGCAATAATAAACAAATACATGTTTAGAGTGGTAGGTGCGTAACACACCTTCATCATCATTACAGCCCGTCACAAATTCACTGATAAACATAAGCCTCCCCCATGTAATGTAACAAAGCAAGGTCCTGAGCCACCTGCATCCATTAATTTATTGCATAACTTACAAGGTCGTGACTCCATCTAGTGTCTGACCATCCTACACTTCACTTACCGGTACGAGGCTGCATTAATTTCTCTAGATCCTTTCTTTCCTAATATTTATCGGTTCGGTCGTTAATAATGATGATGATGATACTTCTCGTTATTTTAATATTAAGACGCTATTCACACCTTTGTGGCATTCCTTGGGGGAGGCCTATGTTCTGCAGTGGACTTGTGAAGGGCTGTAATGATGATGATGATGATGATTCACACCTGACTAATTCGTGACAATTAGACACAAAAAGCACATTTTCTATGCAAGTAGAACTTGCTTAGATAGAACATTACCATAAATCATAGCCGCTTTGTTCAGTATTCCGTCTGGAACAGACTAACGATCTAAGAAATTAAGATTAAATTGATGTAGGTTAGTATAGACAAAAGTTTATTAAGTATTGATCTGTAATTTTAAATTAAATGTGTTACAAAAGTTATAATCTTCAAATTATTCATTTTAAAGTTTCAGAAAAAAAATATTGTGGCGTTTTAACGATAAAATATTACAACTTTTTTGACTTTTATTTTGAAGAATAGTTTTAGAAAGTTTTAAAATTAGTTGTCTCTTTTTTTATATATCCACTTAAACTTAATTCTTGGCGAATTTTAAATTAACTCCCACTGGGTTTTTTTTAATTAAAACTATAACATATTAAGGAAAAATATATGTATAACAGATCATTTTATCATCGGCATCCTAACGTGTGCCTGGCCCTCTATTTGAAATCTTCGTCAATACTTTCGTTAACAAGGAAAAAAGACAGAAGTAAAAGTACTTTCAATAGGCGTATAATTTTTAATAACTATAACACTTATCCACAAAGCATCAATTTTGTGAAAAGTATATACGGGGTTGAATTTTATTTAAATCTGACTCAGAATGTCATAATTTTTTTATAGCTAGAAATTTAAAGAAATAGTGTTATTAATATCTAGACTGTTCGCGCAAAAGCGCTAATGTCAATAATGGACGTCAGAGGGCGCGTGCGCCTCGGCGATACCGGTTTGACGTCCTGCCGTCTAAAAGGAAGCGCGAGGAAAAATAGGGAGTCCAATTCATCGCGTCGAGAGATAAGCACGCGGTCCGTTTTTGGTCGGGAGCTCGTTGAAATAGGCGCGTACAGTAAATATACCACTGGGAATCGTAGCGCATGCCCCTTGCTAAGAGTTTTACCCGGGACTTTTAGGTTTAACGCAGAATCTGTATAAGTGGATTCGACCGTATTAGTTACTAGTGCGGTATGTGATATTCTAGAAATAACGGTGACCTTTGATCCGTACGTTCTGTGTTCATTTCGCGAGTCAAGCGTTATAACAAACGAGAGTTAGTGGCTTCTGTAAGGTTGTTAACCGTACGACAGAGTTAAAGAACTGTCATCGTAGAAAACGAAGAAAGTGACTGCGGAAGGAGACCGTAGTTTGGAGAGGTGCTGAGGGCTGAACTGCTGCAAAGGATAACGGTCTAATAAGGTCAATAACACTACCAGCCACACCCAAATACACATCACTGACCCTTACTTTCCTAGCACTATACATCCACACGCGACCTGACCGAATCCTGAGGGACCAGTCGCCTTGGATAGAGGTAAGTAAGCTCCCCTTATAGAAAACAACGCTTCCCCCTGATCGTTTAATGTAATTAGAAACTTAAACCTTGGCCTGTGGCAGGCCCGACCAGCATCTGCTTGTAAGTTCTCCGTCTATAGGCCCGCGGGGGACCCTACTCCTGGGATAAGCAGCTGTTGGTCGTAACATTTGGTAGCAGGGCGCGATTCTGGGATCGATTCCGGGTCGATCCACCGACCATAGTGTTTGATAAAAATTAAATAATTTTGGTGGCAGGGAGCGTTGGGTTGATTGGTTTAATTTTGTGTCTACAATCACGCCCGTCCGTAATACGTAAAAATATTTTTTTTTATTATATACGTAATAATAAAATTCCTTCCTTTGTTGGCTTGCTTTGTTGTTTGCGGGTAAATTTGAAAAGCCGCGCCCGTTTAGCGCGAAAGCGGGAGTTTGCGTCATGTAGGTAGATGGTTATTTTTACGTAATCGGTTAATTATCGTTATCGGATAGTTGTAGTGGATTACTTATCGAAGGGTTGATTTCCGAGCTGGGCATTTTTTTTTTGATCGACCGTGATGTGTGTCTTCGTTTATGTAACTTTCGTATTGTAATTTGTATTTGAACTAAAGAGTAGTAATTTGTATTTGCGTAATTTGAATTTAAGCTGATTTGACCGCACTAGTATTTGTTATTTGTTATTTTTGTAATTGTGCTCGAGCCGCGTCGTAATTTGTATTTAGTAGTGATGTCCTCGCCCAAGATGCTAATCCGTTGCCTGCGGACTGAGTTACGCTGGGCCACCAGTGCCCATGCCTTGATAGGTCGACCGAATAGGGTCCATAACTTGATGAAGCGGTTCGAGCAGGTCGATGCTCGAAGGGCTGCAGCGGAGGAGGCTTACGCTGAGCTCGAGGATTCGGATGTGGAAAAGGGAGTCCTGGACTCCTGCTTCGCAGACTATGAGCAGTTCTTTTCCCTCACGGACGAGTTGATCGAGGCTGAAGGCAGGTATGCCGAGGAGGCGCGTGAAGCTCGGACGAGTGGCCTGCCCGAGTCCTTTCGGAAGCAGCCTCAACCGGAGCTGTTGGGACGACTCCCAACTCTGCACTTGCCAAGGTTCTCCGGGGTCCTTTCCGAATGGCTGAACTTCGTTGGTCTTTTCGACGACCTAGTGGACGCCCGGAGTGACTTGACCCCGAGCCAGAAGATGGCGTACCTCCTGGCCTCACTGGAGTGGGAGGCCCTGGGCGTTGTCAGCCATTTGAGCTTGTCGGACGACGCCTACCAGACTGCTCGAGACCTCCTAGCCAGAAGATACGCCAACGTCCGGCGAATTGCGGACGAAGATGTTAAGCAGCTTCTGAGCCTCCCGCTGCTTAGTGACCGGGCCAGACTACGTCCGGACCTGTTGGATCCTGTCTTGGTGGCCTGTAATACGTTGAGGCGGCTGGATTTACCAGTGGGCGAATGGGCCTTTTTGTTGCTCCGCATCGTGCTGTCCCGCCTACCTCTCGACCTTAGAATACTTTTTGAGGAGAGGTACGGCGGGGACGAGGCCTCCTATATTCCGCCCTTCTATGACCTGCTGCGGTTTTCGGAGGAGCAGTGCCGACAGATCGAGCACGGGGCGGGCACCGTCGACGACTTACGAGCCGTGCCCAGGGAGAGGCCGAATCCGCCGGGCAAGTCGTCGTCAACCCCCCCCCCCCCCCCTGCTCCTATTGTCGAGCATTTGATCACCGGGTAACGTCTTGCCCGAAATTATTAAGTAAGCCGGTTCCGGCGAGGCGAACTATCGCCAAGAAGCGCTGCTGGTGCTACTCCTGTTTGGAAGGGCACCTCCAGCGAGACTGTCCGCACCGGCGTCCCTGTTTGCATTGCCAGGGCAATCACCATTCCGCACTGTGCCTGGGTGCGAACGGCTTCTCCTCTCGGGGTGCTGCCAGGCCCTCGACCCCCACGGGCGGGGGCGCTCCGCCACGCCCTCTGACGGGCGACGCACGGCGCCCGCCGGCTAGCCAACAGGACCCTAGGTTTGAAAGGGGTCCCTCCCCCGACCAGTCGGGGGGTAATTCTCCCAGGGGCGGGGGTGTCATCACCCCCCCCTCAGCGTGCGGTGAGGAACTTCACGGCCACTCATCAGTCCACTGGACCCTTCTCACTCCCGTTAGCTGAGTGGCCGCGACTGGTGTACCACTGTACCCCATTTGATTGGAGGCGGCCCTAGCTAGCTGCCGCCTTAGCTCCGACCACGGCCGCCTCTACTGAGCCTTAAGCCGTCAACAGTCCACTTGTCAAGCTGTTCTGTTGCCGACGGCCTCAGTGAGGGCGTACAACCCGAGTGGCGACTGTTAGCGGTTGCGCTCTGTTAGTCTCGGGTTCACGCGGTGTGGCCTCCACTTGGTGGTGAGAAGATTAGGGCCCCCTGGAGCGTTGAATCACGCTCTCAAGGGGTATTAGATTTGTTTTGGTCGAGCACTTAGTTAAAAATTCTTTAAATTAAAATTAAAATACTTTTGGGTTTTCCGCGAAATTCATATTGTAGCGGTTGTGATTAAAAGAATTGAATTTAAAATACTCCTTTAAATGCTGCTGCGTATGCTTTGTAATTGTATTTGATTGTCGCGTCTGTTGCTGAAAGGAAATTTTGAATTCATTTGAAATTTGAATGGCGCGCTATTTTGAAAATTACGTATATGTTTTGTGATAGTGTTTAATCATTTCGCTTTGTGATAAGGAAGGTTGAAATTAGTTAACCCTGTTTGTGCCGAAGGGAATAAGAGTCAATTCTCTTTTGGTTTGGATTTGTTGGCACTGTCTAAGATATTTATTTGAAATAAGAAATAGGGCTGTCTCTTACGTTTATTGTATTGTTTACTTTGTCAATTTGACCTATGTGCGTCGGTGATTACTTGTTTTAATTAATTCTGTAATTGAACATTGATGCTTTGAAAAATTAGTTGAAATATGAGCATAGGACAACCTGCCTAAAGGGCTATCTGGTTTGTAGATTATCAGATGGAAATCAGCTGTCGCACCATTTGGTAAATTATTATAGGTGGATGGCTTGGTTATGTCTACTTGTTTGAAAATTCATACTAGGGACTATCTGTGCGTTTCGTTCGGCTCTCCACAGACGACGTTCATGGGGAATTTGGGGGTGCTCTCTGCACTGAAGCTTGGAAGGTCCCTCTGGGCCGCTTCGTGTCGCGTCACTGTTTGCAGACCTGATCCGGTCGGATTGCGGAACTAATCATAGGAGCGCAGATAGGTGTTTGAAGGAGGTCGTCGGACTTCTGTCTAGGAATAGGACTTATTTATGTGCTGCGATGTCCAGGAAGGGCATCCAGTTCAACTCTCCGGCTAGCCTACGTTGGGGCTGTAATTTTGAGGCGTTGGTTAGGGTTGCAAGATCTGATGGGGTGCGTAAGGTGGCCTAATTTGGTTGTAGATTCGGTCTTGCAACTTGCCGTTGCGACCCTGTCCCGCTGACCGGTTTGCTCGCGGACCTAAATCCTTATGTCCGGAACGGGGGGTTTGTTCGCGCAAAAGCGCTTATGTCAATAATGAACGTCAGAAGGCGCGCGCGCCTCGGCGATACCGGTTTGACGTCCCGCCGTCTAAAAGGACGTGCGAGGAAAAATAGGGAGTCCAATTCATCGCGTCGAGAGATAAGCACGCGGTCCGTTTTTGGTCGGGAGCTCGTTGAAATAGGCGCGTACAGTAAATATACCACTGGGAATCGTAGCGCATGCCCCTTGCTAAGAGTTTTACCCGGGACTTTTAGGTTTGACGCAGAATCTGTATAAGTGGATTCGACCGTATTAGTTACTAGTGCGGTATTTGATATTCTAGAAATAACGGTGACCTTTGATCCGTACGTTCTGTGTTCATTTCGCGAGACAAGCGTTATAACAAACGAGAGTTAGTGGCATCTGTAAGGTAGTTAATCGTACGACAGAGTTAAAGAATTGTCATCGTAGAAAACGAAGAAAGTGACTGCGGAAGGAGACCGTAGTTTGGAGAGGTGCTGAGGGCCGAACTGCTGCAGAGGATAACGGTCTAATAAGGTCAATAACACTACCAGCCAAACCAAATACACATCACTGACCCTTACTTTCCTAGCACTATACATCCACACGCGACCTGACCAAATCCTGAGGGATCAGTCGCCTTGGATAGAGGAAAGTAAGCTCCCCTTTTAGAAAACAACGCTTCCCCCTGATCGTTTAATGTAATTAGAAACTTAAACCTTGGCCTGTAGCAGGCCCGACCAGCATCTGCTTGTAGGTTCTCCGTCTATTGGCCCGCGGGGGACCCTACTCCTGGGATAAGCAGCTGTTGGCCGTAACATAGACAATTTTATTGATATCAGTATTTTATTCATCAACTAAACGAAAGAAGAAATTTTGTAATACTGTAACAAAACTGTACTATAACTTTTCTCTTACAAGTTTTTTAATATTTTGAGTTAGAAAAAAATATTTAAAGTTACAATTATATATTTGGTGGATATATTTTTATAATTTGAGAAAATGTCCGCAGAGACGTGATTTGCAGAACTCAGGATGGTTATCCGCCTTGCACATAGTTTCTATTAAACATTGATACATTTAACATTTTTCGATTAAAGTTATTAATGTATATATTCTAATAATAACCTACATCAAGATTTTCTTACTGTATCCCATTTAAAAGAATTAATTGTAAATTATAATAGCTATAGAACAAATTAGGTAGTATTCGTATACGCCAATTAATTGATAAATTAAAAATGAAATATTAAACAATGTTTCTTAACATCGGATAGCATAATCGACAGTCTTAGTCACGGCCAGTGTCTGTATGTTGCCATTTGTATCTTTTTGTTAGCTAAACTTTTATATCCTTGTTACGATTGTCTTGCAACACTGGACATATAGCATGCTATTTCTTTTATTGATGTCATTGAAGGGATCTACTTGAACCTGAGCATACATCTAAAATTACTTAATTGTATAAGCTGGATGACACGTTGAAACGTTTCGCGGAAATATATTTTTTTTATAGTATAAGGTTGACAAACGAGCACACAGTCCACCTGATGGTAAGTGGTTGCTGCGGCCCATAGACATTTACATCTATCCTCGTTTGCGAATCAAAATGCAGATGCGTTGTCACCCGTGAGGACTAAGATGGAATGCCTCATTTCCAGTAAAAAGGGCCTCCGGCCACCTGCACTCACCAAGCGAAATGCAGAGGTAAACCTCTACTTCACGCTGGTATTCTGTGAGGTCGTGGTACTACCCCGGTTCGAGCCTGCCCATCCGTGCGACAGCAAAAATGCCGTGTGGCTCTACCACTGTTATATATACTTAAATACCATAAAATAAAAAGGAATGTAACAATTCTTTAACTTAGATAGTAATATAACAGCGTCAGCATTACCCCATTTCACATCGTGGGAGTCGTAAAGTTAATAAAGGAGAATTCTAGAAAACTAGTGATGGAGTAACCATCTCACATATTTTAACGTCTTATTACAAAAATGGTTATTATTAGTTTAAGGTTTAAACTGGAGTGTTTCCATAAAGAAGTTCCGCGGAAAAAAATGTGAACTAAAATTTAAAGAATAGAATTTGATAGCAAATGTCTTAATTAACAAAGGCGAAGAGACTTCTTTCGTGATAAAGACTCGTCTAAAACCATAGCTAAAACCCGAAATATCAATTAACAATGGCTTATAATAAGACAGATAACATCAAAATAGTGATGAATACCAGCGTATAGGTATCTACATGTTGCAAGCAATTACCGCAAATGTATCCCATAGATTGTACATGGCGATAATAATGTATTATGTGAAAGTCCGATGGTTTAATCAACGAGTTAAATAGACCTCTAGTCATCAATCAGACCCCGACACTCAACTAAATACGCAGCATTATAGAAGAATTAGAACGGCGCGTATGACGATTAACCTTTGCGATAACCGGAAGATGTCTCGCTGTATGAATTAATTAGAAGCTACTAAGGTGCTTAAATTTAATTTATTTTTTCAAATGGGATATTAAAAGTGATTGATTTGATTAATAGTTGGTATAGTTTTCACTTATGTAAATATAAAACACAGATTTGTCACCAAAAGATCTAACTGAATAAAATTGAAAATATAATTTGAGTTTGAAACTTTCAGCAAACACATGATCATCACCCTTTGGGAATTATAATAATTTTCTTTATTTTGATGTCTACCCATGAGACTAGTCTTTTATAGAATCTTACGTCAAGTACTTTGTTTATTTTTTTTTATTTTTTAATCTGCAATACAAATATAATGGCGAGAAATAAATCATTAATCTATAATATATTATTTTATATTTATTACTTTTTAAAACATATTTTATACACATCTCCGGCTATAAAAATCCAATAACTGCTGCTATTATTTTCAACCCCTCGACATTCAAAATGGAATCTTTGCCAAGTCAAGCGATTTCATTGTTGATCTTGCAATGAAGCATGTGATTGCATTGCGGGCTTCCCTTTCTCTAGAGATTCCACCCCTTACAATGTCAATGAAATATGATAAGGGTTACAAAAGTCTCTGCAGTCTGGCGGGTAAGGCAAGGCAGTCATTCTCGATTTTACATTTCTTTGTCGTGTTAGTGGCCTAGGGGTGGAATATAAAATGAGAATATTAGGAGTAAAGCCTAAGATAAAATGGATTACAACAATTTTATCTTTGATGTTAGAAGCCCTAATAGCACAATATTTTTAAGAACATCAAATATTGTGATTATAAGCTATCACTTTGTTATATCATTATGTTATATCATTATTATTTAATTTAGTTTATTTCTAGTGCCGAACATAGTATTATTTGCAGATGACACTTCTTTAATTTTCAAATTAAGTCGACAATTGCTAAAATATGACGAAGTAAATAATGCTATATCTAAATTAGTAAATTGGTTCAATGTTAATAATTTGCATTTAAATGGCACTAAAACGAAATGTATGAAATTTATGACTCCAAATGTCAAACAATTAAATACTAATATAATTTTAAATGGGGAGAAACTGAGTCTTGTAGATACCACCATTTATCTTGGAATCACACTAGACGCGAAGCTTCAATGGAGCCCCTATATATCAAAGCTAGCAAGCAGACTTAGTTCTGCAGCATATGCTGTAAAAAAGATTAGAAGTCTAACTAGTGTTGAAACAGCTAGACTAGTTTACTTTAGCTATTTCCATAGCATAATGTCGTATGGTATTTTGCTATGGGGACACGCAGCTGACACTGAAATTATATTTGTTTTGCAGAAGAGGGCCATAAGAGCAATTTATGATTTAAAGCCTAAAGAGTCGCTGCGACAAAAATTTAAGGAAATTAATATATTAACTTTGGCCTCTCAATACATTTATGAAAATGTAATGTACGTACACAAAAATAAAAGTAGTTTTACAAAAATAAGTGATATTCATTCTGTAAATACTAGGAACAGACACAAGCTAGTAGTACCGGTTACTCGACTCCATCGAGTCAGTAATTCATTCTTGGGGCGATGTATACGCTTTTACAACAAAATTCCAGAAAATATACAAAATTTGACCTGATCAAAATCCAAAAACTTTATTAAACTAAGTTTGTATAAAAAGGGTTATTATAATATTAAAGAATTTATAGATGATAATAACCCCTGGAAGTGAGGTGATCGCTCCCAAGCTATTTCTTATTTGTTGTGTTGTTAATTTGTGTAACATACATGATTGTAAGCTGTTATTTTTTAAAAAAAAAGTCCCGCTGGGTTTCTTGCTGCTTCTTCCCAGGACAGAGGTTTTTTTTTCGAACCAGTGGTAATTATACAAAGGAGTGACTTTCAATAAGCATTATTTATAATCTATATTGAATAAAAAAGTTTCTGTTTCTGTTTCTGTTTCAGTCCTCCCTCATAAATTACCTAATGGATATTTCACATAGTTTCCAAACTGGATTTGGCAACCACAGTTTTGTTATTATTCTTTTTCCTTTGTCACTTCCTCTCACGATACCCACGGGTTTATATTATGGGTTGTAGGTTTCTATCATACGGTCACAAGACGGCAAATAATCGTTTAGTGTAACATAAACTTTTATTCTTACGCCTTTTACCCAGAGAGCTTGACAAAGACTACGGACTTCCATTTGTTGCATTTCTGACACACATCTGTCGCTTCTTTCACATCCATATACTAACGCATAGATACTTGTCGGTTAAGGATAATCCTAATTTGGCTCATCTTCAATAAATTATAAGTTGTTAGGGCGTCCCTTGCCCACTCTGCCACTCACTTCTGCAACATAAATTTGCTTTGTCATTCTCTTCTTATCCATTCTTTCTACATGTCAAAACCACAGAAATATTCCTTTCTTAATCCTGGTCATAACATCATCTTGCAAAGCATATTTTTTTCTTATCACACAATTCTTCATCCTGTCATTGAGATTCAGCCCTAACATACTCCTTAGTTACCGGAATTATACAGCTTCTACTCTCGTGCTTCTTCTCCCATATCCAACTTTCACTGCCATAAATTCAGGTAAGGTCTAACACAGCATTGCCACAAATATGTGCATTTTTTCACACATTCTGACTTCCCAATACAGCGTGTAGAGCTCTATTTACTCTATTTCCTGCATTCTATATCCTCATCTCTGCTAAATTCACTTTCCAAATACACAAACTCATCCGCTTCCTCAACTAACTCCCCTTCTATTTTTATTTCACATATCGTTGTAATTTCTTCTCTTCTAAAACAATAACTTTCGTCTTACTTTTATAGACATTCACTCCCAGCGTTGTTCTGCGGCGTTGTATTGCTACGTATAAAATATTTTACATCTTTATGTAGGTGCACTATAATATTGAAGAAAGTTGTATCAAAAATTTGAGCTTATCGAGGTTATAGTTTCTGCCATTCATGAAACTGTTACATCTGGGAGTGCCGACTCTGCCACTCACATCTGCTACATAAATTTCCATTTTCATTCTTTTCTTATTCAGTTTTTCTAAGAGTTCAAACCACCGAAGCATTCCTTTCTTAATCCTAGTCACAACATCTTCTGGCAAACCACAATTTTTTCGTATAACAAATTTCTTACATAATTCTTCTTTCTTTAAAAAAACTGCAAAAATTAGTTAAAACTAAAATTAATATTTAAATTTATACAAATGTATGTAAGGAAGAGTCAATTAGTGAAATTTAATTATATTCAATTGAAATGGAAAACATGAAAAATTGATATGAGGCTGAAATAGAGTGTCTTAACTCAGAAATTTAATCATTTCAAACTTCAATACAAATTATGTCAAATAAATATAAATCTGTACGGAATGAGATGAAAGAACACATACTGGCCATGGATGATATGGAAAAGTCATGCAAATATTAGGAGGAACGTTTTGACTCCTTATTAAAATATCAAAATGGATATCAGCGCTCAATGCCAGGTTCTCTAAGGACAGTGTGTGTTAATAATATGACAAGCAGTAATACTTCATTTTCTTTACCTACACCTTATGATGGTACCATAACAAAGCAGATAAATTTAAAAGTAATTCATTTAATGAAAAAGATAATGTAATTTTGTATAGTGATGAAATAGGCAAAAACTTGGGTATATCATTGAATAACTGTTTAAAAAGGCAACAGATAAGTAATTACTGCATGCCTGGAGCATCATTCAGTGTGTTCATCATTCAGTAAATTTAACCCTAAAATAGTATATTAATAATTTTTGTTGGGAGAAGAGGCAATATAAACAAGAATCAATTATTAAAATATATTGAATATCTCAATAACATAAATGTGGTTAAAGTTATCTTGTTTGCATTGCCTTACATAGAGGTGTGGCCACGGGAAAATAAACTAAGACATAATTTAAATTTAATAATGCATAACTTGACATGTAACAATAACTTAAACTTGACATTTAATTGTAAGAATAATAATGATAAATTAAATTTGATTGATATAAATAATTTAACTAAGAAGTTTTCGACAAGAGATAGGTATTACCTATCAAAGTATAGTTTAAGATTGGTAGCAAATACGCTATTTTATTATTTATATTTTAACTCAGCCAACGATTTAGCTACCTTGACACCTGCTTCTTTTAAGCAACAAAATAGTTTTACATTTGATTTGGAACCAGTTCCAAGTAATTTCAATTAGTTAATGAGACAATAGAGGTAATCTCTAGCAAAGATAATTTAAATAGCTTAGAATGCAACTTACCAATATATAATTATGCAATTTCACATAATAACAATAATAAAAACTGTATCAACTTGGTGCATCAAAATATACAAGGTATGTTAGGCAAACAATTAGAAATTGAATTATTTTTAAATAGTAACAGTATACATATTATATGTATTACTGAACATTGGTTGAAAGATTACAATTGCACATTTAATTTCAGTAATCACCAGGTGGTCAGTTCGTTCAATAGAAATACTAAATTACGTGGTGGCTCCTTAATATTAGCTAATAAATCCTTATCATGTAAAGAACGTAAAGACATTGTGAGCCTCTCTGTTGAGCGTACTGTAGAAATGGCATATGTTGAGCTTGAGCACCTTATTGTTATCAGTGTTTACAGACCCCCATGTTCCAGTTATGATACCTTTGACAAAAATATGGAAGAAGTCATTGTTAAGCTTAATAAACAGAATAAATCTCTTGTAGTGTGTGGAGACTTTAATATCAAACTCCTGGAAACTTCTTCAATCAGTATTAAATTTTTCTCTTTGTTGAAATCCTATAATCTTGATACTTTATTCTTTGAAGCTTTATTTTTTTATTTTTATTTTTTTATTTTGTATTGTAGTGCAATTTGTATTGTTGTGCAATTTGTATTGATAATATTTTTACAGGTGTTGAACCAATCAACAAATCAATAACTCACTGTGGACAACTGGTTTCGTTACCTTATATGCACAAAAACAGGTAATTGAGAAAATTGTGTTTGTTCCAATTGATGCAAAGTCATTGAATACTTCTCCAACTGTCGCCGAGCCATTACTCAAACAGAATGTTAATACCTGTTTAAAATAATTTAGATTTGAAAAAGTATTACCACATAATATTCTAAAATACTTTTAAAACATTGATGTAAAGAAAACCGCAGATTTATGGGGAATTTCCGTTACAGTGATTGCGTCCATAATAGATTTATTTGCACCTCATCTTGCTATTATTTTTAATACTTGTATCGATTCTGGTGTGTTTCCTGATTTAATGAAGTATAGTAAAGTAATACCTTTATTTAAATGTGGTAGTACATTGGACCCCGCTTATTATAGACTTATTTCTGTACTACCAACTATCAGTAAAATTTTTGAAAAAATAATTTTGGATCAATTGTTAATTTTTTTAATACAAAAAATTATTTCATAAAAAACAATTTAGTTTTAGAAGGGTTTGCTCGACGTCTGACGCCGGTTTTGAGCTTATGAAATGTAAATTTAATGCCTGGGAGACTTCAAAAGATGCCTTAGGTATTTTCTGTGACCTTTCCAAGGCTTTCGATTGTGTTCATCATGAGAAATTATCCGGATCGGTAGTATCAATGTGCGTTCCTCAGGGTGATTCTTGGCCCATTCCTGTTCTTAATCTATATTAATGACTTACCTTATCTTGTAAGAGACAATCACGATTAGTATTATTTGCTAACGAGACCTCTTTAATTTTCAAACTCAAACGGCAGTCAATTAATTATGACGATGTAAATAATGCTCTATCGAAATTAGTCAATTGGTTTAATGCAAACAATTAGCTCTTAAACGGCAATAAGACAAAATGTATTAAATTTAGAATACCTAATGTAAAACATTCAAAAACCAATGTGCTCTTAAATGGGGAGGAGTTGAGTATTGTGGATACACTGTTTTTCGAGGTATTACTATTGACGCAAAACTTTTATGGGGCCCCCATATATCTAAATTAGCAAGCAAACTCAGTTCTGCAGCATATGCTGTTAGAAAGATTAGAAGTCTCACAGATGTTGAGACAACTAGGTTAGTGTATTTTAGTTACTTTCATAGCGTTATATCTTATGGGATATTGCTATGGGGTAATGCGACTGATATTGAAGCTATATTTGTTTTGCAAAAGAGAGCCGTATGGGCGATTTATAATCTAAATTGTTAAGAGTCCTTCAGAGAAAAATTTAAAGAAATAAACATATTAACTTTGACATCGCAATATATTTATGAAAATGTAATGTATGTAGTAGTAGTAGTAGTAAAGTTTCGGTAGTCACTTACCATCAGGTGAGCCGCATGCTCGTTTGCCCCCTCTTCTATAAAAAAAATGTACATAAAAACATAAATAACTTTAATAAGAATAAGGTTGTTCATACCTTAAACACTAGCAACAAACATAAGCTTGTAATTCCAGTTACTAGACCCCACAGAATCAGTAATTCATTTATGGGGCAATGTATACGCTTTTACAACAAAATCCCAGAACATGTTCAAAGTTTGTCAATAAATAGTTTAAAAGTTTTATTTAAGAAAAACTGTACAAAAATGATTATTATAATATCAAGGAATACATGAATAAAAATAACCCCTTGGAATAAGGTGATCGCCATCATGCTGGTTTTATGAAAATTCTTTTAAAATTGTACAAACTAAATTATTGTTGAGTGAAATTATGTTTAATAAAAAGTCTGCTGGGTTTCTTACTGGTTCATCCCAGGACAGAGGTATTTGCCGAACCAGTGGTTAATAAAAATGGCTTTCAATAAGTATTCTGTAAAATGATAATATTGAATAAAAATCATTCTATTCATTCTATTCTATTCTATTTTATTCTATTCTTAGTGACCGAATTTCTACTGCATTAATTTTACTTCAATACGTATAATTAAACTGTTCCTATACGAAGTAAAATGAATATATACCTATATATATATATATATATATATATATATATATATATATATATAAGATAATATAAGAAGAGTGGAACTTCTTTATGATATAACTATCTACGATCATATTTTATTAATTTTTAAATTATTCTTTATAAATATTTGCTATCTACGCAGTGTTGATGTGAATAATAATTTTTTCTTAAAAAAGTTTCATAATTCTGAAATAAAATATACCGATGTGGGTTATGAGAAACCAGCGTACAGCGTTACAAAGGTCATTTTCTTGGAATTTAAGTTTTGAATAAATAATATGAAAAGCTTAAGTTACTATAAAATGTAAAAAAAAATTGAGAGGTTTACACTAGAATTTAAAAGCTTATAACATATATACCAGAGCAAATCAGGAGTAGTTTGCATACTGACATGATGCAAACTGTAAATAAAATGTTTGAGGAAGTTTGTTACAAAAAACAGTTTCAAAATTTGTCTCTTATTCATAATTCATTATAGTTCCAAGTTTAGCTCAGACAAAACCACAAGGTATATCACAAAATTCTTCTTTCAATGATGTATTTTTACATTCGGCAGTCAAGGCACAAATTATTAAAGTTATTCGATGAGCAGCAACACAACTGCAGCATGGAAGTGAAGCTAAGGTAAAAGCTTTATTATATTCAATTTCTCATATTATAGTTTATATACATATCATAATTTTTAAAACGAGTACTTCATGTTATTTCAGTACACAGCGTTATAAAATTTCGTGTTTCGCAGCATGCAATTTTCACGTTATACTTTGTAGCACTCGAGAATATAATTTTTTGTAATAACAAAAACGCATTTTCGCGTCAACATTCATTATGAGATAATGCGAAGTGAAAAGGAATAGAAAGTAAGCATGGGTTCGTTATTATGTCAGAAGATTTCTTTTAAAACATTTTTGTTTTGAAACTGAATTTTTTTTCGATTAATGTTTAATTCCTACAACTAAACTATTGTAAATGAATGATAAAGTTGCGTATCCAAGGACAAAAACTTTGATAGTAACTATACCAAAAGGATTTTAGGGTTGAAATAATTTAAAAAACTTCTTAATAAATTTAAACCGGGGAGTAGAATTTTGCATTTATTAATACCATATTTATGAGGGAGTAGACATTGTAAAATACCTGAACTCCTGAATGCCCAGGAGTAGAATAGGTCATTACAATTATAATGCTACTAATGATCACTGTGGACAAGTAGTTTTGTAACCATATGTTCATAAAAAGCAAGTAGATAAGAAAGTTGTATTTGTTCCAGTAAATGCACGTCGCTTGGAGAAATTTAGAAGTAACATAGTGAAAAAACTTCCATCACTTACATACCAAAATGATCCAAATTTTTTGTATGGAACATTATTTAAGCTTATTTGCAATGAATTTATTAATACTTTTACTTCTAAAACATTCTCCTTGAACAGACGGAAGTCATTTAATGAATGGGCGACAGTAGGAGTCCATAAGAGCAGGCATAGGTTATATGATCTTTACCATGAAAGGTCATATAATCATAGCGTCGAATTTAGGTAATATGTAAAAAAATATTCAAAAATATTTAAAAGAGTGTGCTCCACAGCCAAGTCTTTGCATTTGAGCAACAAAATTAAGACAGCTTCTAATAAAATTAAAATGACATGGAGTATAATTAATAGCGAAACTGGTAAGATTAACTCTCGCAATTAAAACTACCAGTTAAGTGTTAATAACAAATTAACCGAATCAGATCAGGACGTTGCAATGGTTTTTGAGAAATATTTTAATGATATTCCGATATTAACCACTAAGTCACTGAATTCTTCTCCTGCGGTCGCCGAATCATTACTTAAACAAAATGTAAATGCGTGTATAAAGAATTTTACATTTCATAAAGTATCATCAAAAGATATTGTAAAATATTTTAAAACTATTGATGTTAAGAAAACTGCGGATCTGTGGGGGATTTCCGTTAAAGTTATTGCGTCTATAATAGATACAATCGCGCCTCATTTAGCTACTGTTTTTAATACTAGTATCGAATCTGGTGTGTTTCCTGATTTAATGAAGTATAGTAAAGTAATACCTTTATTTAAATCTGGTAGTACATTAGACCCCGCTAATTTTAGACCTATTTCTGTACTACCAACACTTAGTAAGGTTTTTGAAAAAATTATTCTTGATCAAATGTTAAATTTCTTTAATATAAATAATTTACTTCATAAAAATCAATTTGTTTTCACAAGGGGTCGCTCGACAACTGATGCCGGTGTTGAGCTGATTAAATTTATATTTAATGCATCGGAGAATTCACAGGATGCTTTGGGTATATTTTGTGACCTATCCAAAGCCTTCGATTGTGTTCACCATGAAACATTAATCAGGAAACTTCAACACTACGGTGTAAGAAGTGATGCTCTTAAATTAGTTATTTCATATTTAAGTAAGAGAACGCAAAAAGTTGTCATTAACAGTATGAGTTCTTCCGGGTCGATGGTACAGATGGGCGTGCCTCAAGGCTCAATTCTAGGCCCCTTTCTGTTTCTTGTATACATTAATGACTTACCTTACATAGTAGGAGATAACCATGATATAGTATTATTTGCAGATGACACTTCTTTAATTTTCAAATTAAGTCGACAATTGCTAAAATATGACGAAGTAAATAATGCTATATCTAAATTAGTAAATTGGTTCAATGTTAATAATTTGCATTTAAATGGCACTAAAACGAAATGTATGAAATTTATGACTCCAAATGTCAAACAATTAAATACTAATGTAATTTTAAATGGGGAGAAACTGAGTCTTGTAGATACCACCATTTTTCTTGGAATCACACTAGACGCGAAGCTTCAATGGAGCCCCTATATATCAAAACTAGCAAGCAGACTTAGTTCTGCAGCATATGCCGTAAAAAAGATTTGAAGTCTAACTAGTGTTGAAACAGCTAGACTAGTTTACTTTAGCTATTTCCATAGCATAATGTCGTATGGTATTTTGCTATGGGGACACGCAGCTGACACTGAAATTATATTTGTTTTACAGAAGAGGGCCATAAGAGCAATTTATGATTTAAAGCCTAAAGAGTCTCTGCGACAAAAATTTAAGGGAATTAATGTATTAACTTTGGCCTCTCAATACATTTATGAAAATGTAATGTACGTACACAAAAATAAAAGTAGTTTTACAAAAATAAGTGATATTCATTCTGTAAATACTAGGAACAGACACAAGCTAGTAGTACCGGTTACTCGACTCCATCGAGTCAGTAATTCATTCTTGGGGCGATGTATACGCTTTTACAACAAAATTTTAGAAAATATACAAAATTTGACCTGCTCAATGTTCAAAAACTTGTATATTGAAATGTACTCGCAAATCATTGTAGTGCAAACACAACAAGGAATAACACAAAATAATTTTGGTTCTGAAAAAATTGTCACATAGAACATTGTTATCATATCACAAAATGAAATTTTTAAGATAAAAGTTTGTAGTCTTCTAATTTTCTTCGGTATTAGTTACTTTTTTAAAGAGTTTTTATACAAATAGAACTAAAATGGTACGTAGTTTGTAGCTACTTTAAAAAAATGATTTTGTGATATGTGCAGATAGAACCCTGTTTACCCAACGCGAAGTAATGTCGTATGGAATCTTGCTATGGGGTAATGCGCCTGACATTGAGACTATCTTTGTTTGGGAAAAAGAGCCATAACAGCAATTTATAACCTAGGTCCGAAGGTATCCCTTAGAGAAAAATTTAAATAAACAAATATATTAACTTTGGCCCTATATGGTATCAATATATTTACGAAAATTTAATGTATATACAAAAAAGACAAAAATTGTTTTATTAAAAATAGTTTTATGAAACAAGTACAAGTTAGTTATACCAGTTACTCGACTCCAAAGAGTCAGTTAATTCCTCTATTGGGTAATGTATACGCTTTTACAACAAAGTTCCAGAAAATATGCAGACCTTCTCGTATCTATCAAAGGTGTAAACTATTTATTAAGCAAAAATTGTCTAGTAAGGGTTATATTATACTACTAAAGAGTACAATATTGATAATAAGCCATGGGGATGAGGTGATCGCTACCATGCTGTTTCTAAATGTTTTCATAACAATTGTATAAAATATCATATTGTAAATTGTGCCTTATTTAAAAGGCTCGTTGGGTTTCTTACTGGTTCTTTCCAGAACATAGGTTTTTTACGAACCAGTTGTAAAAGTAAAAAATGACTTTCAATAAGTAAAACGTGTAATCTATATTAAATAAAAATAATTATATTCTATACTACTATTATTTTTGTGTACGTACATTGTTATAAAGGTATTGAGAGGTGAAAGTTCTCTTACTTTTTTAGTTACTCTTTAAGTTTTAAATCATAGATCGCTCTTATGGCCCTCATCTGTATGTTTGGGGGGGGGGGGGGCATATGATCAGACATGTGACTGTGAGTGACGTTAGGGTTTGTAATGGATAGATGGCCGGATATAAAAATATAGATAACTTTACAAATTTGTTTAACATAATGTGAAGTAAATTAACAATAAAATGAGCCTGAGAACTTATATGACCAAGATGATCGAAACTGCGACTAGCGCCCCACAGTCATGCTACGAGGTACAATAACAAATGCATCATTGTAAAATAAAAACCGACAATATTATTACACAGTAACACTACCTTTTTGTGTGACTAATTAATGTATGTCACTTTCATCATCATGATCATTATCATCTTCATTACAGCCATTTAAAACAGCAGAAAATAATCATCCCCTAAGGCATTGTATTAATGTATAAATATACCACTATTGCTATAAATATAGGGGCATCCCCTAACTTTTCCAAACATTTGTGTAGTCTTAAGACGTGAAGTCAAAGATTACTTAAAAATTCATACGTAAAGCTATTTATTCTGCAATACATCATCATCTTCATTACAGCCCTTCACAAGTCCACTGCTGAACATTCCTTCCCCAAAGAATGCCACAAAGCACGGTCCTGAGCCACCTGCATCCATCGACTTCCTGCATGTCTTACCAGGTCGTCACTCCATCTCGTGGGGGGACGCCCTACACTTCGCCTACCGGTACGAGGCTGCCACTCGAGAACCTTTCTTCCCCATCGGTTGTCGGTTCTTCGAGCTATATGGCCGGCCCACTGCCACTTCAGCTTACTAATCCGTTGGGCTATGTCGGTCACTCTGGTTCTACTGCGGATATCCTCATTTCTAAGTTTATCACGCAGAGAAACTCCGAGCATAGCCCTCTCCATAGCTCGCTGAGCGACCTTGAGCTTTCTCATACGGCCAGCAGTGAAGGACCACGTCTCAGTTTCGTAAGTCATCACTGGCAACACGCACTGGTTGTACAAATTTGTTTTAAGGTTTTGAGGAATGGCTGACGAGAAGATGTGTCGTAGTTTCCCGAACGCTACCCAGCCGAGTTGAATCCGTCGATTGACCTCTCGGTCGAAGTTGGACTTACCTAGTCGGACTATTTGTCCCAGGTAAACATACTCGTAAACAACTTCGAACTTAGTGCTCCCAACAACTACCGGCATAGGTGTGACATGGACATTGAACATGATCTTTATTTTGTCCATGTTCATCTTTAGACCTATCCGTTGGGAGACACAATTGAGGTCATTGAGCATAGTGCTTAGGTCCTCCAGCGATTCTGCCATAAGGACTATATCGTCGGCAAATCGAAGGTGAGTGATGTACTCGCCATTTATGTTAATACCGTATTCTTTCTAGTCCAGAAGCTTGAAAACGTCTTCCAATGCAGCGGTGAAGAGATTCGGGGATATAACGTCACTCTTTCTTACACCTTTATGCAATTGGATAGGTTCCGTACTCTGGTTCTGTACTCGAATAGCCATCGTAGCCCTACTGTACAAGCACTTCAGCACTTCGATATACCGACAGTCAACTTGGCACCGCTGAAGGGACTGCAGCATCGCCAAAATTTCGACGGAGTCAAAGGCTTTCTCATAGTCCGCATACGCCAGACATAGTGGCAAATTGTACTCTTTGGACTTCTGTACAATTTCCCGTAGGGTATGTATGTGGTCTATGGTGCTAAAGCCCTTTGGAAACCGGCTTGTTCAGGAGGCTGGAAGTCGTCAAGTCTGCGCGCGAGACGATTCGTAATGACTCTCGAAAACAGCACGTAGACGCGGCTCAGAAGGGAAATCGGTCTGTAGTTCTTCAAGAGAGCGTTGTCACCTTTCTTGAAGAACAAGGCCACCGCACTTCTGCTCCACGCCTCCGGTGTAATGCCACCATGGAGGACGGAATAAAAGAGCTTCTGAAGGACTTCAAGTACCGGTCTTTCACCCTCTTTCAGAAGCTCCGCTGTAATTCCATCCTCTCCTGGGGCCTTGCCGTTTTTAAGGTGCTGGAGAGCCATTCTAATCTCGCTCAGACTGACGTCAGGGATATCTTCGGAATAGTGTCGAATAAGACTCGCTCTTGAATCGTTATTCACACTTGCATGTGGCTCCAACGATGACGTGTACAGCTGCCCATAGAACCTCTCAATCTCACTCAAAATCTCAGGTGCCCCGGAAACGATGCTGCCACATTCGGTCTTTAGCTTTGACAGTTGGCTCTTTCTGGCAGACAGATCTCTGGCAAAGACTTTGGAGCCTTGGTTCCGCTCGATCGCTTCTTCAATACGAGCTGTATTGAAGTTGCGTAAGTCCCGCCGCATGCATTTGGAGATCTGTCTGTTCAGTTACCTGTATGCTGTCAAATCTGTTGAAGAATGTAGCCTCATCTCCCGTCTAACAGCCATGAGATTAAGAGTGTGATCAAAGAGTTTTTGTGTTCTTCTGCGGCGGGTCTTGCAGAACTTAGCACCGACCGCATGAACAGTCTCCACGAGCTTGTCATTCATATCGTCCACTTCATTGCAGTCTTCTAGGCACTGAAAACGGTTTTGTAACTCGAGCTGAAAGGTTTCGGGACTTTGGATTAGAGCACGAGGGGGACGGAGCGTTGACTTCATCAGACGAGACCTCTCCAACTTAACATTTAGGTTCAGTGTGCCTCTAACCATTCGGTGATCGCTGCCGGTTTTCACCCTCGCGATCACTGAGACATCACTGAACAGTTGTCGTCTGGTCGTCATAATGAAGTTAATCTCATTTTTTGTCGAACCATCGGGGCTCGACCAGGTCCACTTCCTGTGGGGCCGCTTCTGGAAGAAATAGTTCATCATAAAGAGTCCCTCTTTCTCCATGAAGTCGGCCAGCTGCTGGCCCAGTGGGTTCCGTTGCCCTATTCCAAATTTCCCTACTTTCAGCTCACCATTCTCTCTTGTGCCTAGTTTTGCATTGAAGTCTCTCTTTAACACCGTATATCGGGTTTTGGAGGAATGCATGGCTCTAGAGATATCCTCATACATTTCCTCCACCTCCTCATCGGGGTGTGCCGAGGTTGGTGCGTAAACCTGTATGACCTTTAGCGAATACCGTTAGGTGATTCTGAGTATAAGGTACGCAACCCTCGTCGACACACTCCCGATCTTTACAACGTTATTAAAGAGAGACTTGTGGACGATAAATTCGACACCTCCTTGGGACAGATGGTCGCCCTCCCGGTGATAGAGCAAGTTGCCGGATTCGAGGATTACCGTGTCCTCCCCTCTCTTCGGACTTCGGATAATCCCATAATATGCCAGCGCAACTTGTCTATCTCTTCTTCCAGCTCCACGATCTTCTCGTCAGTCCTCAGGGTGCGTGCGTTGTACGTTGATAGGTCGAGTCGTCGTAGGTGGCAACCGAACCTCCACCGGAGATTCTTAGCACCACCTGCCCCGGCGTTACCATGGTCGCCACCGTAGCCAGGAATAGTGGGGCCGCCGAGGACTGGGGGCCGTCTCTTTGTTACTCTCGTCATTGGGGGGTATTTGCCACAGTTGCCACGCTTGGCGAGCGGGTTGGCAACCGCAGTTTTTTTTTATTGTAACTTTGGCTATTATCAGGAAGATGCTGCTGCCCATCTCCCGCCTGTTTCCCTTTGTCGCCTTTTACGACACCCACGGGAGGATATGGGGTAGTGTATATTTTCGACCGCCATTACGCGGCAATACATACATACATATTCTACAATTAACTTAATTAAATTCAACGCCGAATTATCATCATTATTATCCACCGTTCATCGATTTCCTCCATGTCTTACCAGGTCGTTACTCCATCAAGTGGGGGGCCACCCCATCGGTTGTCGGTTCTTCGAGCTATACAATATGTAACAATAACCCTGTGGTTCCCGTTAAGTACGTTATCAGGATCAGTATTCAAACCTATAGAAATAACTTTTTTTATAAACTCGACCATATTTTTTTATTTTTTTTTATGTGGTTTTATTACCTCTTACTGACACTAGCCGATGCTAAAGCTAAGTAAAGCGAGGTCTTTAACAATCCTCTTACACCCCAGACAATGCAAAGGTAATAAAACCATATACAACTTGAATACAATATTTTTTTAAATAAAATAAAAAAAATATTATTCGAGTTTTTAAAAAAGTTATTTTTATACATTTGAATAATTATCCTGATAACGTCCTTAACGGGAACCACAGGGTTTTTGTTACGCCCCGGGCGTCGGGGGCTACGTCGTGGCCCCCGGCCACTGTAGGCGCGGGCCTGTGGACGGCGAGCAATGGGTAGCTCGCGGTTCGTGGTATTCCTTGGGGGAGGCATATGTTCAGTAGTGGACTTGTGAAGGGCTGTAATAATGACAATGATGATGAAAGCTATTCGTAGTAGATATTAAGTACAAGGCAGTAACAAATGAGTAAAAATATTTAAAATATTTAATTGCAGCTTAAAAGAATGCAAGGGACTGAAACATATTACAAAGGTACCAAATTTATAACTAAAAAGGGAACTAAAGAGCACAGACACAAACTCTGGCACAATTTATATTAAATATAAAGATAACATAACATGTGCACTACTAGTACTTGCAAGTTGGCAGAATTCACTTCTTTTAAAAAGATTTTCGGTCATTCCAGTTTTATACGAAAGGTTAGTTAATTTAGATTATATACATACTTACAATAAATAACATTTATTTTGTTTAATAACAAAAACATTAAAAATAAAAAATTAATGTAGTTGCTCCTGAATTATAATATCATTATAATTCGAAATGCAATCAGTTTTAGCTGAAACACAAATTATTTATCAAAGGTTCGAAGTGAACTTGAATGATATATTTCAAAACGTTAATAGGGTACACGAACAAAAAATCTAATTTTCCTACAAAAGGATCTAACATAACTCAAGAGAAATTTCGGACACATCTCGGATCAGTGACAAAACTATCTAGAGTGGAATAGCATTTGGGTAAAGCTATAAATCAGGGCACGAAATTGAATCCAAAAGTACGTGTTAGGTAGGACCATTAAGTTAGCTAGAATTTAAAGTATCACATGAATTTAAACAATTTAAAATTTTATATTTAATAACATAAAAACGTTTTATCTTAAGTTTTTATTTTTTTTTTCATTATTTATTTATGTTAGAATTATTTTAGTTCAAATAATTACAAAAATTTTTGTAATTAATCTATAACTTCTTTGATACAAAGATAAATTACTGGAATTAATTTCTCCGTAGAAAATTATTGTAATGGGTAATGTTTTCTAAAGTCCAACTTTTGACAATCTACATATTTCAAGGATAGAGTTGGTTGCGAAGATTTTTAGGAGTATTTCTGTCTGCCTATCTTTAAGTGCGTGTGTGCTTGCGTGCAAACATAACGAAACGAATTTCGGTCATTAGATGCACAATTATGTAGTTAAACACTGATTAAGTTTTTATTAATTGTATCGAATCTAATAAAAATATACAGGCACTGAGAAACAGAAGCGACATAGATAAAAAAACCCGCAGATGGCCAGCATCGCCTTCCTAATTGATAATAAATTAAATTAAATTAATAAAAAAATAAAATAATTGCGGTTGGTAACTGCGTCAAGAATCCGCGACAAATTTCCCTTATATTGAGGCAATCTATGTTGAGGCTTATTTCAAGTCGTGGACTTTTAATAAGCTGTACCGATCATGGTAACGTTAGTAAAAGTATATTGAATCTAGTCGAATAATACAGCTTAATATTAGGTTCTGCTCAATTTTTTTATTAAGTCAATTAAGATTTAATCATGTGCCAAACCTAACTGCCAAAATTTTACCAAAAAATACAGTAGTACTATTATTAACTATTGCTTTTATTTATATTGTCATATTTTTATTGTTATCTTCGTCATCATTATTATCATCATGAAAATTAGTATCTTAGTATCTTATTAAAGGTTTATTCCTGTGCTACTAATACAGCCATTGTCTTCCTGCAATTAATTTCAATTCATATTTAAAGCAAAATATCGAAAACATTAGGTGAATGGGCTGTTGTAAGCTCAGTCAGTGCACTTTAACATCTTCGGTTACATCACCACTAACAGTAACGGTAACTTATATAAGGTAAAACACCCTTTTATTATACATTATTCTCGATTTTAAGTACTGTCTGGTTATATTTAACATATCAAGTATCTCTTTAATATACTTATATATTTTTCATATAGCTATATTATTTGTTGTAAGAATAAACTGCATCTAATTATTCTTCTTAATCTTTCTTTTCATATCCTTTTTTAACCATTTCAATAATAAGTCGACAAAAATACTTAACTAACTACAAACTCGTGTAAACCTTATAAACTTATTTAATTTCAACGCTAATAGAAACTTTAAAGTGAAAATCGAAACAGGAAAACATGAATCGGCGATTTTACCGGATTGATACGACTTAGGACCTGCAAGAAAAGAGCTTAATCCGTTCTAAAAGGCCGAAAACCCACCTGCAATTCCCCTGGTGTTACAGTTGTTCATGGGCGGCGTTAGTCACTTACCATCAGATACAGATAGATAGAGCCGCATGCTCGTTTGCCGCGTCTCCTATAAAAAAATAAGGGAAGGGACAATCTTAAGTGATTCGATGAACTAACGCTGTTCAGAATAATGCGCAACTTCTTTTAACACAGAAAATCTTTTAAGCTGTATATCACTATTAAATATGCTATTTTGTTTTAAGATATTCTAAAACTATTAGAGCTTATTGAAAGCGGAAAAGATTGTCGGATTGGATGAATGGAAGAATGGATGGTCAAGATGTTATTTTTTATAGAACAAGGGTGACAAACGAGCAGACATTTTACCTGACTGTAAGTAGATGCTGTGACCCGTAGACATTAATATTTATCTTCTATTAAGAATCCATATGCAGATGCGTTGTCACTTTTGAAGACTACGATGAAGTGCCTCGTTTCCAGTATAAAGGGTTTCCGGTTCTATAAACAATCATACGAAACACAGCAGCATTATGCTGATAATTTACGTTTGTACTCTGTGATATCATGGTCTTTCCTCGGTCGAGCCGACTCATTTATAATACAACTATAATGTAGCTGCAACGTGTTTCTATGTTCATAGGTACGTAAACTTGAAACAAACATTAGTATCATTTAGGATAGCGGGAATTTTAAACTGTTGTGTTGTGGCTGATAAATAATACTACTCATTTACTAGGTGGTCTAGGTGGCCTATTCAGCCTAGAAGTCCGTCTTGCTAGATTCCACCCTCTTGCCGTCATAGCAGTGCTTGCAATGCTGTGATTCAGTCTGAAGGGTTGGCCAGCCTGTATAATTACAGGCTGTGAGGCATTCCGTGTAGTAACTCAGAGATGACAACGCATCTGTACTCTTATTTTTTTTATTAGCTGCCGGTGTCCACTAACTGCAGTACCTATTTACTATCAAGTGGACTATAAGTTCATTTGTCACTTCATTTTTATGAAAACATACTTGTTGCGTGTTTTACAATTATATAACATGCAAAACAGCTAACAGATAAATTTAATGCGTTATTACTTTTTTCCAAATTTGAGTGCTAAGTTTCGAAGCCTCTGTCATTATACTGTGTCTCTCTCCTTGCAAACTGGAACATAGCAATGGATGACCTACCACATAGTGGCGAAAATAAGAGAGCTAAAGATCTTGAGTAAAATATGTAAACGGAACACAAGGATATCTATTAAAGCCTAGATATACGATCAAAAATTCTAATGTGAATAGTAGTGGTTTTACAGAAAACATCTTAACTTGCGAGATATTCTTGATTAGCCTGGCAGTATATTAGATTATGATTAAACCTTAATTATACGTAGTAGAACCATGCTGCTGCTATTATGTTGGAAACAAATCACTCCATCTTATTGCTCAGTGGTGAAAATTCGTCTGCATTTTGAGTTTAACCAAAGATAGAAGTAGATGTCTATGGACCACAATATACATTACCATAAGATGGACTGTGTGCTTGCTTGTTACATTTATTTAAAAAAAATAGTCTAGGAAGTGTTCACTCTATTGTCGTATACTGCGATAGAGAGTTACATCCTACTAATATTATAAACGTGAAAGTTTGTGAGGATGTATGGATGTTGGTTACTCTTTCATGCAAAACTTACTTAATGGATTTTAATGAAACTTTACAATTATATAGCTCATATATGAAAATAACACATAAGATATAATTAATAAAGATATTGTATAAATTGATCAAAACATAACGATAAATGTTAATTAAGCCGAAAAAAAAAACCAGACGTCTGCCTGAACACGCATCACGCAAAAACCTGTGAACCGATTTGGATGGAACTTCCACTGGCCGATAGCTGATGTTATAAGGAGTAACTAAGGCTACTTTCATTTCAGGGTTCCACTTAAAATAATTCCACGCGGGTG
The DNA here is from genome assembly GCA_033319125.1 of Parnassius glacialis. Taxonomy (NCBI): domain Eukaryota; kingdom Metazoa; phylum Arthropoda; class Insecta; order Lepidoptera; family Papilionidae; genus Parnassius; species Parnassius glacialis. Next base: position 6,953,578 of record JAVANC010000012.1, on the reverse strand, counting down.
AAGTCGCGGGGAACAGACAGTTTGTAAATAAATTATTACTCAGGTTTAAAGTGTATTAGGGAATTATTTTGTAATATATCCAATTTCCCTTTTTATTTTACTTTTGCTCTATTTTATTTTTGCACCATACTAATTTAGAAAAATACAATTAGCATGGAGCGAGTATTGATCATTAAAGGATATTTTAAAGCAAAACTAAAAATTTAATTAAAAAGAAAGCGATGGATACTACTGTACTCAGAATTTCGCTCTCACAAAGAAAATAATATCTTAACTACAAGTTTTCCAACGTGCAACGGAACCTAGCAGGCTAAACATCAAACTAAAACACCGACATAGAAATAGTGATATAAGATGAAGAACAAATATCATAGACGCAGCCATATTGGCGTGCAAAATGAAGTGGAGATGGGCAGGACATGTCGCAAGAGTCATTAATGGGAGATAGACTGACCGGGTGCTTGTTGGTGGTCACGCGACCGGCCACGAGCGCGCTGTTACGACGACAATGTAGAGGTGGCAGGAACAACGTGGACTAGGCTAGCGACAGACAGAACCTTATGGAAAAGGATGGAGGAGGCCTTCACCCAGAAATGATTATCCCATTATTACTAATAATAATATAATAAAGTATTAAATTAGGTATGTTATTTTAGTAATTAGTTTTCCGTTGATCATTATTAACTTAAATTTTATTATTTTTGATGATATATTATGTGACAAAAGCAACTAAATGAAAAACAAATTGAACTCAAACATTATTTATAATCAAAAGCTAATTGTGTAAATTAAAGGAGAAGGAGACATCTCTATATATTTTTAGGCCCAGATGTTAACAAGATGAAAGTCGGACCATTTGAAAGCTTATATATAAACAATTCATACCTGAAAATCTGGCTAGATTTGTCAGTCTAGGATCTGAGTTATTGAAGAATAAATAAAAACGGTTTTATGTATGTAACAGGCGATTTTTCACTGTAAAAACACTGTAACAGGTTATTTTTCACTATAATTACTTAAAATATAAAAGCCGGATCAGTATAAAATCATCAAAGAAAAGCTGTGGTTATCTAGGAAACAAAATAGTGAAAAGATTAACGAAAATTAAAACAACAACAAATAATTGAAATAAATATTAGAAATATCGATGTGAGATCGATTACTTGATTTATTGTTGTTACTGTTATTTGTTGGCATGTTGATACTTTGTATTTTTTCATATTATTTTGTAGATATGTTTTTCTATCTGCCTAGTTAACACAGATAAATAATTAAAAATAGATATTAAAATGCCGGATTTAATTGAGAATCGATTATATTGCACTCGTTTCAAATCAAATCGAAAATTAGTCTTTTTCTTTTTTCTTTTAAGTGAATAGTTTTGAAGTTTGACTTGTCAAAACAAACTAATAGAAATTACTAGTGGTAGATAGTGTACAGAAAAGAGAATTTCAAAAGTGTATTCTTTATGGTAATAGATTTATTTCCATAAAATCTTTGTTTCTTTTTCCTTATGCGAATAATAATATACTTTATTTCCAAATTAATATATCATATCAATATATCAGCTTTATCACTGATTTTTTTGGATCCGAATAAATATAAATCGATTGCATCAAGACAATCGATTTTCTAATTTTTTTATTATTTTATTGTTTTTGTGAAATCTAGATTGTAAAATGAGCTAGTTTTTTGTATTTAACTTTAGAAAAATATAGCCAATTTTTTAAGTATAAATCAATTAGTTAACTTCAGGCCCAAAAATCCCATTCTCCTTTGGACTATTTATTTGAAATTGACACATATTGACATGACATTTAGTACAGAAAACAAAAATTGCATAAATCATAATGATATTGAAAATTATATAACTAATATTGACTTTTGTATGAAAATTGGGAATTAAATGGCTATTATTATTATTATAACCAATTTAATTTTAAATCACTTGATAAATCGTTTACTGAGCTTTAAATTTATTCCCAGAACAAAATCGTTGGTAGTAATTTGAAGAGTTAAAAGAAACGGAACGATTTGTACAATTTGTATGTAAATAAGCTGTTTCGCTTAGCTCGTTCTTAGTTTCAAAATGTAAAAGTGTTTCGCTTTTATGCGAGTATACAAAAGATTTTGTTCAAACGATAACAAACCACTGTTGTGTAGTAGCGGCGTAAGATAATCAGGATAAATGAAACAAAATATAGGCAGCAGCGTTTTCTTAATAATCAACTCAAAGTAATAAAAATACTGTTTCTAACGCTCCTGCCTAGCGCGGCAATTATTTCACTTATGAGGCAATCAATGGAGGAGGTCCATGTTCAGCTTTGGACTTTTGATAGGCTATAATGGATGGATGGTTGGTTGGAGTTTCTTTTATAATATTCTAAGTTGTTGCGGCCATAAAAGAAATCAGTTGTAAAGAAGAATAAAGAAAACTTTATGCTCGTTTGTCACCCTTATTCTTAAAAAAAATCTTCCCCTCCGCAAATATTGAATAAAAACAACTTTTGTGTGTGTGATTGTTTTTTTTATTAAAAACCTTATTTACTTTGATATAAATAATATCAAACTAGGGTTTATAAAAAACCTATGGACCCTATGGAAAACCTCCAAACCTATGGAAAAATCTCCAACACAGCCAAAGCAACATGCCTTTACAATTGACAAAATAAAACCAACATTCGCGAAGCAATAACGTACAAAACCTAATTTCCATACTTATTAGCACACTCGCCTTCACCAGCGTTTTAGTTTTCTTCTACTTTACAGTAAGAAATTTTCTCGCTAACAACCGATTAATTGAATTATTGAAGATAACTAATTTTATTCCGCCACGGGAAAATTGAACCTTAATTCATTTTGAATAAATTAATCATAACATCCAAATTTTCAAAAGTTTTTTACTGAAGAAGTTAAACAATTAGAATTTTTTTCGAAAATAGCGTGTCCAATTCGAATGCATGTAATTTGGTCGTTAACTGATTGCTTTGACCACAAATATATTTTTCGCGATTTGCAAAGAACAAAAATACACAGAATACCAGCGTAAAATATCAGAGCTTATTGCTGCTGTGTTTCGAATGGTGAGTGTTGAGAACCGGAGACCCTTTTTACTGGAAAGAATCACTTCATATTAGTCCTCACGTTGACAATGCGTCTGCATTTTGATTCTTAATCGAGGATAAAACTAAATGTCTATGGTCCACAGCATCCACTTACCATCAAGTGGACTGTGTGCTCGTTTATCACCCTTATCCTATAAAAATACGTGATCTTGACCACGGTTCATCAGGACTGCACTCTTTCTTTTTTTTAAGTATACAAATTAGTGTTTGCCTACAATCCCCTCTGTAAGTAATTGGTGATAAAGCTGCAGATGGTAAATCGCACTGTCTTGTCATAACGAAAGCCTATTCACTCTTGCTTTGAAGACACCCGGATTGTAATGAAATACAGACAACGGCAGATATTTCCACTCAAGCAAACCGTTTAGTTCAAATGCGTAGAATATAGACAATAAAAGGGCGAAGACCTACCGACCACCTGGTTGTAAGATGGTGAAAAGAGGAGGACATGTAATTTCTGCACTGCCAACATTCACTTTTGACGAATTTTTGTTCTTGAATTTCAGTCTCGGTATTACGGTCATGGATATGGGTGGATCCAGTGGCACATTGTTTTTTTTTTTTCAATAAATCATAATGTTAGTACAGCCCTATCTTTTCTTAATACTCGCATTGCACTTATATAGTAAAGACGGTGGTAGAAATAATCATAATCACGAACTGAATATCTCATTAGACGACCTTTACGACATGATAGGCTAGTAATGCAATTGGCAGTCTTTTTCGTTATAAGTCCCACATAAAAATGAGACCTAAAAATCTTAGACGAATGTCGAATCCAAATGAACATGTAACTGCTAACTGAAAAGTCTGCATATTATTATTTTATTCATCAGCTCGTATCAGTACCACTTTTAGAACTGGGAATATTCCTAAAGATGAGTAGGATATGCATAATCGTTACGCAGGCAAATCGTCAATCACAATCCTAAACGTCTCTCACCTTTGAAATACTGTAAAATAAACATCCATATATCATATATTACACAGATGTATTTAATGAAGTATCTAATGATATTATTGATGTTAACATATTTTAATGCTTGTTCTATTCCATCTTAATCAGATAAGGATTTATATTGCATGTTACGTAATTAAGAACTATTAACCATTTATTTACATAACATTAAAATATAAAATTTTCCGCATTAAAAAAAAACTAAAACTAAAAACTTAAAATATCGTACAGCCCCACTCCCTGCGGCAGCGACGATAAGTCGCCCAATTAGTTCCTTTAGAAACTTCACCGCACGTGAATCTCACGGACCGATCGTAAAAAGTCAACACAATATAATGTTAATTTTAATAAAGCAAAAGAAAAAAGTTGGACATTACGAAAGTCATATTTCTAGCAAAATAAAAAGCTTACCCTTATTTTAAATTCAATTCCAGCGCTTGATTTATGGTTCCCCACAACTTTTATTTCACTCTAGATAGTTTTGTCACCGAAACCGAATGTGCTTGAGATTTATTTTGATTTATGTATGAACCTTTCTTTTTAAATTTAGATTTTTATCCAGCATTTCTATCAAGGACGTCCTTTTACCTGCGTAAATGTATGTAGTACTCAAATGTACTGAGGTTTGTTACCCTTTTTACTGTAAACGAGGCATTCCATCTTAGCCCTCAAAATATGCGTGGCAACGCATCTGCAATTTGATTCCTAATTGAGGATAAAACTAAATGAATATGGTCTGTGTGCTAGTTTGTCACCCTAAATTCTATAAAAAAAGTATTTATTTCACGTGAAGGGTTGCTCCTGAGCACTTTATACTCTATTAACATCTCCTTTTTATTAAACTGACGTTAAAAGCGAACTTACAACTTCGCCGCATATTGGTAGGGCCACGGGAAAGCATTCGCTAGTATCCGCGGTGCTGCCAGTGCCAGCCGACTCTTGGTGGCCTCTCCCCGAAAGAAGACAACTTCTGTCTTTTCTCAGGTATGGTACAATATTATTCAAGGCGAGCCTTCTTCAGCAGCCTCCAACTACACCAGTGCAACGGACCGTCTAGTCCAATATGCGGAGCCACTTCAATTACTGCACCTTCTATATAACGGCAATGGTCCTGCGATTCCTCTTGTGGCATTTGTTCACCAGAGGCGTTGATCACTTACTATCAGGTGATCTGCATACTCCGTTACAACTGTTATTTTAAAATAACTGAAAAATTCATTCATCTTTAATTTTGGATCTCAACTGTCGCTAAGTAAAATAACTTTGTTAATGTTCGAATAAATCTAGTACTCAATTTTCTATTTTCCTTAAAGCCACTTTTCCACCTCAGGAGAGCACCAAATCGTCGAGCACAAGTTCGTTGAGGAGGATCGAATCGCTTAACTCATGCGATCCGACAATTAGAGTGGGGTTATCGGAGGTTCAGCGCCAATAATGGGTGCTATTTGTCAACTAGTGGCAATAGTTGAGCACGTTAAGATATTTTGATTAAGCAAATAATAAAGATTTTATGGAAGTAGTTTAACTCACTAAACCGTCAATCAGAAAATTATTGTTATTCAATACATATTATTGTCTAGCGTTCTTGAAATTTTAATGACATTAAATTGTCAAAAAAATTAAAACAATTTTACTGTTCCCGTAATATATATAACAGTTTTATTACGCTACATCTATAATAGTTGGTAATACTATGCTCTCACAGTATGTCGGGGTGTATTCATTGCAGCATATTACTGCTGTGAATCTTGTGATAAGTGATGAGAACCGGAGACAACTTTTGCTAAACGGGGTATTCAATCTCTGTCCCCAAGCGGTGACAATGAAACTGCGTATTAATTCTTAATCGAGGCAATAGCTTAACAAGTAAATAAAACCATTTTTTTCTTCAATATTTCTTATTAGGTTTCGCGCTAAAATCCGATTATAAAAACAAGACTGCAAGTGACCATCTCGTTGGCATCGGTTACATCGGATTAACTAACATAAACAGATCTGTTTTTTACGATCAGTCCTATGCCGTGCGAGTCTGTGGACTCACACCTTAAAGAAAAGGCTAAAACAACTTCACTGTGGTCTCTGATAAAATTACATTGAGTTTTAATAATAGTCTCTTCTGATAGGTCATAAACACTATTTTTAGAAAAAGGGTGACAAACTAGCGCAAAGTCAAAAAGGTAAGTGCTGTGGCTGTGGCCCATTGAAATCTACATAATTTTTTATTTAAATATAAACATTATGAGGATGCAGTGTCACCCCTGAGAAATTACTAAGATGGAATACCTCGTTTCAAGTAATAAGGATCTCCGGTTCCCTGCACTTGCCATACGAAACACAAAATTATTATTTTGCTATTTTAAGCAGGAATTTTGCAGAATATAAAATAAGATAAAAATTTAACTGCCATTTAGAAATCTTAAATGCTTGTATTGGATGTAGTTCACGACATTATGGGATAACGTATTCGAGGCGACGACCTTTGCACGCACTCTGCTATTAGACTACTATCGCTGACAATCTGTGATAAAAATTATAAAAGTAATAAATTTATCTGAGGGTAAAAGTATGTTAGAAAAGATTTAAATGAGTATAAAAAAGTTTAAATTAGTAAACGTGCTGATTATAAATCTGTAAAACAACATTTGACATTTTAATTAAACTGAATGATACTTTCCAGTACTAACATCCCTAGTTGCTAAAAATGTATCTCTATTCAGCTAGCATGAAAATGAATCAACCATTGATTGTACAGAAGTAGTTTTAGTAGATTTCACTTACTAAATACATAGCAAACTAATTTGTGTGATGAAGTTCAACAAATAAAACATAAATTTATTTTACTCGATTGTATTGATTTCACTTTTAAAGAGTGAACTATAATTTTTTGTTTAATAAAACCGAAGTAACACTTGAACTTACCGTCCACTTGATCGTAAGTGGCTACTAGAGCCTATGGTAAACAACTGCAGGCAAATTCAAATAAAGATGCGTTGACCTCTGAAAAAAAAATGAAATTCTTCGCTGACTTTGATTAAACTGGATTAAATTATACTCTTTAGGCCGGAACACAGCAATGCAGGCGATGCTTATTGACGCCAGAAATAAATAAGAGGGTGGTAATATACACAGATAGAAATCTAGGCGGAAAAAAAATCCTACCAGCAAGTGAAAATATTTAATTAATTTTTGATAGACTAAGGGTGACAAGCGAGCATTGCAAGTGGATGCTGCGACCCATATGTCTTGTACACCTTTCCGCGATCAAAATCAAATTGCGTTAACGACACGAGACGTTGCGATAAGATAAAATAACTCGTTACCAGTAAAAATGGTCTCGGATTCTCCACACTCACAATGCGAAACACAGCATTATTGTGCTATTCGTTGCTTGTATTCTCTGAAAGCGTGGTTCTAGCCCAATCCATTATTACTACATCCATAATATAGCGTGGCTCTATCACGTTAGATAAAATATTCCTCATAAGAATTCAATAGAAATAAACTTTTTAATTGTAGCATAATTAACATCAACACTAATTATACTCAAAAGATATAGCGGGTATAGATATATATATATATTTTTATAGAACTAAATTTCTTCAAAGTTACCTTTTAAGTATCTTATCTGATATTACAATATTGTCTGTGAAAATACCTGCTAAGTTATCCACTTTTTATAAAATCATATTAACGAATCACTGGCATCATTTTTCATGGAGCAGTGAGTTTGAAATTTAACAAAACACCACCTGGCAAATTCTCAAGAGACCAGTCGCTTCATATTTTGTATTATCTACGTTACATTTATAAGTTAGGTAACATTCCGTGGAATTCAATGAAAAAGGCGGCTTCTATTAATCCTTTATAATAAAGAGCTAATAGTCAACCTGACTGCTTCTGTTCATGGACATATCCTATAAGCTACTTTTCATTTCAGTCAATAAATGTCCGCTGCTGAACATAGGCTTTCTCCATAGATTGCCTAATAGGAGGGATAGTACAATAGTTGACACTTAGCATCGAGGTTGTCAACCACATTTTATGATTATTTTAATTTGTTATAGGGAAGATGCGGCAGACCATCTCCTGTTTCAGTTTTCGTTGGTTGCCTCTTAAGACGGCACGATGTAGGATAGTGCATTTTCTTACTCCGCCACTACACGTTTCTGTTTGTAGTCATACCGACTCAACGTACCCTCTAGACTAGGTCATAGTAGTGGAGAGCCTATCCAAATGGCAGAAAATAAGTTTTTTAGAGTATTATTGTTAATAATAACTATATTTGCATAGAAATAAGACAAAAAGGCTAAAAACCAGATACATCTTAGATTTAGATCAAATAGTGAATTTAGATAATTAATATTATAACTACTATTAGATTTCTTTCACATTTCAATTTCAATAATAAAATCTTTTTCCAATCTAGAGTAAATCAGAGACCGAAAGTTTAATTCTCCATAATGAATGTAATATTAACAATTTATACAGGTTGTTTTAAATTAAAATATTACCTTAATAACAAATATTTCTCATTAATTACAGGGCAAGGTTGTTGATACATACCTTCACAAATGTTTTACATCTTTGAGAAATTTGTCTTAAACGGCGGTAACTAATTTTGGAAATTATTTTGTAACTAATATAAATCTCCGTTGAGATCAAAAATTTTATTTCAAAAAATATGTAATTAATTCTTCTGTACTTCATGAACGTAAAATCTCTGATTTAACTTTTTTGTTGTTATTATAACATTACTGAGAGGGCAAACTTTTTGTTCATGTTTGTTTATATTTTCTCGAAATTCTAATAATAATAATCAGCATCATTACTATCAGACTGTTATCAGAACTCATAAGGTCCTGCTGGCATGGACGGTGATAAATACTTGTGAAGCCACCACAAAGCACTAGGCCTATGTTTGAGTTGACATATTCATAGTAAATTAAAAAGACCGAATATATTTAAATACTATTGGTAAATCCAAATGTAAAAATTATTACGTATAACATGATTACACATAAATTTTTAAAGTAGTTTAAATACACACATGTTTCACTAATATCTTTATTATTATACTTCCAGTTTTCCAATAATTTTATGTCGAACTTCAATTTAAGAAAAAGCTTGGAAAATCCAAAAGTTCACGACTCATAATGATCATATGATCATCGTATCATCATTCTGGTCACTTTATAAAGTCCAAGACGCATTTAAGTATAAATATACTTAAATTATATAAAATTGACGCGCTTTGTTTAAACTAATACCAACCAATATTTCAGCTAATAGCGTAACAACAAAGTACATAAAATTAACATCAGCCAATGATGAATTCAGCCAATTATTACATCTATGTGTTAAAATATCATTTCGTACAGTTTAATCAAAATAACACGTCGAAAGATTTGACGGCAAACAATTTATTTAATATGATAATTTTCAACCAAAATTTGAGCATAAACTATTGTACATAAATTTGATTTTATAGCAAATATTTCTTACAATCCTCATTTTTTAAACATATGAAGCCTAAATTTTAATGTAATGCTTAAAGAGATCGACAAGTTGCGCTGGAATATTATAGGATTATTTGAGGTCCGAAGAGAGAGGGGGACATGGTAATCCTCGAATCCGGCAACTTGTTTTATCACCAGGAGGGGGAACACCTGTCACAAGGAGGTGTCGGATTTATCGTCCACAAGTCTCTCATTAACAAAATTGTAAAGATTGAGAGTGTGTCGACAAGGGTTGCTTACCTTATACTCAGAATCACCAAACGGTATTCGCTGAAGGTCATACAGGTTACACATCAACCTCGGCACATCCCGACAAGGAGGCGGAGGAAATGTATGAGGATATATCTAGAGCCATGCATTCCTCCAAAACCCTCTATACGGTGTTAATGGGAGACTTCAACGCAAAACTAGGCACAAGAGAGAACGGTGAGCAAAAGTTAGGGAAATTTTGAATAGGGCAACAGAAACAGTTTCCTTTATTATGAACTCATCCTTCCAGAAACGGCCCCACAGGAAGTGACCCGGTCGAGCCCCGACGGTTCGACAAAATGAGATTGACTTCATTATGACGACACGAAATTACAAAAGTCATATTTCTCGCCAAGTACAAAGCTTAACCTTATTTTAAATCCAATTCCAGCGCTTGATTTATAGTTTCCCACAACTTTTATATCACTCTAGATAGTTTTGTAACTGAAACCGAATGTGCTTGAGATTTCTTTTGATTTAGGTATGAACATTTATTTTTAAATTTAGATTTTTATCCAGCATTTCTATCAAGAACGTCCTTTTACCTACTTTTATTTGAGGATGAAAGTAAATGAATATGGTCTGTGTGCTCGTTTGTCACCCTTTATTCTATAAAAATGTATTTATTTGACGAGAAGATTTGCTTCTGAGCACCTTGTACTCTATTTACATCTTCTTTTTATTAAGCACTTAGTGGCCTCTCCCCGAAAGAAAACAACTCCTGTTCCTGCTCAGGTAAGGTGCAATATTATTCTAGGCGAGCCTTCTTCAGCAGCCTCCAACTTCACCAGTGCAACGGACCATCAAGTCCATGCGGAGCCACTTCAATTACTGCAATTTCTAAATAACGGCAATGGTCCTGCGATTCCTCTTGTATTGAGGTTGTACATGAGAGGCATTGATCACTTACTATGAGGTAATCTGCATACTGCGTTACAACTTTTATTTTAAAATAATTGAATAATTCATTTATCTTTAATTTTGGATCTCAACTGTCGCTAACTAAAATAACTTTGCTTATGTTCAAATAAATCTAGTCCTCAATTTTATATTTTCCTTAAAGCCATTTTTCCACTTTAGGAGAGCACCAAATCCAACGTGTCAACAAGTTCGTTGAGGAGGATCGAATCGCTTAACTCATGCGATCCGACAAATAGAGTGGGGTTATCGGAGGTTCGGCGCCAACAATGGGTGCTATTTGTCAACTAGTGGCAGTACTTGAGCACGTTTAGATATTTTGATTAAGCGGATATTGAAGATTTTATGGATGGATTTTAACTCACTAAAGCGTCAATCAGAAAATTATTGTTATTTAAAATATATTATTGTTTAGCGTTGTTGTCTGTAATATATAATGTACTCTGTGAGCGTTGTTGAAATTTTAATGACATTGAATTGTCAAAAAAAATTAAAACAATTTTAATTTTCTCGTAATATAGACAACAAAAACCGCTTTATTACGCTACAGCTGTAATAGTTGGTAGTACTATGCTCTCACAGTATACCTGCGTGAATTGACAGAAGCGTAATACTGCTGTGAATCCTATGATAAGTGATGAGAACCGATTTTGATGAACGGGGTATTCAATCTCAGTCCTCACGGGGTGACAATGAAACTGCGTTTTGATTCTTAATCGAGGCTATAGCTTAACAAGTAATTAAAATATTTTTTCTTCAATATTTCTTATTAGGTCTCGCTCTAAAATCCGATTATAATAAACAAGATTGCAAGTGACCATCTAGTTGGCAATCTTGCGGATACATCGGATTAACTAACATAAGCTGATCTGTTTTATACGATTAGTCCAATGCCGTGCGAGTCTGTGGACTCATACCTTAAAGAAAAGGCTAAAACAACTACACTGTGGTCTCTGATAAAATTACATTGAGTTTTAATAATGGTCTCTTTTGATAGGCCATAAACATTATTTTTAGAATAATGATGACAAACGAGCTCACAGTCAAAAAGGTAAGTGCTGCGGCTGTGGCCCATAGAAGTCTACATGTTATATATTATTTTAAAATAAATATTATGCGGATGCAGTTTCACCCCTGAGAAATTACTTAGATGGAAAACCTCGTTTCGAGTAATAAGGATCTCCGGTTTTCTGCACTTGCCATACGAAAAACAACATTATTATGTTGCTATTTTAAGCTGGAATTTTGCAGAATATAAAATTAGATAAGAATTTAACTTCCATTTAACACATATTAAATGCATGTGTTGGGTGTGGTTCACAACAATAGTGGGATGGCGTATTCGAACCCACGACCATTGCACGCACTCTGCTATCAGACCAATATCGCTGACAATCTCTGATAAAAATTATAAAAGTAATAAATATATCTGAGGGTAAAAGAATGTTAAAAAAGGTTTAAATGAGTATAAAAAAGTTTGAATTAGTAAACGTGCTGATTATAAATCTGTAAAACAGTAATTCACATTTTAATTAAACTGAATGACACTTTCCAATACTAATATCCCTAGTTCCTCAAAAATGTATCATTATTCAGCTAGCAGGAAATGAATCAACCCTCGATTGTACAAAAGTAATTTTAGTAGATTTTACTTACTAAATACATAGCAAACTAATTTGTGTGATGAAGTTCAACAAATAAAACATAAATTAATTTTACTCGATTGTATTGATTTCACTTTTACATATACATACATAAACACTCACGCCTGTCACCCAGAGGGGTAGGCAGAGACTATGGACTTCCATTTGGCACGATCCTGACAGACCTCTCTCGCTTCCTCCACATCCATATACCTACGCATACACGCTCGTCGGTTAAAGGTACTCTTGATTTGGCCCATTTTCAATATATCGCTAATTTGGTCGATAAACTTTCGCCTAGGGCGACCCTTCCCGACTCTGCCGTTCACCTCTGCAACATAAATTTGCTTTGTCACTCTTTCCTCATTCATTCTTTCTACATGACCAAACCACCGAAGCATTCCTTTCTTAATCCTGGTCACAACATCATCTTACAAACCACACTCTTCTCTTATTAAACAATTTCTCACTCTGTCCTTCAGATTGATCCCTAACATACTCCTTAATGACCGCATTTCTACAGCATTTATTCTACTCTCGTGCTTCTTCTGCCACACCCAACTTTCACTACCATACATTAAAGTAGGCACTAACACAGCATTGTGAATTGCCATACGTGCCTTTTTGGACACATTCTGACTTTTCACAATAGAGTGTAGAGCCCCATTCACTCTATTTCCTGCATTCACTCGTCGTTCTATATCCTTATCATATCTACCATCCTTGCTAAACACATATCCCAAATACACAAACTCATCTACTTGCTCTACCAACTCCCCTTCTATTCTTATTTCACATATCGTTTTACTTTCTTCTCTTTCAAAAACCATAACTTTCGTCTTACTTGCGTTCACTTTCATTCCCTTTTTTTCACTTTTAAAGAGTGAAATATGATTTTTTGTTTAAAAAAACCGAAGTAACACTTGAATTTACCGTCCATCTGATGGTAAGTGGTTACTAGAGCCTATGGTAAAAAACTGCAGGTAACTGCAAACAAAGATGCGTTGACTACCAGCAAGTGAAAATATTTAAACGTGGTAGAATCCATGCTGCAGCTATATTAACAGTATAGTTGTAGCACGAATAGGTCGGCTCGACCAGGGAAGGACCACGCTCTCACAGAATACCAGCGTAAAATAGCAGCTTAACGTTGCTTGGTTTCTTATGGTGAGTGTAGAGAACCGGAGACCCTTTTTACTGGAAAAGAGGCATTCTATCATAGTCCTAACGGGTGACAACGCATCTGCATTTTAATTCGCAAACGAAGATAGATGTAGATATCTATGGGCCACAGCAACCACTTACCATCAGGTGGACTGTGTGCCCGTTTGTCACCTTTATTCTATAAAAAAAACCTCTGAAAAGAAATATGGAATTCTTCGCTGAAATTAATTAAACTGGATTAAATTATACCCTTTAGGCCGGAACACAGCAATGAAGGTGATGCTTATTGACGCCAGGAATAAATAAGAGGGTGGTAATATTCACAGACAGAAATCCAGGCAGAAAAAAGTCTTATCAGGAAGTGAAAATATTTAATTAATATTTGATAGACTAAGGGTGACAAGCGAGCATTGCATGTGGATTCTGCGACCCATATGTCTCTACATATTTCCGCGATCAAAAATGAAATTGCGTTAACGACATGAGACGTTGCGATAAAATAATATAACTCGTTATCAGTAAAAATGGTCTCGCATTCTCTACACTCACAATGCGAAACACAGCATTATTGTGCTATTCGTTGCTTGCATTCTGTGAAAGCGTGGTTCTAGTCCGGTCCATTATTACTACACCCATAATATAGCGTGGCTCTATCATGTTACATAATATGTATATTCCTGATAAGAATTCAATAAAAATAAACTTTTTAAATTGTAGCATAATTTACATAAACACTAATTATACCCAAACGATATAGCGGGTATAGATTTATTTAAATTTTTTTATAGAAGTAATTTTCTTCAAAATTACTATTTAAGTATCATTTCGGATATCACAATATTGTCTGTGAAAATACTTGCTAAATTATCCACTTTTTATAAAATCATATTAACGAATCACTGGAGCTCCCGAGGAGGCATGATTTATCATGGAGCAGTGAGTTTGAAATTTAACAGAACACCACCTGGCAAATTCTCAAGAGACCAATCGCTTTATATTTTGTATTATCTACGTAACATTTATAAGTTAGGTAACATTCAGTGAAGTTGAATGAAAAAAGCCGCTTCTATTAATCCTTTATAATAAAGAGCTAATAGTCAACCTGACTGCTTCTGGTCATGGACTTATCATAAAAGCTACTTATCATTTCAGTCAATAAATGTCCATTTCTGAACATAGGCTTTTTCCATATATTGCCTTATAGGAGGGAATAGTACCATAGTTGACACTCTTAGCCTCCAGGTTGTCAACCAAATTTTTTGATTATTTTAATTTGTTATAAGGAAGATGCTACTGACCATCTCCTGTTTCAGTTTTCGTTTGTCGCCTCTTGAGACGGAACGATATGTGGTAGTGAATATTCTTACTCCGCCACTACACATTACTGTCTGTAGTTATAACGACTCAACGTACTCTCCAAACTAGATCAGAGTAGTGGAGAGCCTATCCAAACGGCATAAAAAGGGTTTTTTTAAAGTATTATTATTGTTAATAATAACAATATTTGCATATATATAAGGAAAAAAGTCTAAAAACAAGATACATCTTATATTTAGATAAGATAGTGAATTTAGATAATAAATATTATAACTAATATTAAATTTCTTTCACATTTCATTTTAATAATAGAATCTTTTTCCAATCTAGAGTGAACCAGAAACCGAAAAAGAAATTCTCCATAATGAATGTAATATCAACAATATTTACCAGCTGTTTTAAATTATAACTGCTAAAAAGCCTTGATTACCTTAATAACAAATATTTCTAATTAATCACAGGGCAAGATTGTTGATACATACCTTCACAAATGTTTTACATCTTCGAGAAATTTGTCTTAAATGGCGGTAACTAATTTTGGAAATTATTTTGTAACTAATATAAATCTCCGTTGAGATCAAAAATTTTATTTCAAAAAGTATGTAATTAATTCTTCTGTACTTCATGAACGTAAAATCTCTGATTAAATTATTTGTTGTTATTATAACATTACTGAGAGGGCAAACTTTTTGTTCATGTTTGTTTATATTTTCTCGAAACTCTAATAATAATAATCATCATCATTACTACATTCATCCCTTTGTTGTCGATATTCCACGCATTAGAACCAAACGGTTTGCTACGTCTTTTGTAATGCGTACAGCAAAGAAGTGGAATAATTTGCCGGCGTCTATCTTTCCGTCCAAATACAATCTAGGCGTCTTCAAGGCAAGAGTGAATAGGCTTTTGTTACGATAAGACAGTGCGATTTACCATCTAGGGTGGGATTGTGGTCAAGCACTGGCTTATAATAAGTAAAAAAAAAAGACTGTTATAAGATCCCATAAGGTCTTGCTGGCATGGACGGTGATAAATACTTATGAAGCCACCACAAAGCACTAGGCCATCTTTGAGTTGACATTTTCATAGTAAATTAAAAAGACCGAATATATTTAAATACTATTGATAAATCCAAATGTGCGTGCCCAATTTTAATGCGCTTAGCATTAAAATAATTACGTATATTATACATAAATTTTTAAAGTAGTTAAATACACACATGTTTTCACTAACAACTTTATTATTATACTTCCAATTTTCCAATAATTTTATGTCGAACTTCAATTTAAGAAAAAATTTGGAAAATCCAAAAGTTCACGACTCATAATGATCATATGATCATCGTATCATCATTCTGGTCACTTTATAAAGTCCATGACGCATTTAAGTATAAATATACTTAAATAATATAAAATTGACGCGCTTTGTTTAAATTAATACCAACCAATATTTCAGCTAATAGCGTAACAACAAAGTACATAAAATTAACATCAGCCAATGATGAATTCAGCCAATTATTACATCTATGTGTTAAAATATAATTTCGTACAGTTTAATAAAAATAACACGTCGAAAGATTTGACGGCAAACAATTTATTTAATATGATAATTTTCAACCCAAATTTGAGCATAAACTATTGTATATAAATTTGATTTTATAGCAAATATTTATTACAATCCTCATTTTTTAGACATATGAAGCCTAAATTTTAATGTAATGCTAAAAGAGATTGACAAGTTGCGCTGGAATATTATAGGATTATTTGAGGTCCGAAGAGAGAAGGAGGACATGGTAATCCTCGAATCCGGCAACTTGTTTTATCACCAGGAGGGGGAACACCTGTCACAAGGAGGTGTCGGATTTATCGTTCACAAGTCTCTCATTAACAAAATTGTAAAGATTGAGAGTGTGTCGACAAGGGTTGCTTACCTTATACTCAGAATCACCAAACGGTATTCGCTGAAGGTCATACAGGTTACACATCAACCTCAGCACATCCCGACAAGGATGCGGAGAAAATGTATGAGGATATATCTAGAGCCATGCATTCCTCCAAAACCCTCTATACGGTGTTAATGGGAGACTTCAACGCAAAACTAGGCACAAGAGAGAACGGTGAGCAAAAGGTAGGGAAATTTTGAATAGGGCAACAGAAACAGTTTTCTTTATTATGAACTCATCCTTCCAGAAGCTGCCCCACAGGAAGTGACCTGGTCGAGCCCCGACGGTTCGACAAAATGAGATTGACTTCACTAAGACGACACAAAATGACAAAAGTCATATTTCTCGCCAAGTACAAAGCTTAACCTTATTTTAAATCCAATTCCAGCGCTTGATTTATAGTTTCCCACAACTTTTATTTCACTCTAAATAATTTTGTCACCGAAACCGAATGTGCTTGAGATTTCTTTTGATTTATGTATAAACCTTTCTTTTGAAATTTAGATTTTTATCCAGCATTTCTATCAAGAACGTCCTTTTACCTGCGTAAATGTATGTAGTACCCAAATGTACTGAGGTTTGTTACCCTTTTTACTGGAAACGGGGCATTCCATCTTAGCTCTCAAAATATGGGTGGCAATTGAAACAAATTTGATTCCTAATTGAGGATAAAAGTAAATATAGTCTGTGTGCTCGTTTGTCAACATAAATTCTATAAAAAAAGTATTCATTTGACGAGAAGGGTTGCTCCTGAGCGCCTTATACTCTATTAACATCTCCATTTTATTAAACTGACGTTAAAAGCGAACTTACAACTTCGCCGTATATTGGTAGGGCCACGGGAAAGAATTCGCTAGTATCCGCGGTGCTGCCAGTGCCAGCCGACTCTTGGTGGCCTCTCCCCGTAAAAAGACAACTTCTGTCTCTTCTCAGGTAAGGTGCAATATTACTCAAGGCGAGCCTTCTTCAGAAGCCTCCAACTTCACCAGTGCAACGGACCGTCTAGTCCACTATGCGGAGCCACTTCAATTACTGCAACTTCTAAATAACGGCACTGGTCCTGCGATTCCTCTTGTATTGAGGTTGTTTATGAGAGGCGTTGATAACTTACTTTTAGGTGATCTGCATACTCCATTACAACTTTTATTTTAAAATAACTGATAAATTCATTCATCTTTAATTTTGGATTCAACTGTCGCTAAGTAAAATAACTTTGCTAATGTTCGAATAAATCTAGTCCTCAATTTTCTATTTTCCTTAAAGCCATTTTTCCACCACAGGAGAGCACCAAATCCACCGTGTCAACAAGTTCGTTGAGGAGGATCGAATCGCTTCAGAAAATTATTGTTATTTAAAAAATATTGTTGAAATTTTTGTTTTTTGAAAAAACGAATTCACAGTCAAAAAGATAAGTGTTGCGGCTGTGGCTCATAAAAATCTACATCATTTTTTATTTTGAAATAAATAACCCCTGAGAAATTACTAAGATGAATTAAATTACAACCTTTAGGCCAGAACACAGCAATGCAGGCGATGCTTATTGACGCCAGAAATAAATAAGAGGGTGGTAATATACACAGGTAGAAATCTAGACAGAAAAAAATTCTTACCAGCAAGTGAAAATATTTAATTAATTTTGGATAGACTAAGGGTGACAAGCGAGCATTGCAAGTGGAAGCTGCGACCCATATGTCTACATCTTTCCGCGATCAAAAATCAAATTGCGTTAACGACACGAGACGTTGCGATAAGATAAAATAACTCGTTACCAGTAAAACTGGTCTCGGAATCTCCACACTCACAATGCGAAACACAGCATTATTGTGCTATTCGTTGCTTGTATTCTCTGAAAGCGTGGTTCTAGCCCGGTCCATTATTACTACATCCATAATATAGCGTGGCTCTATCATGTTGATGAAATCCATATTGAACGAAAGCTTATTCTGCAATGAGTGTGACTTGAGTGGCCGGTTACTACCCCCATTTCGAAATCTATCACGCAGAGAAACCTATATATTTCTCTCTACAGCTTACTAAGCGACCTTGAACTTGACGTCACATCTTAGTCTATTATGTCATTACTGGCAACACGCCGTGAGACGAGGAGACACAACTGAAGTTATTGACCATAAGGCTGAGTTCCACCAGCGATTCTGCCATAAGTAGAGGTGAGTTATGTTCTCGCCTTTAATTTTGATACCGTATTCTTTTATACCGACTTCAAAAAGGAGGAGGTACTCAATTCCACTGTATGTTTTTATTTTTTTATGTGTACCTCATTACTTTTTTTGGGTAAAACAATGTCAATGATTGTTTTCTTATTTGAAAGCTGGTGCTACGCATGTGGTCCCATATAAATTTGATTAAGGTCTGGCCAATAGTTTTTGAATTATTCTTAATAATTTATATTGAAGTCGGTTGTACACAATTTTTAATTTTTAATTATCAATCCAGTAGCTTGAAAACGTCTTCCAATGCAGCGGTTAATGTATATAGAAGTTACTTCATTAAGAAGTGCAAGCAAATCAAAACAACTGAAAAATACAAAGCGAAAGTTTAGCTCACAACATCGAAATAACTAAATTAAAACTTAAACGCCAGTTACTCCCATCATGTGTCGTAGGTTGTCACGGGTAGAAAGAATATTTCACGGTGTTAAAAAAGCATATTATAGTTTAGTAATAACTATTTTAATATATTTTAAATAATTAATAATAAAAAATAAATAAATATTTAACTAATTTGAGTTTCACAATATGCTGAGTATCAAAAACATTATACCATAGATACTGATTAATAGTAGTTGACTGTACTCAAATCTAGCTAGATAATTCAGATAAGGCAAACACAAATACAAAATTGCACCTACAACTTAACCTCGTCCCGCCCAAGCAATAAGAACCTGTTTGGTAATTCTGCCTGCTGTCCTCTATAAAGGACAAAATCTTACAAGTGCTTTCTGACCAGAACAAAGAAAACAAAAAAAGGCCTTGCATAACATAAATATTTTTATATTTTTATGGCAGTAAACAGGCCATAATGAAACGATTTACGCTATTTCTAAATCAATATTTTTATTCTTTTAATAGGACACTGGACAGAATTACCAAAATCAGCTGTCTTTTATATATCCTTCTTATGCCTCTTCTACACTACTCGCGAAGTAACTTTGACGAAGTGCTCGTCGAAATTGATCGCAGTACGAAGAACGTGACCACACACTTGTGCTATTTCGCGAAGAGCTCAGTCGTCTTGAGTCTCCCGCACCCTTAACATGAATAACGTTGAAGAGGCAGCTGCTATAGGTACTTAATTGTGTGAACAGTACGACGTAAATGCGTTAAGTAAATAAATAATTATGTTGAAAACTACATATTTAATATTTAGATATAAAAAAATCATAACTGGCGTAAGCCGAGTAGTGTAGTGAGACGCTTCGTGTAACTGCGGGGTACTTCGCGAAGTCCTTTGATAGCTTTGAAAAACCGACAGCAATTGGAAGTCGCCCGAGGCGAAGCGAGGTTACACGAAGCGAATCGAAGTACCTACCTACACTATTCACCTTTTTTTAAATGTGGAAATGCCTACGCATACCCGCCTCGCGGGGGCAAGGACGGGTTATGTCGGACTCGCTCAGACTAGGCGTTCCACCTTCGTCGCATATTGGAAGGGCCATGTGAACGTTTTCGCACACATCCGCGGCCCCACCAGCGCTGGCCGCCCTATGGTTTTTTTATAGGATAGGGTGACAAACGAGCACACAGTCCACCTGACGGTAAGTGGTTGCTGTGGCCCATAGACATCTACATTTATCCTCGTTTGCGAATCAAAATGCAGATGCGTTGTCACCCATGAGGACTAAGATAGAATGCCTGTTTTCCAGTAAAAAGGGTCTCCGGTTTTTTACACTCATCATACGAAACACAGCAATATAAAGCTGCTATTTGACTGTTCTCTCTGTGATCTGTTATTCTGTGAGAGCGTGGTCCTTCCCCGGTCGAGCCGACCCATTCGTGCTACAACTATACTACTAATATAGCTGCAGCATGGCTCTACCACATAAGAAAGAAGAAGGAGTAGTCCTCTCCTCGAGAGAAGACTACTCTTTCTCCTTCCTGCCCCATCTACTTCTCATGTAAGGCACACCAGAACACATGGCGCGCCCTCCTCCGCTGCCTCCAATTTCAACCTACACTATTCACCTCGTCCAACTTCGATCTACTTCGCGAGTAGTGTAGAGGAGGCAATAGAGGACATTGGGTACAATTAGGTAAATAAAAAAAGGATTTAAGTTATTTATTAGGTATTCTTAATCAGTGTCATAAATACTCCTATCTGATTTGGGTGCACAAAAGCCTTCAAATCTGTAGGGTGCGGTTGTTCTGGGCAGTACGGCCTAATTCCGTTGGTCCCGGTTTTTTTTTATATATATAAGAGGGGGCAAACGAGCATGCGGCTCACCTGATGGTAAGTGACTACCGCCACCCATGAACAACCGCAACACCAGGGGAATTGCAGATGCATTGCCGGCCTTTTAGAAAGTTGTAAGCTCTTTTCTTGAAGATCCCTAAGTCGTATCGGTTCGGAAAAATCGCCCGTGGTAAACAATTCCACAGAGAAGTTGTACGAGGAAGAAAATTCCTAGTAAAACGTACAGTCGTAGACCGTCAAGCATCTTGACGCGATGTGCGTTCTTGAAATTTGTGGATTGGAATTAATCCGAACAATTCCTCAGAGCACTCCTAGTGGTAAATTCGACAGAAAATATAAAGGTATGCAACATCCCTACGCAGTTCCAGTGTATCGAGCCGATCACAAAAAACTCGATCGTTGACGATTTGATCCGCTCTGCGCTGAATGCGTTCAAGTGTAAGGAGCTGGCACTGGGGTGCCCCAGCCCAGCGATGAGAACAGTATTCCATATGAGGCCAGATTTGCGCTTTGTAAAGTTGCAAGAGATGTGACGGCATGCAACACTCTCTCCCTCTGTTGAGCACGCCAAGCTTTTTAGAGACCAGTTTGGCCTTCCTTTCCAAGTAACCACGAAACTGCACATCTCTCGATATGTCAACGTCGAGGATTCCGATACTGGCTGAGGCAACAACGGGAGGGCCTTGAAACTAAGGAGATACGAAAAAGGGGTTCTTTTAGCGGTTAACGCTCAAACTTGTGCCTTCTGGGGATTGAACTGGAGTAGATTTAGTTGCCCCTAATCCGAGACTTTGTTCAGCAAGGACTCGACTTAGACACAAGTTTGCCCCGGTACTCGGCGAAGTTTTCCCGAGAAATATTGGCAACGGGCGGTATATAAGGCATCACCAGTGCTGTCATCTGCATAGCAATGAATGTTACTAGTTTGCAACATATCATTGATTTGCAGGAGAAACAGCGTTGGTGATAGCGCGCAGCCTTGTGGAACACCAGCGTTGATAGGCTTGAAATCAGAGCATGCACCGTCTACTACGACCTTGATGCTCCGATCAGCAAGTGAACTGGTGATCCATTTACACAATTTCACGGGAAGCCCATAGGAAGGAAGCGAAAGAAGCGCTTTGTGCCAAACACGATCGAAGGCCTTCGCTATGTCCAAACTAACGGCCAATGCCTCCCCCTTAGACTCTACTGCCTCCGCCTATCTATGAGTCAGATAGACCAGTAGATCACTAGTAGGCCTGTAGTTAGACGGGTCTGAGCGGTCGCCTTTTTTAGGTATCAAGTGAACCAAAGCTGTCTTCCATGAATTTGGGACTACGCCTTGGGAGTAGGAGTACCGAGAAAGACGCGTTAAAATGGTGCCAACTCCGGGGCATACGTCTTCAGCACAATGGGAGGGACTCCATCGGGCCCACTGGACTTGCTGACGTCTAGAGACAAGAGTGCTTTGCGAACCGAGCGCTGTGTAAACCGCACATCCGGCATAGAGCACTCACATCGCAGGATGGTCGGTGGTGTGATCTCCACGTCATCTAGAACGAGAGACCAGAATGCACGGGTTCCCGATAGAACGCGATCTAGCTTCTCTCCAATTCTGCCGATGTGCTCAGACCTTGCCTTGGCAATGACGCTTCTAAAGGATTTGGAGACGGAATTATACTTCTTTTTAAGAGCGCTGGTGTTTACATCCCGCGACGTTGATGCGTCAGCCCAGGCCTGGTAGCACTTCTGCTTATAGCGTGATGCTATTTTACAGAAGCGACCAAACCATGGCGCCAGCCATCCTCCGATGGGCACCACAGAAGATGGAATAAAAAGTTCCATACCCTGAAGTACCACATCAGCAACAGAATTGGCAACAACGCTGGGATCTTCCGGCGAGAGGCAAACCCGCACCCAAGGGTAGGATGCAAAAAAAGACCGCATCGTGTCCCAATCCGCCGACCTATAGTGCCAAATACGGCGGCAAGCTGCAGATTGCAACTGCGTATAGAGCGTGCGTGGCTCCGTACCCCGGATCAAACATTTGTCCGAAGAGCCTAGACGTCGACGTAGACCTGACATCCGTCCGGATGAGAGGTCAGCAGAAAGTCCAACAGGGAAGGTACATGGTCCTCCACATCTGGGATCCGCGTAGGCGAAGTAACCAGTTGTGTTAGACCATATGCCAAGGCAAAATTATAGACAGATCTATCCGCATGATCGGTTAAACGAGAACCAAAAGCCATTCAGCGTGGTAGGCGTTAAAATCACTGAGTATCACGATCTCTGCGGATGGGATCTGTTATAGCACGGGTCTGCAGCCATGTGGACATGGTCGATGAGTCGGTCTGTGTCGTCATTACCGCTATGGGACCTATAGAGGCACCCGTAGACGCGGGTATGGTCGTCGCTGTCTAAGCGCAGCCATAGGATGGACATTGCTGTACATTCATGTTTGCCAAGGCATCGTCGTGTCCTTTTTGACGTATGCGCAAACTCCAGCCCGGAGCATAAAGGAGTGTTCTAATTTGTACCCCGGGTAGGAGAGATATGAAGTACCAGCCATGGTGGACACCTGAGTCTCGATTAAAAAGAGCAAGGCCGGCTTCGCCGTCTCTAGATGGTAATGGACAGCGTTAAGGTTGAAATGAAGTCCCCTAATGTTGCAAAAATTTACGGATAGCGTGACAGGGGTCGCCTTGGTTTTATTGCTTATTGGAGGGATTGACTCCAGGGGTGCTGGTACCCTCCTGGGGTAGTCTTTTATTTAATTCCGCTACCATGTTGATGGGGGGGGGGGGAATTGAGCCTCCTGCCACCTGCACTTACCAAGCGCAACGCAGAGGTAAACCTCTACTTCACGCTGGTATTCCGTGAGGTCGTGGTACCACCCCGGTTTAAGCCGGGCTATCCGTGCGACAGCAAAAGCTGCCGCGTGGCGCTACCACTGTTAGAAATGTGAATGGAATTATCATTTCTTTTTCTTTTATTCACGCAAGTATATTGATTTTTGTCTTGTAGACGACAACCTTTCTGGACATCATCAAATAGCGGTCTCATTTTGAATAGTTTCTCTTTGCATTTTTCTTCAGATATGACATCGTCATCAAAGACAAATTACAACTAGATTCGTAATTGTTGGAATCGATTACGTGACATGTTATCATTTCAATATTATGATGGGGCCTTAACTCCGGTACTTGATATAAGGATCTGAAGGTGTATACCGATGAATGCTACTGCAACTCCTCGAAGAGTAAAATAAGTTGGGCTGAGTTTCTCCTCGTTTTATTAGTAATTATGAGATCTTACCTCCTGGCAAGATAGATTTACCTGAAGATGTACTTCGGTAAATGGCACTGAAACTCCTCGAAGAGTAGAACTAGGTGTGCCGAGTTGGGCTTTGTTTTGTTAGTTATGATTAGACTTTATCGCCGGACGTGATAGAGTGACCTGAAGGTGTACTTCGATGACTGTGACTAGAACTCCTCGACGATTAGTAATAGGTGTGCCAAGTTTGGGCTCGTTTTATTAGTTATGAGATCTTGCTTCTGGACTTGATAAAATGACCTATAGGTGTACATTGATAACTGATACTGGAACTCCTCGACGAGGAGAACTAGGTGTCTCAAGTTTGGGCTCATTATGTTAGTTATGAATATACCTTTCACTCGGACTTGATGAAGTGACTTAAAGGTATACTTCGGTGACTGCTATTGGAGCTCTTTGTCGAATAGAACTAAAATTTACATTTTTTTTTATTATCTTCAAAACCATATGAGCATTATGAATCTTTTGGATTTTCCAAACTTTTTTTAAATTATAATTTGACATAAATTTATCGGATATTTGGAACTATAGTAATAATTATAAGGTTTCTAGTGAAAACTTGTGTGTAATTAAAATACTTTAACTATTTACCTCTAATCATGTTATACGTAATTTTTAATGCTCTTAAGGCATGCATAATTATATTTACCAATAGATTTTGCATTTTCTATCAAGAAATTCTCAGTAAGAGCCCAGGTGTAGTATATGTAGTATCACCGATCGATCCGAATGATCTTGATGAAAGTTTTAGTGTGTGTTTGAATGGGTCCCTGAGATGATGATGACGTTTGGACTCGGTAGTTGGCGCTGTTGTCGAGATCCAAAAATCCCTCGTTCGAAGCCGGGGCGGATTGTCTAGTATAAATTAAAAATGAAAGTTATTATGCAGAAATTATTTTATTCTGTGTAGTGTTTTAAAGTAGGTTTTTGCTCTTTTTTTTTGCACATTTTTGTAACAGTCTACTCAACGACGACAGTCAACATCATGATGTATACAAAAAGTTTAATATTGCTATCATTCATCTGTCTGGCAGTTGTGGTGATTAAGGGTAATGATCGTGATGAAAATTTTAGTGAATAATTTGACTTACATGTTAAACTTATAATATATTATAAAGAATTATTATAGGAAATAAATCGTTACATTTAGATTGTATTATATATATACCTATTCACCTTTTTGAGATCTGAACTTTCAAAATGTTTATACGTAAAATCCATATTCTACTTTTACTATTTATACATTTTTTAATAACGTATATAAATACAAGCATTTATTACGAAAAAATACTTAAATTATCAGTCAGTGTAATTCATGCGATATGGTGTGAAAAGCGTTCACTGCTGTCCTCGCATTTACTTGTTGTAAAATTTTGTTTTGTTATCGCATCTTAATACATCGATTCCAGGACTATGATCTAGTATTATCACTAAGATCATCACAGATCGTGATTATGTTTGCATTTTACTTTTTTTAATCTAATCTATATAAAACATAAAAAAATGTTTCTACCTATGTCCGTTATAGACTTTAAAATCATCCTACTGATGTGGCCCGAACCGGAACGAAATTATTAGAATGACAATAATACGAAGATTGTTTTAGACCACTAAACGATTCATGCACTACATAAAAAATAACAAACAAACAATAAATTTTTTTTTCTAACAAATAAACAAAATGTATTTCGTTTTAGCGTAGTAGCACACGCCGGGTATCCGCTAGTAATTCCATATAAAATAAAAAATAAAAAACAAAAATATCGTATATCTTTACTTCCTCACATCTATAGGTATTTACTGAACATTTGAAGACTAATATGGATTATTATAACGCCATCTAATTAAAGTGGGACTAAAACTAAATTTACACAAAAGTCGTTTTAGTGGTTTCTTGTGTGAAACAAAGAAATCCATTAAGTATAAATCTGTATATTTTTCTGAGCAAACCGATAGTATAAAAAAGTTAACTGTAAAAATTAAAATAAAAAATAAGGCTTCAAGCGTTGGCTAATGTCTACGGCTGAATCAGAAACAGAATGTGGCAGCGATGGCGTTGCAGATCCTCCTTCGCTTAGGTTGGCGCGAGTTGATCGTTCGAAATCCTTACGCATCTGCAATTCCCTCCCTGGTGTTGCAGTTGTTCATGGGCGGCAGTAGTCACTTACCATCAGGTGAGCCGCATGCTCGTTTGCCCCCTCTCCTATAAAAAAAAATATATAAACTTTCATGATGTATAAATATATTACTTATTTTGTTTTATCACTTTTACTTTTTTTATATTTCTTGACAGCACAACCAGTCAGTTATTTTGTGTCCGGTAGAGAATATCAAACAAAATGAATTTGTTTCTAAATAATTGCTCCATATCTTTCTCTACAGTTTAACACAAAGTACGATCCACACTGAGCTAGCGGAATGCATCGGTTTCCCTTAAACTTCGACAGGTCATCGTTCAATTTAGTCAGTTTCTGTAGGTTTGCACTGAGAAAACTTTCTGTTCAAAACGATTTGTTTTGCACGAAATATAGATCAGTCTAGTGTAGATGACGGTATTGTTTTATTTTACAAAAAAAAACATGCTTTTCCGGAACCGTATACTCAAAAATTTAGAGGTATAAAATATAAAATCGTAAAATAATAAAAAAACGTGTGTGTATACTTATGTACGCACGTAAGAAGTTATACTTTTTTAGCGTAACAATTCAAAAATAAATAACTAAAAATTACATATGATCCTGGTGCGAATTAATTGACGGTTCCGTAACGCAGTGCTTAAGCAATGAGTTTCAGCGCTAAGGATCACGGTTCCACACAGAACAAGTATTTGCATGGTGTACAAATAACTGTTCTTGGTCCTGTTTGTCCTTGTGAAATCTATGTACATTACCTACCCCCGCGATACAAGAGAAAATTTAGTGTGTAGGTAACATGCTTTTAAAAAAATTGTAATTTGTTTTTATTATGTTTTTAAACCTTCAAAAATAAACATACATGAATCACGTCTTTTAATGGATAATTTTAACCTCTTTTATCTTCATAAAGATAAAATATATTAACGATTTTATATCATTATTCTGAGAATACAAAACTGCGATACAATCTCCACACCTACAGTTCTTTAAATATAGCTTGATTAGAATGACAGTTGTCATCAAATGTGACGGCATAACATTGTAGTAGCGTCCAACGTAACGAGTGATTTGATTAATATTGGAAAACGAAAAATCATTAATTTCTGGCGAGTGAACAATATTTTTGATGACAAATCTTCACTTAAAAAAGTGCACTATGAAACCAGTTCATTCATTAATTATCACAAAAAATAAGCCTAAAAATTATAACCACTTTACAAAGTTACCCCAAATTGCAAAAATGTTAGAGTAGGGACAAATCGACAAAATGTGAATTAATTAAATTAAAATAAATTTATTTTAATTATTGTTTCAGAAAAAATGTTTCCTTTCCAAAAGAAATAATAATCACATTGAGCCGCCATTTTGTTTGTTTGAGTAACAGTCAGTACGAATGCTGACGTTAGACGTCTTGTATACGCTTTGTGTTCCCCAGTTTCGTTTATTTTGTTCTTTTGAGTATTATTTGTGGTTCCTATTTTGTTATTATTTTCAAGAATATCCACTACCCCATATCCTCCCGTGGGTGTCGTAAAAGGCGACAAAGGGAAACAGGCGGGAGTTGGGCAGTAGCATCTTCCTGATAATAGCCAAAGTTACAATAAAAAAAACTGCGGTTGCCAACCCGCTCGCCAAGCGTGAAAACTATGGCAAATACCCCCCAATGATTAAAGCAACAAACAGACGGCCCCAGTCCCCGGCGGCTCCGCTATTCCTGGCTACGGTGGCAACCATGGTAACGGCGGGGCAGGGGGTGCTGAGAATCTCCAGTGGAGGTTCGGTTGCCACCTTAGACGACTCAACCTGGCAACGTACAACGCACGCACCCTGAGGACTGACGAAAAGATCGTGGAGCTGGAAAAAGTGATAGACAAGTTGCGCTGGCATATTATAGGATTATCCGAAGTCCGAAGAGAGGGGGAGGACACGGTAATCCTCAAATCCGGCAACTTGCTCTATCACCGGGAGGGCAACCATCTGTCCCAAGGAGGTGTCGGATTTATCGTCCACAAGTCTCTCGTTAACAACGTTGTAAAGATCGGGAGTATGTCGACGAGGGTTGCGTACCTTATACTCAGAATCACCAAACGGTATTCGCTGAAGGTCAGACAGGTTTACGCACCAACTTCGGCACAACCCGACGAGGAGGTGGGGGAAATGTATAAGGATATCTCTAGAGCCATGCATTCCTCCAAAACCCAATATATGGTGTTAATGGGAGACTTCAATGCAAAACTGGGCACAAGAGAGAACGATGAGCTGAAAGTAGGGAAATTTGGAATAGGGCAACGGAACCCAAGTGGCCAGCAGCTGGCCAACTTCATGGAGAAAGAGGGACTCTCTATTAAGAACTTTTTCTTCCAGAAGCGGCCCCACAGGAAGTGGACCTGGTCGAGCCCAAACAGTTCGACAAAAAATGAGATTGACTTCATTATGACAACCAGACGACAACTGTTCCGTGATGTCTACATGATCGCGAGGGTGAAAACTGGTAGCGGTCAACAAATGGTTAGAGGCACACTGAACCTAAATGTTAAGTTGGAGAGGTCTCGTCTAATGTAGTCAACGCTCCGTCCCCCTCGTGGTCTGTTCCAAAATCCCGAAACCTTTCAGCTCGAGTTACAAAACCGTTTTCAGTGCCTAGGAGACTGCAATGAAGTGGACGATATGAATGACAAGCTCGTGGAAACTGTCCATGCAGTCAGAGATAAGTTCTGCATGACCCGCCGCAGAAGAACACAAAAACTCTCCGATGACACTCTTAATCTCAGGGCTGTTAGACAGGAGATGAAGCTACATTCTTCAACAGACTTGACAGCATACAGGCATCTGCACAGACAGATCTCAAAATGCATGCGGCGGGACTTACGCAACTTCAATACAGCTCGTATTAAAGAAGCGATCGAGCGGAACCAAGGCTCCAAAGTTTCTGGCAGACAGATGTCTGCCAGAAAGAGCCAACTGTCAAAGCTGAAGACAGAATGTGGCAGCATCGTTTCCGAGACACCTGAGGTTTTGAGTGAGATTGAAAGTTTCTAGCGAGTGTGAGTAAAGATCCAAGAGCGAGTCTTATCCGACACTATTCCGAAGATATCCCGGACGTCAGTCTGAGCGAGATTAGAAGGTCTCTGCAGCACCTTAAAAACGGTAAGGCCCCAGGCGAGGATGGAATTACAGCGGAGCTTCTGAAAGCGGGTGGAAGACCGGTACTTGAAGTCCTTCAGAAGCTCTTTAATTCCGTCCCCCATGGTGGCATTACACCGGAGGCGTGGAGCAGAAGTGCAGTGGTCTTGTTCTACATGAAAGGTGACAACGCTCTCTTGAAGAATTACAGACCGATTTCCCTTCTGAGCCGCGTCTACGTGCTGTTTTCGAGAGTCATTACGATTCGTCTCGCGCGCAGACTTGATGACTTCCAGCCTCCCGAACAAGCCGGTTTCCGAAAGGGCTTTAGCACCATAGACCACATACATACCCTTCGGCAAATTGTACAGAAGTCCGAAGAGTACAATTTGCCGCTATGTCTGGCGTATGTGGATTATGAGAAAGCCTTTCATTCCGTCGAAATTTGGGCGGTGCTGCAGTTCCTTCAGCGGTGCCAAGTTGACTATCGGTATACCGAAGTGCTGAAGTGTTTGTACAGTAGAGCTACGATGGCTATCCGAGTACAGAACCAGAGGACGAAACCTATCCAATTGCAGAGAGGTGTACGACAGGGTGACATCATATCCCCGAAACTGTTCACCGCTGCATTGGAAGACGTTTTCAAGCTTCTGGACTGGAAAGGATACGGTATCAACATCAATGGCGAGTACATCACTCACCTACGATTTGCCGACGATATAGTCCTTATGGCAGAATCGCTGGAGGACCTAAGCACTATGCTCAATGACCTCAATAGTGTCTCCCAACGGATAGGTCTTAAGATGACCATGGACAAAACAAAGATTATGTTTAATGTCCATGTCACACCTATGCCGGTAGTTGTTGGGAGCACTAAGCTCGAAGTTGTTGACGAGTATGTTTACCTGGGACAAATAGTCCAACTAGGTAAGTCCAACTTCGAACGAGAGGTCAATCGACGGATTCAACTCGGCTGGGCAGCGTTCGGGAAGCTACGACACATCTTCTCGTCAGACATACCTCAAAACCTTAAAACGAAATTGTACAACCAGTGCGTGTTGCCAGTGATGACTTACGGAATTGAGACGTGGTCCTTCACAGCTGGCCGTATGAGGAAACTCAAGGTCGCTCAGCGAGCTATGGAGAGGGATATGCTCGGAGTTTCTCTGCGTGATAAACTTAGAAATGAGGATATCCGCAGTAGAACTAGAGTAATCAACGGATTAGTAAGCTGAAGTGGCAATGGGCTGGCCATATAGCTCGAAGAACCGACAACCGATAGGGAAGAAAGTTTCTCGAGTGGCAGCCTCGTACCGGTAGGCGAAGTGTAGGGCGACCCTCCACGAGATGGAGTGACGAGCTGGTAAGGCATGCAGGAAGTCGATGGATGCAGGTGGCTCAGGAGCGTGCTTTGTTGCATTCCTTGGGGGAGGCCTATGTTCAGCAGTGGACTTGTGAAAAACTGTAATGATGATGATGATGATATTGCCTTTTTATTGTTATAATCCCTAAAAGAACCAGAAAAACTATTTTAAATAGCAAATTTCGTGAGCTTGTGATTCGTTTGCTGACGATTTTGAACGTGAATACCAAAATGGCGGGCCGCTGTTGCCAGTGTCACAAGTGTGTGACAGAGTTGCTGAGGTTCTTCGAATTGGAAGAGCTACTGTGACTAGAACCAACATAGAAAAATTTGGAGATACATCAACGGAGGAGAATAAGTTATCTACTCCAAGTAAAAAAAGAAAAAATACGTTGCCCTGTAACTGATATTAGACGATTTCGACGCCGCAGCTGTTCTTAATCACATCTACGCATACTACATACGTAACGATCTGTCAACATTAACAAAACTACTACTAATTCCCAGCACAAGTCACATTAGAATGACAGCTGTCATTCTAATCAAGGTATATTTAAAGAAATAAAAGTTTGTTTTGCAAAACTTACAATGTACCTTTAATATACTGCAAAACATTTTTTTTCTTATGTGCATGGAAAGAAAATCACTTAATAGAATAGAATAGAATAATTTTTTATTCAATATTGATTATTACATAATACTTATTGAAAGTCAGTTTTTATTTACCACTGGTTCGGAAAATACCTCAGTCCTGGGAAGAACCAGCAAGAAAAGAAGAAGCGGGACTTTTTTTAAACATAATTTCACTTAACAATAGTTTTGTTTATACAATTTTTAAATGATTTTTCATAGAACCAGCATGGTGGCCATCACCCTATTCCCAGGGGTTATTTTCATTCATGTATTCCTTGATATTATACCCTTTTTGTACAGTTTTACTTTAATAAAACTTTTAAACTTGTTTATTGACAAACTTTGAATATGTTCTGGGATTTTATTGTAAAAGCGTATACATTGCCCCATAAATGGATTACTGATTCTGTGGAGTCTAGTAACTGGCATTACAAGCTTATGTTTGTTCCTAGTATTTAAAGTATGCACATTCTTATTCTTATTAAAGCTATTTATGTTTTTATGCACATACATTACATTAATGCTAATATACTTTAAAGTGGCAGAGAATTTATATTAATAATTTTATATAATGATATAAATAATTTTATATATATACGTTGAATTATTTTAGATTCTTTACTTTCTTTTAAGCATGTCCATTTCTTAACTTTTTCTTTGTCTATTATTCTTCTCTTTAATTTTATATTGTTTTTAACATTTCCCTTTTTCTTGGGAACTTCAATATCACTGATTCATGTAGTATAATCTGATGAAATAGGTATAGGCTCAATATCTTTGTACGGATATGTAAATGATCTACGTGGAAAATAAAGATCAACCTGGAATTCAAACAAATTAAATAGACAAAGCAGACTTATTTCTCAAAACTTATGTAATACCAGGGCAATCTAACATACTATAATCTAGTATAATAATAATATATGGATGAGTAATTCAACTTCAATACAATTGTTTTGTCTACACAATGCTTAATGTATGCAGCAAGATATCGAGAACATCATTTTATTGTTTTGAATGTTATACAAAATGTATTTTGAAACATCCATTTTCAACAGAATGGGTAACAGCTTTCATTATTTATTTCACAACCTTTCAGAGAGGAATATCAGATGATTTGAATTATCTTACCGCCTTAGATAGGTACATCAAATTAGTTTTCATAAAAGTAAAAACTCAGCATGAACACACTACCATTATCGTTAATTTGGTACGACTTTCCATTGACTCCCTTCGTGTTGGTGGTTGATACGTATTTTTACGGAAAAGTTACACTATTATAAGCACACATACAAAGTTACAACATGCGGAAGAGCATAAGTTTTGAGAAAAAAGTTATTGAAAATCAATTATTCTTGCATTGTTTATGTCTAATCCTACAATAAAAATGACGCTTGACGCCATTTTTATTTATTGTTATTGTCAGTAGGGATGTCGATTCTTTCCGAAAAAGATCGGTTTTTTTAAATAGATTCTAATTGTTAGCTGATGTATCAATTCCCAAAACACCAATTTCTAAAATATCTGAGGGCACGGTAGTGCCCCCGCCAAGTCGAGCAAAAAATTTGCACGGCCGTACCATCCTTTTCTCGAAGCAGTTCAGGCCATTTCCGAAACCCTATAACTTCTTTATGGATAAAATTAGAAGCCTGATTTTTTACTAATTATGTAGGCATTGTATATACTCGGTATATTTCAAATTTCATAAAATTTTAACTAGTAGCTTAAGAATTATAACTAGTCAAACTTTCTTAATTTTGTCACTCACTGACTGACCGATCATCAAAACTCTAAGGCACTTCTAGCAGACATAGAAACTTCAAATTTGGAATACAATTATTGTTTAATATATAAATCAAGGAAAAATTAAAATATTTTACAATTTCGATCCAGTTTTCGAGATACACCAACTGCATAAATAACTTTGTAATCCCATATAAACATATAGTATTACAAAGTTAAATTTGCAGTGAATGAATCAGTATACCTATATATGTATAATGGAATAATAGGTGTAAATAGCTACCTAGATATAACTATCTACAAAAAGAAATGAAATGCCATTAAAAACTTAACTTGTAAAAAAAGCCAAGTCTCGCAACTCAGTTCCTCTACCGTAAAAGTTGTGAGATCCATGTAATACCAAGTCGGTTAGTTTATTCAGTCCATAGATTGATACATAGATTGACATGGCAATCGCACTAAAGAAACTAATTTAATATAATATGTATTACTTGTGAGAAATATTGTGTTTTCATGCGATTGCCAAGTCAATCTATGTATCAATCTATGGACTGAATAAATTAACCGACTTGGTATTACATGGATTCCACAACTTTTTACGGTAGAAGAACTGAGTTGCGAGACTTGGCTTTTTTTATAAGTTATGTTTCTGATGGCATCTGTATTTTTTTCATCATTTATAATGTAAATATAAATCCATTTTATGAGAAAAAAATCCCCTTCATCATAAAATATAGGGGGACTGATTCAGAAGGATTTCTGTATCTATTTTGAGACTGCTACGTCTCCGCGCTGCGGGAAGAGCAGCCTCCGCCTACTGTAACAAATCGTAGGCATCGGACGAGCCGGAGCAGCTGAGGCTGGTCGCCGAAGGCGGCCAACATGCCGAAGCTGCGGAGGCGAGGAGCGCCTCCTACCTACGCGCCTCCGACTCTTTAAAACCACTCTAGGGGTAGTACAGACTCGTATCAGGTGGAGTCGGGGTCAATCAATTCGGTTCTTTGACATAAGTTGAACCTAACTGTTTTTATTTGTTATAAGCCCTAATTGGTGCTGTTAAAATAAAACAAATTTCAATAAGAGATCATTTATTATGTTATCATTCTTGTTTTTTATAAAATGAAATTATATTTACATTATAAATGCAAACATAAAAAATATAGATATTTTAGAAATCGCTTTTTCGTGAATCGATACATCAGCTTACGATTTGAATCGATTTATAAATCGACCTTTTTCGGAAAGAATCGACATCCCTACTGACGACAATGACATCACAAAATGGCGTCAGTTTTATGATAGAATTAGATATAAACAATACAAGAATAATTGATTTTTATTAACTTTTTTCTCAAAAATTACGCGTTTTCGCATGTCTCCGCAACTTTGTGTGTGCTTATAATAGTTGTAACTTTTCTGTAAAAATACGTATCAACCCCCAACTCGACGGGAGTCAATGGAAAGCTAAGCCGTTAATTTGACAAGTGTAACAAATAGGTAATCTGAACGATTTAAAAAGGCTATTGTTTTT
This sequence comes from Parnassius glacialis, assembly GCA_033319125.1. NCBI lineage: Eukaryota > Metazoa > Arthropoda > Insecta > Lepidoptera > Papilionidae > Parnassius > Parnassius glacialis. The sequence goes on along the minus strand of JAVANC010000012.1, from coordinate 6,918,472 downwards.
TCTTACCTATGCCGGTACGTTAGCCCATGGTAGGAACAGAACCACTTTGCAACTTTCTTCTTTTTTGACCAAAAAAGCAGTTTTGATGAAAGTGACTGCTACATATCATAGAAAATTTATGTGGATTGTAACTTTATCTATTTAACATTTACATTTAACATCCGCAACCACTTTTTTTCCAATATCCGTATTTATAAGTAATCTACAAATAACTTGTTCTGTTTCAATAAATGGAGAATTCAAACAATTTTATCATAACCTCGTATGCTTATGTTAGTGGTCAGTGCAGTAGTTGTCCCTGTCGTTATTAAATATTGATTACTGTGTTAATCTAAACCAAAAATTTTCAAAACGTTGGTAAACACTAATTTTTAATATAAATTCACTTAAGTAAATAATCTTATTCAATCAATACCAATAACCTTATTTATCTAAGGACCTCAAAAACCGAGCGTGAGACTGACGTAATAGTAAATAATAGCTCTTTGACGTTTATGTTGTAGGTCTATTATTATTATCAATAAAGTTGTACAAATATAACTTACTAAGTATCATCACTTTCTTATTATTTCTTTATTTGTTATGCTGATTCATCTCAATACTAAATAATTTTTTTTTCATTAATAAATAACATATAGAAGAATTATTCAACTTCTATACAACTGTACCGTTATGTACCTGTAGCTGATATGTGTTTAGTCTCGCCATAATGAATTAATAATTTATAATGTAAACAAATAAAAATAATACATACCTTCAGTTAACTTAAAATCTATAAACCCACTTAAAACGTTAATAATATAAATAAACTGTTGGTTCATATATATTTAAATAACTACCTTGAATATAGTTATCAGTTCTCACGAATACATTAGAGACAATTACCAACTGAAGTTGTCGCTTATAGGTGTCGGTGTGCTCGCACATCGTAACAACTCCATGGTGTCGTGTTTAGGTGTCGATGTGAGCGTATCGTAAAAATTCACTCTCGATATTTTGTTTGAACCAAAAGCAGTATAACTTCAAAAAGGTACAATTATGTACAAAATTAAAGAACACAGAACTGAGGCATTGTTTAGTGTATATGTTACGACTAATAGCCGAAGTTCGGATACACCTAGGTTTAGCCGGCTACAACTAGGTGCAGCCTATTGCGGGCGGTTAACAGACAGAGACAGATAAATGTCTGCGGTTTAATTATATTATTTGATACGCGGTTAATATTATTTGATACGTATATCCGTGTTTATACAAATTTAACAGTACACCTAAATTTACTATTGCTGGCATACACTTGAATCCGAAAAGCTTTTAATTAAGTCGCAACTTTTGAATTATAATGTCACTATCTGTATCTACATAACAAACACTTTAGTCCTAATTGGTGACATCTGGTGAGCATAAGATTATTTACTTTGATTTAAGAAATGCTTAAAGTTGTTTTTTTTTACTTAATGATAATACCCAGAGACAAGTATAGAGTACTTGATTTAAGTAAAGTATAACCAACTATTATAATTAAGTCCATATAATTATAAATAGTAGAAATATATTCAGTTAATTTACAATGTTATTACAACTTAATGCAACATAAAACTTAAATTCAAGAAAAACTTATTTTATTTCGATAGTAAATCATGAACGACATAAATTGTGTTCATATGTAACTTTCAAAGTGTATGTTCTAGCATTAACACCGTCTGTGTTACACTTAAGTGTTGTATTGTTCAGTTACACGAGTGTTCAGCAAAAGCCCCGGGTACTAGTAAACTTTTGTCTGGCCTTTGCTCTTTAGCTGTGAACAATAATTTTCACTTATTATTACTTACGCTTCGTAATGTAAAAATAGACTTGCTTTCGTTTTAACTTATTATTGGATGTATAATGCATGTATCTGGTTAAGATAATCCGACAAAAATGGAGAGAGATCAGGTGCGATTTCAGTAATCCGGGTATAAAAACTGTCAGGTTCATGGGCTGCTATAGAGAATTTCTCAGCAGGTGTTAGTTGTCGTTTTTTCTGCATCCATTGACTTCCTGCATGTATAAACGGGTCGTCACTCCATCTAGTGGGGAGTCGCCCTACACTTCGTCTGCCGGTACGAGTCTGCTACTCGTGAACCTTTTTTCCCATCGGTTGTCGTTTTTCGAGCTATATGGCCGGCCACTTCAGTTTATTAATACGTTGGGTTGTGTCGGTTACTCTAGATCTACTGGGGATAACCTCATTTTTAAATCTATCATGCAGAGAAACCCCGAGCATAATCTTCTCCGTAGCTCGCTGAGTGACCTTAAGCTTTTTCGTATGGCCAGCAGAACGTGAATACTTGAATAAAATTGAATAAATATTCAAAAGCTGAAAATAGCCCGGGGATATGACATCGGGACGTCAAACACCTAAAATAAGTCAAATTTAACGAGGGGAGATAAAATAAGTTTATTAAATTGTTTATTGCAAATAAAAAATAGTGAGGTTATGGGACACTCATGTTGCTATTTAGGTATTCATGAAAAGTATGGGCTGCCAAAAGTTAAACTAAATCTTTTGCATTTGTATTTATTTCCTGAACCCTCTTGTAATTTTCCTGTGAAAGCTGTCAATTTTCATGTAAATCTGAGTAATTCGTGCAAAGCCTTTAATAAGAGCAATTCGCTTGTTATAAAATCACATTATCGAATCACAGGCTCTCATAGACACCACATCAATCACGATCAAACTAAATTTGTAATTTAACAGAATGCTAATACTCAGCGGAACATTCGCTTTTGATTTATGCAAAATGTTTTTATATTGAAACGTGGTTTTCTTGAGGTATATTTAAAAGATTTTGTTAACGTACACTTTTTGAAATGTGGAGATAAAAATAATCTTAAAATTTTAATTTAACATAATTTATGGGTTGTGCAAACACTAGGTATAAGCATTCCTTGTATTGTAGGGTGACATTTTTTTGGCTAACACAAATTAATAAAAAAATGCGGTTGCCACCTACCCAGCATGGCAATTGTGGCAAATATTAATATCTACGGACTTTTCTGGCAATCTACGGGGAAGACCTTTGTTTTGACCATTAATACAGACACATATAGGATAGTTATACTCCATTTCAGCTTGCGCTTGCGGTTGCTTGTGTCGCTGTGTTCCGCTCTGAAGAAACAGATATAGAGTGTCAGTATAATTAGAGGCTATAAAACAGTCTGTTTTAGTTCTGAGAGGTGACAACAGATATATAGCCTTCTTTAAATTTGACGGCAGGTTTTCAATGCAAAGGACTACAGTAGTCGCTTACCATCACGTGGACTTTTAGTTCGTTTGCCGCTTCAGATTTATAAAAAAAACTTACCCAGTTGGACTTACTTCACAGACATTGAAATATCCTAGCATTTATGTACACTTATAAAAATAAAAATAAATTAGGAGACTAAAATGTATTGCTTTTGTTTCCCTTACAGATGAAGTGTAAAGATTTACTTCCACGAATAAAACACTGTTTGAAATAAAATCAGAAAATCACTGACATGCTCGTAAGCGAGTGTTCCTTTATCAATCGCATTGACTTTCAATCTACGTTCAATTTACATTAAAATACTTTTTCATATTCTAAATAGTTCCTTTACTGAAGTAAGTTAATTCAGAAAATTTATTTATTTATTTAAAAGATCACCAGTTTTTATTGTATATATACCCCAGTTTATATAATTTACATAATTAAAGTTTATAATATTCAGGTTCTTGAATATATCGTTGTCTTGCTAATTGTACTCCGATAACTTGCAAACACAATGTGTGCTGCAATACAGGTAAATTAAAGAAAAATAGAAAGTACTCTTAGTTCAAAGCACTCTATTGTGGGAAGTCATAATACGTTACAAAAGGCACGAGACTAACACGCAATTCATAATGCTGTGCTTACTAAGTGCTTACTAACACAGCATTGTGAATTACGTGTTAGTCCCTACTAACACAGCATTGTGAATTGCGTGTTAGTCCCTACTAACACAGCATTGTGGATTGCGTGTTAGTGACTACTAACACAGCATTGTGAATTGCGTGTTAGTCCCTACTAACCCAGCATTGTGAAGTGCGTGTTAGTCCCTACTAACACAGCATTGTGAATTACGTGTTAGTGCCTACTAACACAGCATTGTGAATTACTATTTGAAAATTCTAAAGTTGAGTGTAGCGGAAGAAGCATGGAAGTAAAGTTTATGCTGCATAAATACGGTCATTAAGAAGTATCTTAGGGCTGAATCTGAATAATAGGGTGAGAAATTGTGTGATAAAAGAAAGGTGTGGTTTGCAAAATTGTGTAACTAGGATTAAGAGAAGTATGGTCGTTTAGGCACATTAATGAATAATGAAAGAGTGAGAAAGCAAATTTGTGCTGAAAAAGTGAGTGGCTGAGCCGGGAAGGGACGCACTAGACTGAAGTTTATGGACCAAATTGGTAATATATTGAAGTTGATCCAAATAAAATGTTCCCCTAACCGACGAGTATATTTGCGTAAGTATATGGATGTAAATGATAGAGATATAGACTTCTCTATCTTAGACAATGTTTCAATTGTTTTAGTGTATATCTCACTTATTTACTTTTGAATATTAACGTACCTACCAATTTTTTCTACCTTTTTCTTTCTTTAGAAAACGTAACTTTAGGTAACGTATTTTTTTCAGCTTTTTTGTGAAAGGTATTTCTTACGTGCCGTGGAGGCGTTTACATTCTTAAATGTGTGTCGGTGTTATTTGGCACGGTAGTTGTGATAGCCCATGCAACTGTGTTAGAAAAAATAATGCTCTTTAAAATGGGTATGTTAACAAATAACTTCGTCATAATATATAGTTTAAAGAATATCCGTAAAAAGAAGTAGCGTTCCACGAGCTTGACAAAGTTTCAGCGTAGAAGGGACTACAATGGAGCTTGTATGATATAATATTTACCGATAGAATATTGAGGTTGTTGGGAATAATCCTAAGGTCTTCCAGCGATTCAATATTGTAAAGACTATTTCACATAATATTTTATATTGTCCTCTTCGTTTCTTCCCACGCAAATTTTCTTTTTACTATTTCAAAGATACAGGGTATAAATATCTCTGAGATTGTACCTAACGAGCACGTGGATCTATTACTGTGAATTTCTAACCTGTTGAACAGATTTACTTTTAATTAATAAAAAATAAAATTCGTAACGACTTTGATTTATTTCATTTGAATATGTTATTGGGAGTTAAAGAAGTAAATCTAATTATTTTATTCCGTTTCCAACCAGGAATAAGAATACATTTTAGTTGAACAGAAGAAAGTTGTGTACTCCCACCTAATTTACTTTGAAAAATCCGTGTTGCAGGTAGGTGTCGTTCGTCAAATATGTTCTTAGATGTACAAGCAGAGAGATACTTCTTATTTAAATATTATTTTTTTATATAAAACTGTAGTGACAAAGAAGTTAAGTCTAACTTATATTAAGCTATGCAGTCCTTGAGCACTAGCAGCCATTTACAAACAAAAAAGCTACGTGTGCGTTAAAGTTGTATAAATTTAATTTGCTTAAATCTACGTAATGAAATAAAATGATGGTTTTTACCGAGTTTGAAGAGTTTATTTCATTACGCGGATTTTTTTAATTTTTACCAAATTCACGATACCAACTTCACCATTTGGATGCTTGGCGGTCCACGACTGTGCGTTTTACTAGGAGTTTTCTTCCTCGTACATCTTTTCTGTGGAATTGTTTACCACTGGCAATTTTTCCGGACCGATACGACTTAGGGACCTTCAAGAAAACAGCTTACACCTTTCTAAAAGGCCGGCAACACATCTGCAATTCCTCTGGTGTTGCGGTTGTTCATGGGTGGCGGTAGTCACTTATCATCAGGTGAGCCGCTTGCTCGTTTGCCACCTCTTCTATAAAAAAAATTACCATCTTTAATAAGATGGATTTCCGCAAAATAACTCCTGATTCTATTAAAATTACACATGCCTTGTCACTTTTCATTACTAACATGGAACGTCTCATAGTCTGCAATTATGCTGGCTTTCTTTACCTATGGTAGCAGATACCTATTTCTGCTGCCATAGGCGGTACCCAGACGAACTCCCACTCAGAAAAGGAATCCTACCACCTAACCCAATACCTTCCAAAACCTTTTTAATCCTGTTAAAGTTTGTTATATAGTAGCGGGAGTGACGTCTGTAAAAAATGTTTATAATAGTTATAGCAACTGTTAGTAAACACCAACATCTTATTCCATTATGCTGTTTCGGTTTATCGTGGTTGATTTACGTTGCCGATTGTTCCCAACCGTTGTCTATCCGAGTTGGAATCTTGCCAATAGTAAGAAATAAATCTCCAAAGTTCGGTGAGTGGCAAAATGTTTCTCGTTCTGCAACTCTACCAACGAATATTTAATTATTATGAAGAGATATAAATATAACTATCAAGAAGAAACTAGAATCAAGATATTTTTTTATGTGGAAAAATTGATAACCCTACTCTTTAACTGTTTTACACCGAAGTCTTTGGATATTGCCGGTTCTTCAACTTATATGGCCGGCCTATTGCCTTCTTCTTCTGGTCCGTTGAGCTATATTGGTTACTTTGACTCTGCTGCGGATATCGTCATTACGAATTCTGTCGCAGATATTTCATAATAACTGTTATCACACTTGTTTTACTAATATTATATCTTAAGCTATTTTATTCGATATCGCCCAAACCAACTAATATCACTGACAGGGTAGAAAGTGGAGAGGAGTATGCCGGCTCGCGTAGGCAAAGTTTCGCGTCTTGGGTTGACTCATGTCATATTACAACATCTCGTACATATTAAATTAGAGTATAAAAAGCTAGTGAAAAAAAGCCAAAATACGTTATTCACATAGCTTTATAATATTTGTTGCATAAAGTGACCTCAAACACACATATAAATCATTTAATAAATTTACAGCTCCACATCGCACAAACTACGCAATAGTTAGAGGTGACTTGCAATTTGTCTCTTTGCTCTCCGATGTTATATCGATTTTATGCTAATGATGACTGCAATAGGCGTCATATCCATTCTATTTCTTTAATTAATTTTATTAAAATATGTTTCAGTACATATTAAAACCCTCTCAGTAATCAGAGGAGGCCTGTGCCCAGCAGTGGGACGTAAATAGGCAGCAGCTTTACTTTTACATATTAAAGTGTAGTTTTGGCTTATAATTAACGTTTGAGGAATGTTACCGTTAATATATTAAAATGTCCAAGGTATTCAAAGTACGTGGAGTAGTTACGGAAAACAACTGTAACAGTATAATACTGTTGCGAAAATAAGACGTGTTATTACTTGAAATAAAAGTCAATTTAGCAGTAGCACACGAGTAAAGAAATCGAGGGAGTAGCAGGCGAATATATTTTAGGTATGAAAACGTATTTAATACCTGCTAATTCGTTAAATATAGTTTTTTTAGAATAGAATATTTTTTATTTTATATTGATTACAAGTAATTCTCATTAAAAGTCATTTTTTATTTTACCACTGGTTCGAAAAAAAATCCTCCGTCCTGGAAAGAACCACCAAGATGCCCAGCAGGACTTTTTTTTACATAAATTTTACAATACAATTTTTTTTTATTTACTAACATTTACAAAAACATTAATTACATAATTTTATTACTTCGCCAAACTGTAAAGATAGTATGTTGGCGAATAAATGCACTCTTAATTCCTATTACATAATTAAATAAGTACACCACCTACGTAACAACAACATATAGAACTTTTATTAATAGAAACATATAGAAATTTTTAAAACATAAACACTATTACTTCTAGATTTTCTTAATTCTAATATAAAATCCCACCAGCATAAAGTTGCAATCAAATAGAAATTCTAAATATTACTCATATATAATTACAAACTATTTACAAAATTTATTTTAGAAACAGCTTGGAGGCGACACGATTACGTACTACATCTTAAAGTATATGAAACTCGTTGGGCCGTGATTGCCTTCACACTAAGCATCAGTCGTTGATTTAATAGACAGCGAAAAACAAGAATTTGACCCCCATTGGTGTTACCGGTACCTACAGCAAACACTATTAAATATTACTTCTACATTACTACTAAGGATTTTGTGAATAATTTTTTGTGAAAGAAATCGAAATTAGTAAGGAAATAAAAAACTTTGTGTAAGGAAATGAAATAAAATTGGATGAATTAAGTCTTCCAATGCAATTTACCGGCGTGGTAGACTTTTAAGATTAGATTACTTCCTAGATTAAGGTTCTTTCAAAAACATTCCTGTCTTAGTCCTCACAGTTACAACACCTTCTTGCAAGCCATACTGTAAATAAGCTTTACCATCATCATTATCATCATTACAACACTTTACAAGTCCACTATTGAACATAGGCCTTCCCCAAGGAATGCCACAAAGTAACGTATCCTTCCACTTACTCTACTTTTCCACACGTACCGGTAGACGAAGTGTATGGCGTCCCCGACTAGATGGAGTGACGACCTGGTAAGACATGCTGGAAGTCGATACATTCAAGAAATAAGCTTAGTAAAATAAATATCATTTACCTTTAATGATTGTAAAAAACTTTATATTTTATCCTTCGCTTAATTTTCAAATATCAGATGTAGCTAAAAAGAAAAAAGGAAGATTTGAATATTATGAATTGATGGTACTCGAAGACGGATGCAGCTGTCATGTCGTTCTGAAAATTTTAAAACTCTATTAAAATTCAACACTGGAAGATCGTAAATTACGGAGAAATGTAATCAAAATTAAAATAGAGGTTGAATCTCTAAAGAAAAAAGACAATAAATTTAAATATTGGCAAATATCATACATATGTATGTCAATTGAGAATGCGTTTAAATAAACATTAACAGTGGTAGAGCCACGCGGCTGCTTTTGCTGTCGTACGGATGAGCTGGCTCGAACCGGGGTGGTACCACGACCTCACAGAAAACCAGCGTGAAGTAGAGGTTTACCTCTGCGTTTCGCTTGGTGAGTGCAGGTGGCCGGAGGCCCTTTTTACTGGAAATGAGGCATTCCATCTTAGTCCTCACGGGTGACAACGCATCTACATTTTGATTTGTAATAGAGGATAGATGTAGATGTCTATGGGCCGCAGCAACCACTTACCATCAGGTGGACTGTGTGCTCGTTTGTCACCCTTATCCTATAAAAAAAAACAGAATCGCAATAAAATAAATTAATCAAAAACACTCAAAAATAAATCTCCAATAATCTTCTTCTTTAGCGATAGAAATATGTTTTTTCAGGAATTTCTTGCCACGCACGACAATGTTTTTTTCAGATCGATACGACTTAAAGGTCTACTTCATCTATTCTCAATTAAGAAATCAAATGCAGATGAGTTGTCAGCCTTGAGGACTTAGATGGAATGCCTCGGTTTTAGTGAAAACAGTCAGCAGCTCACTACACTCACCCTACGAAACTCAGCAGGATTATGCTGCTATTTTACGCTGGTAACTGTGGGAGCGTACTCCTCCCCCGGTCGACATGTAGATATAGACAAAAAGATTTAACTAATGAAAGGCAATCTATAGGATAAAGTCCACACGTGTGTTCGGCTGTAGCAGACGATAACAACTTCGTGAATATGTTAAAAGTTATTAAAAAGGTAACGTAGAACACTAAAATATATTTTTGACAGACATATTACCTCAGAACTTTTTTTAAGTTAACCGATTTTAATGATTCCTATTGATTATTTGAAAGCTGATGCTTCTTATGTGGCCCCATATAAATATGATCAATATCTGACCAGTAGTGTTTGAGTTATCCTTAATAACGCGTATTTAATTGACTTCGACTATTGATGATGTTCTCATTCTATTTACATTGTAATCGGCTGTACAAAATATTTAATTTTTCCACTTGTTATTAAAACGAGATACCATATAAGTAGTCTATACACTAGTAAACATACTGACACAATAGTGGATTGCTAACAACATCTCTTTACATAATCTTTACAAAATCCGATTTCACACGTAGGCACCCCGATTTAGGTGCATACTTTAATAAAAAGTGTACATCTACCTACGGCTTTCCTCCAATGTTGATGTGGAAAGCAAAAAAAATCGGTGGATTATATTCGATACATACGGTCAAATATAATTACATATCTTTATACAAAAATAACAAATCTAAAAAAAACTACACTTAATTAATTAGAAAATGTCAAAGTTATAAAATTAATCGAAAAGTTTATGTTAATATTATCAATATAGCATTGTCAGTCATTTTTGAGAATCAAATAAACAGAAAAAAAATTACTGTAAATAAAATAGTCTCATTTAAAGAACAAAAGACATCATGTATAGTTAATAATAATAATAATGTCCTCCAGACCGAATTTCGGCCACGGCGGTCAGTCTCAACTGAGACTAGCCATAGGCGCAGGACAGGATTATAGTGCCCAAGTGTATGCGCAAACACAGGTGCACTCTCTATTCCCTCACTCTCATAGCCCGATGGGACGGTAAACCGACACGACCGGAGAGAGATCAGGCGCAGGACCAACGGCTTTACGTGCTTTCCGAGGCACGGGGGTGAAACACCGCCAACTTTCTGACTCCGGGCAGCTACTGAGAATTTCTTGATGGAAAAACTCAATAACTGATTTTTTTCCCGACCCGGGATTCGAACCCGGGACCTCAAGATCAGCAGTCGCACTACTACAACCACTAGACCAACGAGGCAGTCGTTGGTCTAGTGGTTGTAGTAGTGATAATTAATAGTCACCATACGAAACACAGCAGCATTAAGCTACTATTTTACGCTGGTATTCTATGAGTCTTGAATTGTCTTGAATCTTTTCTCGGTCGAGCCAACCTATTCGGTCTACAACCATAATATAATTACCGCGTAGTTCGTATAAAACACAAACAAATGAACATAGAAATAACAAATTCTAATGAATCTTTTATTTCAAAAATAAGTTTGATAAAGACAAAGGCGTATTTTTTTTTTACTACGTTAATCGCTTTATTACAGTTATGAGAAATCGATTTTTCGAAGTCTTGTGAGAGATGGTTTTACGACATCTGCCTATTGAGAGACGGGCTTAAGGTTGATCTCACTCTGAGGAAATCCTTTCTACCTCTTCCACAGAGTGAAAATTATTTAAAAATTTTACTTCATAGAACTAGCATCTTACCTGTACGGCCACATTTGATGGAGTATGCATTTACTGGTTCTAATCCCTTGAAACCTTTTTTACTATTTAGTGACTTGCGTGAAATCCACAAAAAATTTTATAAGTACCGCTAAATAAATGAAAGAAAACTACGAAATACATTTTCGAAAAATGCCTTTGTCCTGGGAAGAACAACAAACCTAAAGGGACTTTAAGAAAACAGAAAGAGGCAAATAGGTCACAAAAATCACAAAACTCACCAGCCATATGGGCTCTTAACGCTATAAAAATGAATGAAAAAAAAACGAACGAACATAATTATTTCCTTTCTTAAGCCAAGTGACTATCAAAAGAATTCTCGTTATTTTCATCCATTTTCATAGTTTTATATTAACAATGACAATTTAGCTAAGTCTGCTGGGTAGGATAGTAGTGTTAATTTGTTACTTGGTAGAGCCACTATGCAGCTATAATTTTTTAGCACGAATGGGTTGACTCGATCAGATTACAAGCACGCTCTGACAGATATCAGCGTAGCTTAATTCTGCTGTCTTTCATATGGTAAATGTAGAGGACCGAAGACCCGTGGACCCGTTACTGGAAACGGGACATTCTACTTTAGTTGTAAGGTATGACATCGCATTTTGATTCTATATCGAGGATGGATGGAGGAGGAGATGTATAGGGTCCCTAGTTTTTAGTTTAACTAGTTTGTCACCCTAATTCTACAAAAGTAAAAAAGAACATTTTATGGGTAAATTTAATCTTAGTATTTCCAGAAAACTACAATGAGCGGTTTCTGGCGTGTCTCGCATGCTGTTTCATTTTGTTACATTGATTCCGACTAGCCATCTGCAAATCTGTAAAAAAATAAATGTAAGTATAAAAATTTAAACAAATATCATATTCTGTCTAGAAAATCTTATTTATGAAATACGTTAAGTTCACTCGAGATTTTACTTTGAGTATAAAAACTAATACAAGTTACTTCGAGGCAAAAATGTGAAATTGGAAGCGAAAATAAGTCCCGATATTTTTTTCAATTATAATATAATATCTACTTTCTGCCTACCTATTTTCATATGATTTTATTGATTATGATTCCTAGATTCATTCAATACGAATTGGGGCAGCGCGGTGAACGCTTCCTCGCCCTAAAACTCTTTTAGAAATTAGGTCTATGCCCAGCTGTGGGACATGTATGCGGTGTAACTTTAATTTTTATCTTTAGAAGATTCCTTATAATTTAATTTATTTAAAATTTGTTTACTAAAAAATATCAATTACCGTTCTATCTTTGATATGATTTTGTGGCGGCGCTGTCATCGGGCCATAATCGAAAAGAACCGAAGCCTAAATCGCACTACCAAAGTTCTGTAGTTAAAGCGCTATATTATATAGAACTACTCCAAAATAACACACGGAGTGTTGGCCGCTCCCCGAGCAGATCACCTTGTCCGTCGGGAGCTCTCCCCTTTCCTTCAATACAGCCACAGTGATGACCAACCGACGTGATGTGAACATGCAAACCATGCAAACCAACACGGAAACCTCAACTTTCAAGTTTTCGTCATCATATTTAAGTACCTCTTCCATTCACTCCTGATCAGATGTTGTCTGCAGTTTTCACATCGAGCATTTCAATGCAAGCCATCTAGCTTTACAAAGGTCCATTGTAGCAGTGAAATAATGCTTCCTAATCCTTCAAGCTACTCTCTGCGCTACAGTATTCGTCACGGCTCTGACGCCTTGCTTCACGGCATTCTCGCAGATTACTTGCCTTCTTCTCGTCTCACCGCTGACTATAAGGCAATTCCTGGCACTTGTATATTTGTCAACATCTAAACTGCATTATCGACCTCCGATCTGAGCAGGGAGTGACGTGGCGGTGCAGTCATCGCTCCATAATCGAATAGAACCGAAGGTTAAATCGCGCTATCAATGTTTTGAAGTTAAAGCGCTATATATAGAACAGCTCCGAAATAACACACGGAGCTTTGGCCGCTCCCCAGGCAAAATACCTTGCCTGGCGGGAGACCTCCGCTTTTCCTTCCACGGCCACAATAGCTTTAATATTTTGCTTTTTCATTTTTTCTTCTCATCAACCGATAAAAAACAGGTGGCTTGGCGTTTGAGGTAACGCACGTAGCTTTGTGTCGCCGGTCTGCTCTACGGGTGCAGCGACACTTATCGTAACTATTTCCTTTGATCCTTTCTTACGCTACACGCGAAATGAGATAGATTCCCTTATGACCGTACCTCATAGTTCAACCACCTGTTAAAATTTTGACGTGGTAAGGTCACGCTGGTCCGCACGATTGGGTCGTCTTGACTAGGGAAGGACCACGCTCTCATAGAATACAACATAAAAGTTTCGTATATTTTGATTCTGAATCGATGATAGATGGTGATGATATGTGTCTATGGGTCACAGCATCCACATACTATGAGTGGACTGTGTAAATCAAAAGTAAAGGCTGAGTAAGTAGCCGAAGGTAACTACAGTTAAACCACTCGCCCTATCGTCTCCGCGGGGCCGCAATGCTAATGCTGCGGTGGTGGGCCACGGGGGAAGAAGGTTGTCGGTAATACTTATTTCTGGATCTGGTCTATTCGATACATCGCTGGAGGCAGGCTGGTGGTACAAAGCTTAAATTCCATAGTCTTTGTGTAACGGACTCTATGGGTTTAGATGTTATTAGTTTAAAAAGCCATTCTTGCCCCCGTGAGATAGGTAGGATTAAGCAGTCATAGTAGTGAGCATTGTGTGGAGTTTGATTCAAATAATTATAATGACTTTCTGTCAGCTAACTTGATAAAGAATTAAGAAAAAAATGGCAGACACTCCTGAAGGGTTTGACATAGGGGCAAACTATCCCAAACTTGTATTTTTTTTTTAAATTCCAAAAAAAGGTTTGATTTAATCTGCCATTTTTACAGCGTGTTTAGTATATATAATAAAAAATTCTCACAAAAGGGCAGACATTATCTCCGGGGGTTAGTAAGTCAGCAAACAGTCAAATATATGCTTATTGAATGGACTGATACTTTTCAACAAAGTTTCATGATGCATCACACACTTCATGAAAAATGCGTCACGAACTCTCGTACCATGACTATAGGATGTGCGTGTCTGTACAAGTAGACAATTCTATAATCCTTAACGTTAGAAGAAAAAATAAAATAAATGTAATTAACGATAAGTCACATGCATGTCACGTAACTTTAATTTTATAGCTGTCTATTAGCATTAACAATTTTATAAAGTCTACTTGGCTGGTGCCGCTGCCCGGCTGCATGCCTGTCAATCAGTTCCTATACTTTTTATATTTCAATTTTATAAGTGGTCTATGAGAGCTAGTATTTGTGCTAATTTTTAAATCATTATGAGAAAAGGTCTCGGTAACATCGCACGTGACAGACGGATTGACTATGAAGTGATTATGTAAATTTTTCATTCTGCTACTTAGTTATTAATAATCTAAGTTCTGCTAATTTTGTAGCGGAATTTTAAAAAGAGGAATTTTTCATATACGCGGCTTCAAACATTCAAAATGTTTCATTATAAAATGATTTTACTTATTTAAATCTGTTTTCTTTTCAATATCTTTTTAACCAACTACCCCAGAAGGAGGGTACTTGTTTTCATGGTACATAATTATTTATTTCACATTACATACATGAGAGTATGTAGCACACTCTATGGCCTAAAGGGCTTGATGGATTTTAACATATTATGAGGTGTCATCCGATTCGTCTTTATTGCGTTAGTGACATAGGCTATATGATATTTATATATTGCATCTGTTAATACAAAAAAGGGAGGGGAAGGTTGTTTTCAGCAAACTTTTTAACGCAGTTGGATTTTTTCAATTACTGATTTGACCATTAAACTTGTTCATTCAATTCTTTGTAATTTTAATATTCAGCCACAAGTTCCAAAGGAGTAGGAGGAGGTAACTGGAAATTAATTAAATCCCAGACGAAAACTTAAGACAGTACCTGCTGCAGCTGTGAGTTACCTGAACACAAATTTTAATCACAGAACCGCGTACAGCTGCACGAATATACTTCGCTCTCGCGCTTCCTAATTATACGTGTAATGTGTAAGTTATTTTTAAACTCAAAGATCTTACTACTACAATAAAATGTGAGTCCTTTGAGATTTTAATATTTTACAAAGTAAGCTATATAAATAAAATTCCTCCAGACTGAATTTCGATTTCTAAGGAGACCAGATATCTACGCAAGATAGCACTATAGTGCCCAACCGATAGTCATACAGTGCACTCATAGTCCAATGGGACGGTAAACCAACACGACCGAAGAGAGAACAGGGGTAGAACCAAATAATAGCTTCATGTGTTTTCATAACCACGAGTTGGAACATTGAGAATTTAGAGTTTCTTTAAAGAAAAACATAATTACTGATTTCTGACCCGACCCGCGATTTGATTCCGGGATTTCATGATCAGTAGTCGCGTTTGCGAACACAGGAACAACGAGGTAGTTATTTAGTCACTAAGCCATATTCATACTTTTGAATTAATAATTTATTTATTGTCCAATACAAGCCAACTGCTTAAATAATCCTTCGCAAAGAATGCCAATATATCTAAGGCAACTGTATACATTGGTTCCATGCATTCGTTATTAAAGCGTCACTCGAACAACCAACTCTAGGCGTCACAGTAATCAACTCACAAAAAGTCCACTACTGGGCTTCCATATAAAAACACTATCGGTACTTACTGTAATTGCCTTTCTTTTTTTCTCAGGTGGATATGCAATCACTTTGTCAGATTCCGTAACACTTAGGACGTTGTTCTTCGTTAAGTTAAGTAGACATAAATATATTTTCATTTTCATATCCCTGTGTTATTTCCGTCTTCATAACAACAGCATATTAAAATTTTACTGTAGGCTCTGTGTTTAAAAAAAACCGGCGAAGTGCGAGTCGGACTCGGGCTCCGAGGTTTCCGCACAAATCAATAGTTTAAAATTATTAAAAATATTTTTATTATATGATGTAACTAAAAATTTATGATTTTCGCAATTTTTCCATTATCTGTGCTACAATACGTTGCTTGGTACCAAATTTTAAGATTCTGAGTTCACCGGAAGTACCCTGTAGGTTTTGATTTTCTGATTCCCTGGCGAATTTCGAAAATTTGCGGCATAAACGGCTATATCCTTTGATTGCGTTGGCTTAGAAGTTTGATTTTTTCACAGCTGCAAGGGACAGTAGATTTAAGTATTTCATATTATGAATTTCAGCTTGATACCTCCACGCGTTCCTGAGAAAAAGGATCTTAACTGACAGACAGACAGACAGACAACAAAGTGATCCTATAAGGGTTCCGTTTTTTTCTTTTGAGGTACGGAACCCTAAAAATACAAAAAATGCAGCTACAATTCTTGTGCACTATGTAAAAATTATTATGACTTAAACTGCGCAAATGTTCCGGAAAAATATTTTTAAAACATTATGCCAGCTAAAAGGAAACAAAATTGGAAATGTCAGACTTGTTGCAAAATACTAAAAATTACGAATCCAAATATCCCTATAAAGACCTTACTTCAAAATAACGATTTAGCCGATCCAAACGTAACATTCAGGAAAAAAACTATAAATAAACATATTAATATAAGTGCTTGCGATATTAGCATAGATAACATAGCGGAAAACAAGTACCACAGCAACAACACTCACAGAAGACGTGGGAATTAGCACATTGCTAACGCTAGAACAAATTAGTACTTTATTGGATACAAAACTGGAGCGCATGAAAACTTGTATACTCTAAGATGTAAGGAGCATAATTCAAGATGAAATTAACAATTCTTTAAAAGATTTTAAAAATGAAATAGAAAACGATCTAAACATTAAATTAATAAATTCTCAAAAGCAACTTCAAGAAGAAATAAAAAATCTCAACAAAAAAATTATGAATATTGAAGAAGAACTCTAAAATTTGAAAAACTCAAAGAAAATAATAGTGTATGGCCTCATGGAAGGGTACTCTTGAGACTGAAAACGAGCTAGTAGATCGTGTTTCAAGGTTGTTCCATGATATATTTAACATCAATATATGCCCTTACATAGAAGAAATCAAACGTATTGGGAGACGTGGAAACCTTCGGAGGCCTCTTGCGATAGAATTAATAAGTAAAAGGATGTCAGATTTTGTAATTAACAATGCGATCGAGTTTAAAAATACTGGATTATCCAAAGGAAAATTTGGCAGTGGAAAAACGCTAGAAGAAAGGAATGAACTCAACAGAAATATGAAAACAGCGAGAACAAATGGACAAAACGCGTATATAAAAAATAATAAACTCTATGTTAATGGGAAACTATACACAAATACCTGTAAATCTACAACTACGAACCGGACGGAAGGCCCAAGCAAAGCAAAGTACGTCGATATTCTTGATTCTACCCCACTAGCTTCTATGCAATACCAAGAACAATGTTTGTCAGATACCATACCACATAACTCTCTCCTACACGTCAGCAGATCGGGACATTTCAAAAACAATTTCAATAAGTTATCTTTAAGTTTTCAAAATATTCAAAGTATCGGTAATAAAGTTGATATACTTGAACAAATAATGTTAGAAACAGATGTTGATATTTTTTTTTTTTTTTTTTTTTATTATTTTTTTTTATTTCAAACAAAATCCACAGCTCTTTGTTACATCGTACGTACATCTTATGATCTTAAATTATAGCCAAAAACGGATTTACATTATTTAAATAGTATTTTCAATTTATAACGGACATGTTGAAGACAAAGTAGTTGGGACTAAAAATACATATTTTTAAACATCTAGAAAACATTACAAGAAAAAAAATTTCAAAAGATTTTCAACATACATAATGCTCGTATGCGCCTCCCTCGCACGCGGGCATGTGTGTGTGTGTGTGTGTGTGTGTGTGTGTGTGTGTGTACGTGTGTGTGTGTGTGTGCGTGTGTGTGTGTGTGTGTGTGTGTGTGTGTGTGTGTGTGTGTGTGTGTGTGTGTGTATGAGTTAATGAGTTACCTAACCTCACTACATCAGAAGTTTCAAGACATCCTTTTTAAACTTATCCTTACTGAAATGGAAAATATCAACTGAGTGGAATCTTTTATTATAAACTTTTTGTAAACGATTCACCAGAGAGTTTTATGCATAGTTTGTCTTTGTCTTAACAACCGCAAACAAAGGTATATGTCTCGTTCTACGTTTCGGAGTACAAAAGCAGAGAACTCTATCAGCTAAAGTTACACAGTCAATACTTCCATTACATAAACCATGCAATAATGCCATGTCCATTAAAGTACGTCTATTCTCAAGGCTTATTATATTGAAATATCTACAAGACTCTTCATAGTTATTAGTGTAAATAAAATTTCTATACTTTAAATGTCTCATGAATTTTTGCTGAATTTGTTCTAGGTTATTTATATGAACAGTGTAATGCGGGTTCCATACAGTACTACAATATTCAAGGACGCTTCTAACATATGAATAGTAAAGTAATTTAATACAGTTAATATCAGTAAAGGGTCTGCTTACGCGTAGGATGAAGCCAAGGCTTTTGTAGGCCGAGTGCGTAATTGTTTCAATATGTTCTGAGAAGCTTAACTTGCAATCCAGTAATATCCCCAGATCCTTCACTAATTCTTTCATAGTTATATTAAGGTGATTTATTTGGTAGTTGAAATTTGTAGGTTCTCTTTTCCTTGTGAAAGAAACGTAAAGACACTTGCTGACATTAACTCCTATACGATTTACTACTAACTATTATACTTTTTAACTATTTATACTTATTAACTATTATAGTTACCAAGTCGCACAAGATCATCTTGAATTTTCATGCAATCTACATAATCAGTGATTTTCATATATATTTTAGTGTCATCAGCGTACATCAGAAACTTAGCATTATGAAAACACTTACCCACATCATATAGATAGCACACGTACAGTAGAGGACCCAAAATAGAACCTTGTGGAACTCCGGATGTTATTTCCACGAAGTCAAAACGGAACCCTCCTAAGACTACTGCCTGAGATCGTTTCCACAGATATGATTCCATCCACCTGAAAAGGTTACCTCGTATGCCCAGCTCAAAAAGCTTACGTAGTAATATGATGTGTTCTACGCGATCAAAGGCTTTCTCAAAGTCAGTGTAAATGACATCTATTTGCGACCCTCCATCCATATTTGTGGTAGTATAATCAATAAATGCGCCCAAGTTAGTTGCTGTAGAGCGCCCTTTCACAAAGCCATGTTGTTCTGGGGGTATTGAAGGTAATATGATGGGGTATATGTGCATATGAACGATTCTTTCTAGCAATTTACTTAACACTTTGAGTATTGATATTGGCCGGTAATTCTCAATTATTGTCTTCAGCCCTTTCTTGTGTATAGGTACAACATGAGCTTCCTTCCAAATACTTGAAAAGTAGCCATCGCGAAGACACCTATTGAATAATAGTGCTATAGGAACAGATAAGGATTTTGCACATTTTACAAATAATACAGGAGGCAATTTATCGCTACCGGCACCTTTCGTAATGTCAAGCTTACAAATTAAATTCTTAACTTTCTCTGGATTTATTTCAATATCTTGGATTACATTTAAATTTAAATTATCGGATCGTATAGTCAAATTATTGTCAATAGATTTAGTAAAATTACTTTTAAAAAAATCGTTAAATGACGAGCAGATTGCTATTGGGTTATTCAATTTAGTGTCTCCGTATGTCATTTCTTGAGGATAATCAGAATGGTTTTTACGCTTAGACTTTACATAACTCCAGAAAGCTTTGGGGTTATGTTTAATATTCTCTTGAGTGCGTGCTAGGTACTGTTTATAACATTGTTGCTGGAGTATCTTTTGTCGTTTTCTCAGCTCCGAAAAGTCTGCGTAATCAATCGGATTTTTATGCTTCTTCCAGCTAGAGTGCAATTTACTCTTTTCTTTTATAAGGTTAATTAGTGCACTGCTGTACCATATTGGATAAGAATAATTACTACTACATCGGATTTTAGGAACGAATTTTTCAATTAATTCATTTATTATACTGTAAAATTTATCAGTAACACGATCTAAACTTGTTTCCCTTGTGATAAAAGCCCAGTCTTGTTTCAAAAGTAAATCATTCATACTACGGTAGTCTGCTCGCTTAAATTCATATTTAGTCCTAAAAGAAGGCCTACGTGAAGGTACTAAGATGTCCGTCGCAGATATGTACAGAGCTGGATGATATACATCTTCTATAACAAGCACAAATTCAGATTTTTGAACTTTTATTGGGAAGGATGAAAAGATTAAGTCTAGAGTGTTCTTGCTACTATTTAAGAGTGTATTGTATTGAGAAAGGCCTATGAAAGAACAACAAGATATAAGATCAGATGCTGCAGTTTGAACTTCGATTGATCCTTTCCTACGTACAACTGGGTCTCCAGAAGTCCAGTCAATACATGGTAAATTAAAATCTCCTGAAACAATTATATAGTCATTTGGGTATTTATCACGAACAGCTAACAGTGTGTTAATGAGATCCTTTATGCGCGAAGATATTTGATGATTAGGTGGTATATAAACTACCGAAATGTGTATGTCATACGAAGAGCCTATGTTACTTCCTGGAATGGTAATCCAAATGCATTCCAGATCGGTATTATTCCATTCTGGTCTCATGCGCGCGTGTAGCTTTGATTTACAAAGTAACATTACACCACCTCCTAATGATCCTCGATCACTACGAAAAATTTTATAATTATCGTCACTTAGTTCTGCGTCCAAAATACCATCACATAACCATGAAATCATAACTACATCGATCCCAGACAGTAACAATTTATTATAAAACGTATCAGTCTTTGTTCGTAGCCCTCTAACGTTTTGATAAAGCAATGTAAGGTTGTTACTATTTTTACCATTTTCATCCATTTCTGACAGGGTAGTAGTGGTGAAATCGATAAACGTACACTCTATAAAATGTTAAATATTTAAAGGAAAAATAAACTATTATTTTTAAGACATAGTTATTAATTAATATATAAATATTCGCAAACCTTAATGGTCAATGTATAACTATAAGTTAAGCCGTAGTTTTTAATAGCATTTAAATGTGGCACTACGAGAAATTGCTTCGGTTTAAAACAGGAGAGTAGTTCACATGTAAAGGATATACTTGTGAGGTACTCCTGCACTGCATAATCTATATATATATAGTGTCATTATCTGAATTGTGGAAAGATGAATACTATCTGAATTCCTTAACAATCCCAGGTTATACAATTGCATCTTACTTTTGCCGGAAATATAGACAAGGAGGTGTAGTTTGCTTAATATTAAAAAAACAATTTAGAGTTTATAGAAAGAATTGATATTTAATTTAGTTTAGTTAATTTATTAAATTATTCCAAAGATTTTATTTTAAAACTATGTGCAATAGAAATTCCCAAACTGAAATGCATTATCATAGGAATATATAGACCTGATGGACACTTAGAATTATTTTTTAAGCAACTAGATACACTTCTAAATAAACTTAACACAAAAGAAAAAAAACAATATAGTATAATCGCGGGATACTTTAAAATAAATATTTTAAATAAAAGCAAAATTACACGTAACTTTTTGAATTTCATGACTTCACACAACCTTAAATAATTAATAGATAAAGCAGCGAGAATTGCTAAAGACTCCTCCACTTGTATTGACTTACTATTTACTAATTATTCATCCCTAGTAAAGAAATCTCAAGTAATTGACTATGGGATCTCAGACCATAAAGCAATAAACATAGAAATTGATACGACTAATTTATTAATAAAACAAAATATTACGTACTTTAAACAAAAAAAAGACTATTTACCAATGATAATATAAATAAATTTAAGGAATCACTAAATAAAATAAAATGGGAGAATATAATAAATAGTAATAAAGGATTAAATGAAAACTACTCGCATTTCTAACACATAAACTGGCTATAACAAAAATAATGAATAATCATATACCACTACAAAAAATTAAAATTTAATATTACAGTACTAAAAAAGTTGGCTTTCGATGGGATTAAAAAAATCGTGCAGACATAAAAGAATATTAAAATAATGCTAAATGAAACTAAAAACGAAGTTATACGAACAAATTACAATACTTACAGTATAATGTTAAAAAATGTATAAAAATATCCAAAAGAATAGATTACATTAAACAAATGGAAAAATCTGACAATAAAACTAAAACTATGTGGAAAATTATTAATTATAAAACCGGTGAAAATAAAATGAAATTACCTCAAAATATAATTTTAAATGAAAATAAAACATTAATTTCTTCCCGCCATATAGTAACAAATATGTTCAACGAGTACTTTGCCACTGTAGGTCAATGTTCTAAATCCAATAATATGGTAAATAGACATCCCGTAATAAATCCACCAACAAACTCTTTCTTTTTAACCCCTGTTTATCCAAGAGAAATAATGGATATAATTAAAAATATTAAAAATAAACATAGCTGTGGCATTGATGATATACCACCTATCCTGGTAAAGAAATGTGCAGAAATATTAGCTATCCCTTTAGCTTTACTTATTTTCACAAAGCTTTGAAAATTCTCAGTTTCCGGATGCACTAAAGATTTCACTAATAAAACCAATATGTTCGCCCCAAGCGCTAATGTCATGAATTGACGTCAGAGGGCGCGCGCGCCTCGGCGATACCGGTTTGACGTCGCGTCGTTTCGAGGATGCGCGAGGGCAAATATCAGTCCAAATTCAGCGATGCTTTAGATGACACGCTGTCATTTTATCGGGAACTCGGAATAGTAGGCGCGTCTAATAAATATACTGTCTAGGAATTGTAGCGCGTATTCCTTGCTGAGAGCTTCACCCGGGACTTTTGGGTTTAACGCTGAGTCCGTATAAGTGGATTCGACTGTATTAGCTACTAGTGCGGTATTTGATATTCTAGAAACAACTGTTGCTACGCGAAACGGTAGTGACCTTTGATCTGGTGTCGCGTGTTAAGCGTTAAACAAACGAGAGTTAGTGGCTTCTGTAAGGTAGTTAATCGTACGATAGAGTTAATGGACTGTCATCGGACGAACGAAGAAGTGACTGTGGTCGGAGCCTCGGAAGGATACCACAGTTTGGAGAGGTGCTGAGGTCCGAACTGCTGCAGAGGGTAACGGTCTAATAAGGTCAATAACACTACCAGCCACACCCAGATACACATCACTGACCCTTACTTTCCTAGCACTATACAACCAAATGCGACCTGAACGAATACTGAGGGACCAGACGCCTTGGATAGAGGTAAGTAAGCTCGGTTTAATAGAATAGAACGCACCCCCCTGATTGTTTATTGTAAATAGAAACTTTCCACCTTTGGCCTGTAGCAGGCCTGACCAACATCTGCTTGTAGGTTCTTCCTCTATGGGCCCGGGAGACTCTACTGTTAGATAAGCAGCTGCTGGCCGTAACATTTGGTAGCAGAGCGTGGTTCCGGGATCGATTCCCGGTCTATCCCAACCATAGTGTTTGATAAAAATTAAACAATTTAGTGGCAGGGAGCGTTGGGTGGATTGGTTTAATTTTGTGTCTACAATCACGCCCGTCCGTAATGCGTAAAAATATTTTTTTTATTATATACGTAATAATAAAATTATTTTCTTTTGTGGCTTGCTTTTTTGTTGTTAGCGGGTAAATTTGAAAAGCCGCGCCCGTTTAGTGCGCAAGCGGGAGTTTGCGTCATGTAGGTAGATGGTTATTTTTACGTTATCGGTTAATTATCGTTGTCGGATAGTTGTAGTGGATTACTATCGAAGGGTCGATTTCCAAGCTAGGCATTTTTTGTTGATCGACCGTGATGTGTATCTTCGTTTGTATTGTAATTTGTATTTGAACTAAAGAGTAGTAATTTGTATTTACGCAATTTGAATTTAACTTGATTTGATCGCACTAGTATTTGTTATTTGTTAATTTAATTTGTGTCTTTTCTTTTGTACTAACTTGTATTTGGTTTGATAAGTAGTCATTCTTATTTGTGTAATTTCTATTCAACTCGATTTGATAGGAACTGCATTTGTTAGCTGTTATTTTTTTTTGTATTTGTTATTTGTTATTTTTGCGCGACGTAATTTGTATTTAGTAGTGATGTCATCGCCCAAGCTGCTAATCCGTTGCCTGCGGACTGAGTTACGCTGGGCCACCAGCGCTCATGCTTTGATAGGTCGACCGGATAGGGTCCATAACTTGATGAAGCGGTTCGAGCAGGTCGATGCTCGAAGGGCCGCAATGGAAGAGGCTTACGCTGAGCTCGAGGATTCGGATGTGGAAAAGGGAGTCCTGGACTCCTGCTTCGCGGGCTACGAGCAGTTCTTTTCGCTCACGGACGAGTTGATCGAGGCTGAAGGCAGGTATGCCGAGGAGGCGCGTGAAGCTCGGATGAGTGACCCGCCCGAGTCCTTTCGGAAGCAGCCTTAACCGGAGCTGTTGGGACGACTCTTAACTCTGGACTTGCCAAGATTCTCCGGGGTCCTTTCCGAATAGCTGAACTTCATTGGTCTTTTCGACAGCCTAGTGAACGCCCGGAGTGACTTGACCCCGAGCCAGAAGATGGCGTACCTCCTGGCCTCACTGGAGGGGGAGGCCCTGGGCGTTGTCAGCCATTTGAGCTTGTCGGACGACGCCTACCAGACTGCTCGGGACCTCCTAGCCAGAAGATACGCCAACGTCCGGCGAATTGCGGACGAACATGTTAAGCAGCTTCTAAGCCTCCCGCTGCTTAGTGACCGGGCCAGACTACGTCCGGATCTGTTGGATCCAGTCTTGGTGGCCTGTAATATGTTGAGGCGCCTGGATTTACCAGTGGGCGAATGGGCCTTCTTGTTGCTCCGCATCGTGCTGTCCCGTCTACCTCTCGACCTTCGAATGCATTTTAAGGAGAGGTACGGCGGGGACGAGGCCTCCTATATTCCGCCCTTCTATGACCTGCTGCGGTTTTTGGAGGAGCAGTGCTGACAGATCGAGCACGCGGCGGGCACCGTCGACGACTTACGAGCCTTGCCCAGTGAGAGGCGGAATCCGCCAGGCGAGTCGTCGTTAACACCCCCCCCCCCCCCTCCTGCTCCTATTGTCGAGCATTTGATCACCGGGTAACGTCTTGTCCGAAATTATTAGGTAAGCCGGTTCCGGTGAGGCTCCTCCAGCGTGTCTGCATTGCCAGGGCAATCACCATGCCGTACTGTACCTGGGTGCGAACGGCGTTTCCTCTCGTGGCGCTGCCAGGCCCTCGAACCCCACGGGCGGGGGCGCTCGGCCACGCCCTCTGACGGGCGACGCTCGGCGCCCGCCGGCTAGCCACCAGGCCCCTAGGTTTGAAAGGGGTCCCTCCCCCGACCAGTCGGGGGGTAATTCCCCCAGGGGCGGGGGTGTCATCACCCCTCCTCAGCGTGCGGAGAGGAACTTCACGGCCACTCATCAGTCCACTGGACCCTTCTCATTCCCGTTAGCTGAGTGGCCGCGACTGGTGTACCACTGTACCCCATTTGATGGAGGCGGCCCTAGCTAGCTGCCGCCTTAGCTCCCACCATGGCCGCCTCTACTGAGCCTTAAGCCGTCAACAGTCCACTTGTCAAGCTGTTCTGTTGCCGACAGCCTCAGTGAGGGCGTACAACCCGAGTGGCGACTGTTAGCGGTTGCTCTCTATTAGTCTCAGGTTCACGCGGTGTGGCCTCCACTTGGTGGTGGGAAGATTAGGGCCCCCTGGAGCGTTGAATCATGCTCTCAAGGGGTATTAGATTTGGTTTGGTCGAGCACTTATTTAAAAATTCTTTAAATTAAAATTAAAATACTTTTGGGTTTTCCGCGAAATTCATATTGTAGCGGTTGTGATTAAAAGAATTGAATTTAAAATACTCCTTTAAATGCTGTTGCATATGTTTTGTAAATATACTTGATCAATGTGTTTCTTGTTGCACGGAAAGTTGAAAGTGAATTACGTGCCCTTTTGAATACTTGTGCGTATGCTTTGTAATTGTATTTGATTGTTGCGTCTGTTTGCTGAAAGGAAAGTTTGAATTCATCTGAGATTGAATGACGCGATTTGGAAAATTAGGTATATGTTTTGTGTGTTTGTTATATGTTTTGTGTTTAATCATTTTGCTTTGTGAAAAGGAAGGCTGAAATAAGATAACGCTATTTGTGCCGAAGGGAATAACAGTCAATTCTCTTTTGGTTTACATTTTGTTGGCACTGTCTAAGATATTTAAATGAGAAATAGGGCTGTCTCTTACGTTTATTGTTTTGTTTAATTTGTCAAGTTGACCTATGTGCATCAGTAATTACTTTGTTTTAATTAGTTC
This sequence comes from Parnassius glacialis, assembly GCA_033319125.1. Lineage (NCBI taxonomy): Eukaryota > Metazoa > Arthropoda > Insecta > Lepidoptera > Papilionidae > Parnassius > Parnassius glacialis. Next base: position 6,891,918 of record JAVANC010000012.1, on the reverse strand, counting down.
TGTACTTGAAAATTGATGCTTTTGAAAAATTAGTTGAAATATGAGCATAGGACTTATTTATGTGCTGCGATGTCCAGGAAGGGCATCCAGTTCAACCCTCCGGCTAGCCCACGTTGGGGCTGTAATTTAAAGGCGTTGGTTAGGGTTGCAAGATCTGATGATGTGCCTAAGGTGGCATAGTATGGTTGTAGATTCGGTCTTGTAACTTGCCGTCACGACCCTGTCCCGCTGACAGGTTTGCTCGCGGACTTAAATCCTTATGTCCAGGACGGGGGTTTGTTCGCGCCAAGCGCTAATGTCAAGAATTGACGTCAGAGGGCGCGCGCGCCTCGGCGATACCGGTTTGACGTTCCGTCGTGTCGAGGACGTGCGAGGGCAAATATCAGTCCAAATTCAGCGATGCTTTAGATGACACGCTGTCATTTTGTCGGGAACTCGGAATAGTAGGCGCGTCTAGTAAATATACTGTCTAGGAATTGTAGCGCGTATTACTTGCTGAGAGCTTCACCCGGGAATTTTGGGTTTAACGCTGAGTCCGTATAAGTGGATTCGACTGTATTAGCTACTAGTGCGGTATTTGATATTCTAGAAATAACTGTTGCTACGCGAAACAGTAGTGACCTTTGATCTGGTGTCGCGTGTTAAGCGTTATAACAAACAAGAGTTAGTGGCTTCTGTAAGGTAGTTAATCGTACGATAGAATTAATGGACTGTCAACGGAAGAACGAAGAAGTGACTGTAGTCAGCGCCCCGGAAGGATACCGCAGTTTGGAGAGGTGCTGAGGTCCGAACTGCTACAGAGGGTAACGGTATAATAAGGTCAATAACACTACCAGCCACACCCAGATACACATCACTGACCCTTACTTTCCTAGCACTATACAACCAAATGCGACCTGACCGAATACTGAGGAACCAGACGCCTTGGATAGAGGTAAGTAAGCTCGGTTTAATAGAATAGAACGTACCCCCCTGATTGTTAATTGTAATTAGAAACTTTCCACTTTGGCCTGTAGGAGGCCCGACCAACATCTGCTTGTAGGTTCTTCCTCTATGGGCCCGGGAGACTCTACTGTTAGATAAGCAGCTGCTGGCCGTAACACAATATTTAATAAAGATGACCCCATAACGCTCAGTAACCGTCGACCCATAGCCCTGCTTCCCACGTTTGCTAAAATATTTGAGAAATCCATGTGTAACTGACTCCATCATTATTTAGAAAAATACAATAAATTAGACGAATTACAAAACGGTTTTAGATAAAGTAGGTCAACAACTCTGGCAGTATATAAATATATCCAAACGGCAGTGCAAAATATTGATAATAATAGTGCCACAATAGGTCTCCTTTTGGATATGACGAAAGCATACGATAAAGTTCAATTTAATATACTTTTAAATAAATTAAAGGATTTGAGAATTCGTGAAACGACCTATAAATGGTACCAATCTTATCTGACAAACAGGAAGCTGATAGTTCAAATCGAACACAAATACGATGAAAAACGGGAAATCGTTGTAGTACAGTCTCAAATCCGGGACATCACATGTTCAATCCCACAAGGTAGTGTCTTAGGATGCCTATTGTTTTTTAATATACATAAACGATTTACCCAAAATAATAAATAACGAAAACACATAACGTACTCTTTGCTGACGATGTGTCAGTGTTAGTGTTAGTTGAATTGCGATAAAAACACAAATTATAACTATATTGTCTACAACACTCTACAAACTATAACAAATTGGCTTGAAGATCACAACTTAGAAACTAACTTAAAAAAAAAAATATGCAATTTAAAACATATAAAAGCAGCTCATAAACTTAAAACATAAACTTTAATAACATACAGCTAGAAGAAGTTGATACTTTTAATCTTTTAGGTTTGAAAGTAGATTCAAACATCAATTGGAAAACGCACATTAATTATATAAAGTCTAAAATTTCAAAATTTTACGTATTTTTTATTTCAAATTAAATAAACCACTGACACAGCCACGGCATTGTTAGCTTATTATGCCTATGCTCATTCGTGGCTTAAGTACGGAATTATGTTGTGGGGAAGTAGCGTCGATGTGCAGCAGCTTTTTATTACCCAGAAGAACTGAGTTAGATTGCAAGCCCAGATAGATAACACTACTAGTTGTAGACCATATTTCAAACAACTAAATATTCTTACCTTACCCTGTATGTACATTTATGATCTGTGCCTGTTTGTCCACAAAAGTAATAATATTTTAAATAAGATTAAAGATACACATAACATAAATACACGTAACTACCATAGTCGCGAACAAAAATGTTAAATACAGGCCCCAACGGCAATAAAAGTATATAATAAATTACCACAGGAAATAAAAAATATATCAGAATTAACCAAATTTAAATCAAGACTAGGTAAATATTTAAAAAAAACCCTTCTACTCAGTAGAAGAGTATTTAGATATAAAATAACATTATTATATATTTTTATATTTTTTATAGCTTTTAATTATTTTTTATGTATGTTAATAGTATATAAGCAGTGTCCTCGTCAAATTTGCAGTGCCTGAAAAGGGCGCCTAAGTTGTAAGCACATTTTTAATTTAAGACCAATTATGTACACTTGGATTGCAAATAAATTATTTGATTTGATTTGAAATAAACATAGGCCTAAGCGTGAAGCGTCAGTAGCCTAATGGCAGGACGCGGACCGCGAACTCGAATAGTGGTGGTTTCGAATCCGCCATGTGACTACTGTCGTGAACAAATTCTAAGATAACCATTTTAAGCTTACCAGAAGTGGTTAAAGGGAATATTAGTAATGTTTAATAGCATTACTAGTATTTAAAAAAATAGGCCACCCTCATAGATTGCCTCATAGAGAGATATTTGCCATAGCTGTCAGGCTTGGCAGTATTTCACTCTTGGCTTGTCACTCATGAGAAAATCTATGGGCTGTGCCTATATTCAGTAGTCATTTTTTAATAGGCTATTGTTATGAAGACTGAAATAACACAGGGATATGAAAATGAAAATATATTTATGTCTACCTAACTTAACGAAGAACAACGTCCTAAACTGAATCTGACAATGTGATTGCATATCCACCTGAGAAAGTTGGCAATTACGGTAAGTACCGATAGGGTTTTTATATTATCTATAGAGCCATGCATTCCTCCAGAACCCACTATACGGTGTTCATGGGAGACTTCAACGCAAAACTAGGCAAAAGTGAGAACGAAGAGCTGAAAGTAGGGGAATTCGAAAAAGGGCAACGGAACCCAAGAGGCCAGCAGCTGGCTGACTTCATGGAGAAAGAGGGACTCTTTATGATGAACTCTTTCTTTCCGAAGCGGCCCCACAGGAAGTGGACCTGGTCGTGCTCCGAGGGTTCGATAAAATGAGATTGACTTCATTATGACGACCAGACGACAACTGTTCAGTGATGTTTCAGTGACCGCGGGAAAGAATACCGGCAGCGATCACCGAATGGTGAGAGGCATAATTAACCTAATCGTAAAGTTGGAGCTTTAACTTCATTAGACGCGAGTGTAACGAAGTCAACACTCCGTCCCCCTCGTGGTCTAATACAAAGTCCCGAAACCTTTCGGCTCGAGCTACGAAACCGTTTTCAGTGCCTAGAAGATTGAAATGCAGTGGACGATATGAATGATAAGCTCGTGGGAACTCTCCATGCGGTCGGAGATAAGTTTTGCAAGATCCGCTGCAGAAGAACACAAAAACTCTCCGATCATACTCTTCATATCGAGGCTGTTAGACGGGATATGAAGCTGCAGTCTTCAGTAGATTCGACAGCATACAGGCAACTCAACATACATATCTTAAAATGCTTGCGGCGGGACTTACGCAACTTTAATACTGCTCGTATTGAAGAAGCCATCAAGCGGAACCAGGGCTCCAAAGTCTTTACTAAAGAGAGATCTATCTGCCAGAAAGCGCCAACTGTCGAAGCTGAAGACCAAGTGTGGCAGCGTCGTTTTCGGGACACCTGAGATTTTGAGTGAGACTGAGAGTTTCTATGGGCAGCTGGACACATCATAGTTGGAGCCATACGTAAGTGTGAGTAACAATCCAAGAGCGAGTATTATCCGACACTATTCCGACACTATTTCGATGATATCCCGGACGTCAGTCTGAACTTGATTAGAATGGCTCTCCAGCACCATAAAAACGGCAAGGCCCCAGGCGAGGATGGAATTACAGCGGAGCTTCTGAAAGCGGGTGGAATACCGATACTTGAAGTCCTTCAGAAGCTCTTTAATTCTGTCCCCAATGGTGGCATTACACCGGAGGCGTGGAGCAGAAGTGAGGTGGTCTTGTTCTTCAAGAAAAGCGACAACGCTCTCTTGAAGAACTACAGACCGATTTCCCTTCTGAGCCGCGTCTACGTGCTGTTTTCGAGAGTCATTACGAATCATCTCGCAGACTTGAAGACTTCGAGGAGTACAATTTGCCACTATGGCTGGCATATGTGGACTATGAGAAAGCCTTTGATTCCGTCCAAATTTGGGCGGTGCTGCAGTCCCTTCAGCGGTGCCAAGTTGACTGTCGGTATATAGAAGTGCTGAAGCGCTTGTACTTTAGAGCTACAATTGCTATCCGCGTACAGAACCAGAGTACGAAACCTATCCAATTGCAGAGAGGTGTAAGACAGGGTGATGTTATATCACCGAAACTCTTCACCGCTGCATTTGAAGACGTTTTCAAGCTTCTGGACTGGAAAGGATACGGTATTAAGATCAATTACGAGTACATTACTCACCTTCGATTTGCCGACAATATAGTCCTTATGGCATAATCGCTGGACAAGTTAAGCCCTATGCTCAATGAGCTCAATAGTGTTTCCCAACGGATAGGTCTTAAGATGAACATGGACATAACAAAGATCATGTTTTATGTCCATGTCACACCTATGCCGGTAGATGTTGGCGACACTGAGCTCGAAGTTGTTGACGAGTATGTTTACCTGGGATAAATAGTCTGACTAGGTCAGTTCAACTTCGACCGAGTGGTCAATTGGCGTATTGAACTCGGTTGGCCAGCGTTCGGGAAATTACGGCATATCTTCTCGTCAGGTATACCTCAAAATTCGAAACCAAGACTGTACACCCAGTGCGTGTTGCCAGTGATGACTTACGGAACTGAGACGTGGTCCTTCACTGCTGGCCGTATGGGGAAGCTCAAGGTCGCTCAGCGAGCTATGGAGAGGGCTATGCTCGGAGTTTCTCTGCCTGATAAACTTAGGAATAAGGATATCCGCAGTGGAACCAGAGTAACCGACATAGCCCAACGGATTAGTAAGTTGAAGTGGCAATGGGCCGGCCATGTAGCTCGAAGAACCGACAACCGATGGGGAAGAAAGGTTCTCGAGTGGCAGCCTCGTACCGGTAGGCGAAGTGTAGGGCGTCCCCCCACGAGATGGAGTGACGACCTGGTAAGACATGCAGGAAGTCGATGGATGCAGGTGGCTCAGGACCGTGCTTTGTGGCATTATTTGGGGGAGGCCTATGTTCAGCAGTGGATTTGTGAAGGGCTGTAATGATGATGATAATGATGACTACTAACGTCAGAAATTTTTTCTTTTTTTTGCCACATGGTCACCCTATTGTATGAATGACCTAAGCATCAGCTGACCAGTCCACTATAGACGCATCGGCTGAATATCATTTAGGCCGCTAGTTCACCGGTGCCGTTTATTAAAGAGGCTATACTCTTAGCTGAAAGGCTATTAGTCGGCTATTTCTACCCATCCTCCTACTGCGTACAGGGCTCCTTTTATTTCTTTTTAACAACTGGTAGCCGTGAAGTATTTCTAACATTTTCTGTAGGTCCCTCTAATGTCCAAGATGAAGGATTTGGTTACCTCTGAAAAGGGTCTATGTTTCCTGTCACTCACCACTCTTTCTGCGTTAGGTAAACTAGTAGTATAATTAAAACCATAGGTCACTGATATAAGAATAAATAAATATAATATTTACAAAGTTAAGTTAAGTTGCGGTCTTATGCCTTCACATCAGTTGTCTATGATGTGACGGGTGCCCCGGTTCCGGTGTGACCGCAACAACCCACACGAAACACGGTATCATAATGCTGCTATTTTACGCTGGTATTCTGTGCTGGCATGGTCCGACATCAGTTGACCGGACTTATTCTCGCTGCTCATGTCATTATGTGGCAGCTTGGCTCTACCACGTAAAATTGAGTGCTGGATTCACTAACACAGCCACCATATGGCGTTTTTGTTTTCATGCATGTAAGTTTGTGCTGAAGTTGAATACCAAAAAAAAATTAAGAAAAGTCCCTTTTCTGCAAAGTGTCCATACTCGCTTCAGTTATATTTTATACGCTGTCGAAGTAATTACAGCACTTTAGATAAATGCAGCGTCAAAGGCCACCCCAAATAAGTGACAATTTAATGTATAAGCTAAAATTATAAACGACATCACTTATAACTCTAGTAAAGCACTCAGTTTTTAATACGTAGCTTTTATAGGCGACTCGCTTACGGAGCTCGAATCGAGTAGTCGTGCCTATTAGTAATTATACAAGTGTTTAAATATTTTCAATAAAATTGTGACCTAGATAAGCCATTGGACAATTTTTGCTAAGTTTTGATTTTACAATAGTGAATAACAAATTATAATGAAAAACATCAACCGGAGCACCATTACACCTCGGAGCCCGCCCAGCACGCCTCAGCCATCTCAGCGTGATGCTGCAGACCCCATTGAATTTTTAGCCACCAGTGAAATTAAAAATAGGATGACCTTAATCGAACAGTTGTCATTCAAGTTGTCATCAACAGTACGAGTTCTTCCGGGTCGATGGTACAGATGGGCGTGCCTCAAGGCTCAATTCTCGGCCCCTTTCTGTTTCTTGTATATATTAATGACTTACCTTACATAGTAGGAGATAACCATGATATAGTATTATTTGCAGATGACACTTCTTTAATTTTCAAATTAAGTCGACATTTGCTAAAATATGACGAAGTAAATAATGCTATATCTAAATTAGTGAATTGGTTCAATGTCAATAATTTGCATTTAAATGGCACTAAAACAAAATGTATGAAATTTATGACTCCAAATGTCAAACATTTAAATACTAATGTAATTTTAAATGGGGAGAAACTGAGTCTTGTAGATACCACCATTTTTCTTGGAATCACACTAGACGCGAAGCTTCAATGGAGCCCCCATATATCAAAGCTAGCAAGCAGACTTAGTTCTGCAGCATATGCTGTAAAAAAGATTAGAAGTCTAACTAGTGTTGAAACAGCTAGACTAGTTTACTTTAGCTATTTCCATAGCATAATGTCGTATGGTATTTTGCTATGGGGACACGCAGCTGACACTGAAATTATATTTGTTTTGCAGAAGAGGGCCATAAGAGCAATTTATGATTTAAAGCCTAAAGAGTCGCTGCGACAAAAATTTAAGGAAATTAATATATTAACTTTGGCCTCTCAATACATTTATGAAAATGTAATGTACGTACACAAAAATAAAAGTAGTTTTACAAAAATAAGTGATATTCATTCTGTAAATACTAGGAACAGACACAAGCTAGTAGTACCAGTTACTCGACTCCATCGAGTCAGTAATTCATTCTTGGGGCGATGTATACGCTTTTACAACAAAATTCCAGAAAATATACAAAATTTGACCTGCTCAAAGTTCAAAAACTTTATAAAACTAAGTTTGTATAAAAAGGGTTATTATAATATTAAAGAATTTATAGATGATAATAACCCCTGGAAGTGAGGTGATCGCTCCCAAGCTATTTCTAATTTGTTGTGTTGTTAATTTGTGTAACATACATGATTGTAAGCTGTTATTTAAAAAAAAAGTCCCGCTGGGTTTCTTGCTGGTTCTTCCCAGGACAGAGGTTTTTTTCGAACCAGTGGTAATTATACAAAAGAGTGACTTTCAATAAGTATTATTTATAATCTATATTGAATAAAAAAGTTTCTGTTTCTGTTTCTGTTTCTGTTTCAGTGCCTTAATGAAGTTTGCCATACTGCCCAGGAGGGAAAACTTAACTCTGAACAAAAGCTGAGAATTAATTCCCTATCGCGAAAGGTCGGTAATGCAGCCTCTCAGATGGTATTCTACCAATCGTTGAAGCAAAAGGCTATTTTAATGCACACTTCTCTTGAAGCACTGAAAGAAAAACAAGACCTCATGGAGTGCCTTAATGATTTCAGAAAATCTCTTATGGAATCTATTCAAGAAAGCTGCATCAAACCACTATTACAATAAATGTCCTTTGCTGATATGGTCAAAACAAATAAAAATAATTACTTGCGTCCCAAAACATTCAGTTCTATTGCAATTTACCCGGAGAATAAATTAAAAACTAGTGAAGACACAAAATCTCTTGTCCAAAACATATGCCCTGAACAATTGAAATTACACGTAAGAGGACTACGTAAAACTTAAAATGGAGGCGTTATTATCAGCACTGAAACAAAGGACGACATTGAGAAGCTAAGAAAATCTACCCAGCTTAGTAGTTCCGGTCTAAAGTTGGAAAAGCACCATAAAAGAAGACCACGGATTATTGTATTAGGTATACCTGCCGGCCTTAGCCAACGAGAAGTGTTTGATTGCATTTATGAACAAAATTTAGCCGATAAGCTCCCTAACTTAACGCGGGAATCTTTTTTGTCCTCTATAAAGTTAAGTCATAAATCGGGTAAAAAAGAAGCACTTTCATGCAACTTTGTTTTGGAAGTACCAGCTGGCATCAGAAAGGCGCTTATCAACCAGGAGCGAGTCTTCATAAATTGGACATCGTGTCCAGTTCGAGACTTCACACTTGTGACCAGGTACTTCAAATGTCAACAGTACGGACATGCTGCTAGAACTTGCCGGGAAACCATCGACACGTGTGGACATTGTGGCGAATTAGGACACCAGACAAATTTTTGCATTAAGAAAGTGGATCCAGCAAAGTGGGCAACATGTCTGCGTTTTAAAAAACCGAGCAACCACAAAACAGGTGACCCTGAATGCCTGGCTAAGAAGATGGCTGAAACTAGGTACATTAATTCCATAGATTATAATGAGGGCGCCTAATAGCGCCACCGTTCATCTTAATCTTATTGCCCTAATTTAATTTAGTTTATTTATTTTTTTCTTTCATTATTTTTTTGTCTGTTGTTAAGTAGTTTCTTATTAAGAAAAATAATATGGATAAGTAAATAATGAAATCGATGCTGTTTGTTTATCAGTGGCAAAAACATGTGAAATTGATACATGCAAAGAAAAACTCTTCAAAGCCCGAACTCTCTTAAAATTTTGACACAGAACATTCGTAGTATAAATAAAAATATGGATAATTTCTATATACTCCTTCGAAGACTGGTCACTGAATGCGATCTTATCGTACTAACAGAATGCTGGCTATCTAAAAGCCAAAACAACCTGCCATCACTGCCAGGATATAATACTTTTAGTAGTAAAACTGTATATAACCAAAATGACGGTGGAGTAGTCTTTGCGAAAAAAAATATAAACATATTAGTCGAAGAACCTGATATGCTAGATTGTAGTAGGTTGGTAGGGATGCAATTCAAAACTTTGACTTTAGCGAAGTTTATAAAACCGACGACGTAAACATGTCTTTGCCTTACTTAATAAATAACGTACGAAATGCCATCGTTAGCAACACTTCGTTTACGGCAGTAGTTAAAAAAATAATAACTTAAAGCCTTGGATTACACCCGGTCTAATTAGGTGCATGAAACATAGGGACAAGCTACACCTGATGGCAAAATCTTCTTCAGATAACTCCGTCTTACAAACTTTATATAAAAGATGTAGGAATTTTTGTAACAATTTATTAAAAAAGTTGAAGTATAATTATCTTACAAACTTACTGGAAGAGTCTGGTAGAGATAATAAAAAGCTTTTGCGGCATGTAAATAATATTGCATTTATATCCAAACAACATGAATCTTCAGCAGAATTATTACAAAATATATCCTCACCGCTTATGTCAGTAAATAAAGCAAATAATTACTTTATGCACGTTGGTAAAAATCTTGCTGAACAGATAATTAACAATTTTAACAATAATCATGAATACAGGGCCACTTTTTCAACTCAAAGAAACTGCCAATTAAGTTCGCATTATGGTATGGTATTATCATAATGCGATATCATGATGAATGCATATATCATGGTATTAATGATCATGGTCTTATAGCAGATATGTTTAGAGAGCATTTTATAGTGACATCACCGTTGGGGCCATCACAGGCCATAGGATATTGAGGTACGTGTGGCCAGGAGATTGGAGTCCGATTTACAGCGAAGGATGTCAATAAAGCTATAGCTTCTATGTCACGTGGCAAGTCTCCTGACCATGACAGACTTAGTATTGAACACCTAAAACATGCGTATCCTCACTTATCTAGAGTACTTGCCATGTTTTATAACTTACGAATAGCACATTCGTACTTGCCCGCGGCTATGATGAGAACTGTGGTGGTGCCTTTTTTTTCGTGGGGAAATCCTCATGGATTCCTTCTGCTGCGGGGGCAACAAAAGGTTATGCCGGACTCCTACCGGCTAAAACCCCACGGTGGTCACCATCAGCGTATAAGAGGGGTCCCGGGATCTCCGTTCGGAACGCAACCGGGGCCCCTCCATCGCTTTGCTACACTAATAGCACGTCCCTGGGGCAGCACTTTCTGCCCCCAGCACCCTCGCAGTGCTTCCACGATGTCTCGTGACCACTTCCGAGCCATCGTCCTCCTCGGGGGTTACATAACTAGGCGCTCGAGGCCCCCGCCCCGAGCGTCTGCAACCCCGGAGGCCCCGTTTCTGGTAGGGGAACACCGTTTTCAAGAGGAGGGCCGTGACGAACGCCTTGGTGACGTCGTCTCCGCGCGGGATCAGCCCTCTCCCGATCCCGCTCAGAAGCCTCCTTCTGAATCATAACAGATTCACAGAAGGTGGCTACGGCCCTCCACGCCAAATCCCCGCTCAGCATCGCCGACACAACTGCTGGCAGGGAGAGGTCCCGTCCGATGCGATTTACCAGGATTGTCCGTTCCCGTTCCCACGCTGGGCATACTGCGAGTATGTGGGTAGCGGAGTCCTGGTCCCATCCACCACAGTGGAAGCAGTTCGCCGTTGCCTCACGTCCAATCCTACACAGATAATCACCGAAGCACCCGTGCCCGGTAATCATCTGAGTAAGTCTGTAGGTGAGTCTTCCTGCTCGTCGCTGCATCCAGGCTTCGAAGACCGGCAGGATTGCTTCAATGACGCGTCTGCGTTCATAACGCTCCTCGAGTCGAGAGCGCCATGACTCCAGAGCGTTTTGTCGCTCCTGCCGTTTAATTGATTCGAGCGCCTCTTCTGGCTCACTACCACCACTCTGGCGAAGGGCACGAATTCGAAAGTACACCCTCGCGTCCATTTCCGCCAGTATATCTAGTGGTGGAAAGCGAGCCAGGATTGTCGCCGCCTCAAAGGATATTGTGCGGTATCCTCGTACGATCCGTATGGCCATCCTCCGCTGAACACTGTAGATTTTAGTTCTACAGCGTCGGATGGCCAGCCTTTTTGCCCATATAGGCGCTCCATATAGAGCTACGGATCGTATAACTCCCGGATAGAGGCGACGTACTTCCTCTGTCGGTCCCCCTAGATTGGGCAGCAGTCTATGCATAGCACCCGCTACCCTTTCGATCCGGGGGACTAGGCGCTCGAAATGTTCTTCGAAGCCCCAGCGACTGTCCAGGTGGAGGCCTAGGTACTTCATATACCTCCCCACTCTGACTTCAGACCCACCCACTCGGACACACGAGTCGGGTGGTTCCCTACTCCTTGGTAATTTATGGAACCATAGGGCCTCGCTCTTGTGAGGCGCTATTTCTAATCCCAACTCGTGGATTTTGGCAACGACGACTTCCGTCCCGAGTTCGGCGAGCTCCTTGGTCCTCTCGAAAGTGATCCCGCTGGCGATCACCAAAGTGTCGTCAGCATAGCAGACGATATCTACACCAGCGGGAAGATCGAAGTCTCCGTCAAGGGGGGCGACCAAGGCCGGAGCTTACCCAGTACCATCCTGTATGAACGCCCCCAGGGATCCTCGTTGAGTCCCTCCAGAAGCTCTTTCCAGGACCGAGACCTGGCATTGGCTATAGCAATTTGAAGTGCCTTTGTAGCCGCTCGGTATGCCCCGTAGAGTCTGGCTACCTCCTCAGGTGGAGCTCGCCTTCTTCTCCTTCGAGATCTGGTGTACTGGCGCCGACTCCGCAAGCAGAGCGCACGGAGTCGTGCGATTTCTGCCGACCACCAGTACACTGCTCTACGCTTGGGGCGACTGGTTCTGGGCATAGACAGGTCGCGAATTTGCGCCATCGTACCCCGAAACCAGTATGCTTCCACTTCAGGATCGGACTGAACCTCTTCGGCGTTATCCGGCCAGGACGCGACGATGGCGGCGGCTTCCAGCTTATCCCGGTCGAGCCGCTTAAGACACCAACGCCGCGGTGGGCTGCGCCCTCGGCGACTGGGGTTACTGTCTGGCTGGCGAAGTGCAACATCGAACACGATGTGGCGGTGGTCAGACAGTGTAACCGCCTCCTCCGCCACTCGCCAGCCCGACAGCATTTGCATTGCAGGAGGAGTTGCCCACGTAAGATCTACGATGGACTCCCCCTGCTACCGCACACATGTGCTTACGGACCCCTGATTCATTAATCGGAGGTCCAGCCCAGCCGCCCATTCCATCACTGTCTCTCCCTTCGGATCGTCTCTGGAGTTGCCCCAAGCCCTGGTGTGGGCGTTAAAATCTCCTAGGACGATCAACGGACGAGGTTGACATTCGCGAACACAATTCGCCACCTCGTCTAGATACACCTCGTAGTCGGCAAGGGACCTATTGGGAGAGACATAGCAGCCCACTATGGCCAGGGGGCCCCATTGCACAGCAACGAAGCCCTGCCCCCTTCTCAATAGGGCGCAGGGTGGGGCTTCTTCTGCACTCCCCCAGTAGATGGCTACAGAGCCCAATTCATCACCGAACCAGCGAGGATGGTCGGGAACAGAATAGGGCTCTGCTACTACTGCAAGGGCAACCCGCCACTCCGCAATGGTCTGCATAAGCAGATGTTGTGCATTGCGGCAGTGGTTCAGATTGCCCTGGAGAACTTTAAGGGGTGTGAAATTTATTTTATTTTTCTACCACCTCCATTACCGAGTTAAGACTCGGTGCATGGACTGATGTCGCTGTGTCCGGCGTATTTGTGGATGCAGACGGAGTGTGCTCGTTCTTCCTTCCCTTGTTTTTTTTAGGAGGTGGGGCGCACTTTTTACCCAGTCTGTGGTTGGCAGGCCGCCCGAGATCTGAGCACAGAGGACACCTGAGTTCCGACGCGTTGCACTGTTTGGCTCCGTGTCCAGGCTCACCACAAGCGTAACAGCGTTCGGCTCTATTCACTTCATTGGGGCACCTGCTAGCAACGTGCCCTCTTTCAAGGCATCGAAAACAATGCATGGGCCTGGGCTCAAGTACCTCCACTCGGGCAGACCCCCAACCTATCCGAACTCTCCCAACGGCTGCAATCTTATGGATTGCCACGACAGGACATCGTACCCAGCACGTCCCCATGCGAGTGGGTGTTCGTCGGACTTCCCCGACTTTTATGTTGTCTATTGAACAACCCCCTGCTTCAGCCATCGCCGCTGCAATCTCTTCAGCGCTGACAGCATCATCGAGGTCCCTGAGCCGAACGTCGCTTGTTTTGATTGGGCGACTAATTCGCACGTTCAGGTCCGAGGGAACCTCTCGCATCTTTGCCGCCAGCTTGTCCGCCTTCTCTGCACAGTAACTATAGGCCTATCTAACTTGCCACGATTGTTGCGAAAGTGCTTGCGAGTTTGCTTAACGCCCAGCTTGATAAACACTTATGCCTACACGACAATCAGTTTGGCTTCAGGCCAGGTTTGTCAACAGAGTCGGCCATATTATGTTTGAAGCAAACTGTGAAGTACTATTCGGTTAGACGAACGCCTATTTATGCCTATTTTCTGGACCTTAGCAAGGCGTTCGATCTGGTGAATTATGATATCCTATGGCAGAAATTGAAAGATACCGGACTGCCTGAAGAAGTTACTAGGATCTTCAAATTTTGGTATCGAAACCAGGTCAAAGTAGGGCGATGGTCCGAAACCTATTCGCAGCCATATAGGCTGGAGTGTGGGGTACGACAGGGGGGCTTAACTTCCCCTAAGCTCTTCAACCTTTATGTGAATGCACTGATAGAGTTGCTAAGCACCACTCATATCGGTTATCATATTGTCGAAGTATGCCTCAACAACATCAGTTACGCAGACAACATGGTGTTACTGAGTGCTTCTGTTTGTGGCTTGGCAAAATTGTTGAGCATATGTGTAAGGTACGCCCGCAGTCACGGATTTATTTATAACGTTAATAAAAGCGAATGCATGGTCTTTCAGGCTAAAGGGAAAGCCTTGCCCTCATGTATACCTCCCATTAAATTATACGGTACCCCGTTAAGGAGGGTGGTTCAGTTTAAGTACCTGGGTCATATGTTGACCTGAAAGATGATGCTGATATAGAGAGAGAGCGCAGGGCATTGTCTGTTAGAGCGAACATGATCGCTCGCAGGTTTGCTCGTTGTTCGGTCCTTGTAAAAGTAACGCTATTCAGAGCTTACTGCACGTCCTTTTACACGAGCAGTCTGTGGGTGGACTACATGCAGAAACAACACTTGGCCCTACAGAAGAGAGGTCACCGATAAAAGATGCAAAGATAAAGTCATTGAAACTAACATTAGAATAAGGCATTATTTTATGCATAGATTTTTTACATTTCTTGGCCATTTTCTGTATAATCAAGTCAATGCAATTTTTTACATGTATCCATTAAAAATGGCAGATTGTAAAAATGTAATTCGGACATGGTTACAAAGTTTGTCATACAATGATACGGAAAAATAGCTGATTGTTTTAAGCTAATTAAAATATTAAATAAATTAATGATAATATATTATACCGAATTAACCGTAATTAGTTGGTAAGTTATTCATTTTATATAAGAAACCGAAAATATTTTTAAATGTATCTATTAGCACATACACCCGAGATAAAGGTTTATCCTAGTTCAGGTGCCTGTTATTGTGGACTATTTTAAATTAAGACATTATTTGAATTAATTATACAGTTTCTTGAAATAAATTATTATTATGGGGTATTTGTATAGTTTTCTCATCTGGTTGGGCTGTATAAATATATAATTGAAAATGAAAATGATAAACTTACATAAATATCAATAAAATAAAATAAATACTAGAGCTTGGAGCGATCCGTCTCAGAGTCCCAGTCGCCTCAGATGACCCGAGAGGCTAACTGGGATTAACCTGTTCGCAGAAACGACCACAGGAATAATTTCGGCCGGCAGACCACCCCACATGTCGGTCACCTCGTGAGCCAGGTCCAGATATTTTGTCAACTTAAGTGTTTAGACTTTCACGAGGTTCTCTTCATAAGGAATGGTAATGTCGACCAAAAATATCCTTGACTGTACCCGGTCCATCAGCACAATATCAGGCTTATTCGCAAGAATAGTCCTGTCTGTGATAATGGCTCGGTCCCAGTAGAGCCTGGCGCGGTCATTTTCGAGCACGGCTTCCAGCAAGTAATTATAATATGGCAGTTTCCGATTCACGAGACCGTATTTCAGAGCGAGCTCTTGGTGTAGAATCCTGGTTACTAGATTGTGTCTGTGCAAAAACTCAGAGTAAGAAAGCGCCGAACAACCAGAGATGACATGCCTAAGTGACTCACCGGGATGGCGACAAGCTCGACAGATGTCGACGGCGCCATCCTTTAGGATGTATTTCCGATAATTATTGGTCTTAATAACGTGATCCTGTATCGCACAGACAAAACCCTCGGTTTCCCCAAAGAGGTCACTGAAACGTAGCCAGTGGAGGGAGGCAACTGTGTCTACGCAAGGCTCATGTAGAGCCTTGTAGAACCTCCCGTGGAGCTCCTTCTCCTTCCACACGGTCTCCCGATCGGAAATGCTCTGTACTGCCGGATCTTGCCATTGCTCGTTGGCTGAGGATAGAGGGGTAAGTCCTTTATCACAAGAAATAACGTCCCTATAGAATGGATCATCCGCTCTCGTGAGAAAGTAATTACGGAGGCTGCACACTTCGCCATTATGCATGGTAAGCGCGCTTAAAAAGCCGCGTCCACCATGCTTCCGCGGCAAGTACAGCCTCATTACTGACGACCTCGGATGATGCATTCTGTGGGACGTCATAATAGTGCGGACTTTTCTATCCAGAGCGTTCAGTTCGGTCTGAGTCCACCTGAGTATGCCAAAGGTATACATTAGAACAGGCATGATCCAACCGTTATATGCATGTGTCTTATTAACGCCCGACAAAAGACTGTTAAGCACTTTTGTCAAACGTGCATTAAACGCACCGCAAACTGACTGTTTCATGTCCGTCTCATCGAAACCAATGTTCTGTGACATACCCAGGTATCGGTATGTTTCAGCCTCGGATAGGGTCTTTATGTTGATGTGCATAGATAAACCTATGCCCTCAGAGTTAGCAACCCTACCCCTTTCGATATGGAGGACCGCACACTTATCCGTCCCTAGCTCCATTCTATTAGAATTGCTAAAATCACAAGTGATGTTTAGCAATTCCACAAGATGAGAGCGACTGGAGGCGAATAACTTGAGATCATCCATATAGAAAAGGTAGGTCACTTTTGTACCTCCTCTCCGAAGCTGAAATTTTCTCCCGGAACCCTCCAGTAAATTACTAAGAGGGTTCAGAGAGAGGCAAAACCAGATTGGACTCAAACAATCGCTCTGGAAGATACCCCTTCTTATCCTTATGTGGTTCTCCGCAGCCATCATCCGCTCGCCTAGATGACAAAGGATCGTACTCCACTGCCCCATTCACTGCCCGAGGAAGTGTCAAACTGTATAGTCAACCTTGTACAGCTCGAGGACCTTCTTAAGCTATGTATGAGGCACCGAGTCGAATGCCTTTTTGTAGTCTATCCAGGCGGCGGAGATGTTTCGACGGTTGCGTTTAACCACCTCGCCAATCATCGCGTCAATGAAGAGTGGTTCCTTGGTTCTACGACCACCGCCCCGACATCCATTTTGAGCACGCGACATCACCTGATTTGAGTTCAGGTGACGAGTGGTTCTCGCGCTCAAAATGGATGTTAGTGTCTTGTATATGGTAGGTAGACACGATATGGGGCGGTATTTGCTCGAGTCTGTGGAATCCCGGTCTGTAGGAACCAAATGAGTGATCCCAGTAGTGAAGAGGCTCGGGAGCGACTTTTGATCGAAAGCCTCTTGAAACTGTCGGGCGAGCACAGCATGACACACCATGAACCCCTTCAGCCAGTAGTGGTGCAGTCCATCCAGTCCCGGACTTTTCCAGTTCGGGGCCCTACGGACCGCATCAGCTACGTTATCCGGCGTAATGATGATGGGGTTCATGGGCGTAACATTCGCACACTGACTTGCCACAACTTCCGTCCATTGGCCCTCGCTGTGGTTTACGGGCTCTGACCACAGGCTGCGCCAGAATGCGATAGTGTCGGCCTGATTCGGTACTGGGCCCGTTCCACGTACCATTGGTCGCTCCGATGATTCATAGAGCCTCTTCTGATCACTCTGGAAGAGACGATTCTAGTTTAACCGTGTCGACCTCTCGGTATATTGCCGAATCCGCTTCCCCCAAGCAGCGATTCTCTGCATCAGGTCGTCTATGCGCTCCGTCAGTTTTTGCGTTATATCCAGCTGGGATAAACTGATGTTTGTCCCAGCAAACGCCATCCTGACGGTGCGCACAATTCTTGGCCTATTATTTCCCGACCTGAAGCTTATTAGCCTGCCGATACAGTTCTTAATCCTTCTTCTCCAGGCTGGGATGGCGCTATTTTGTCTAGTAGCGCGTCTTGCCGTGTGGCGCCAATACTGCCAGTGCTATACCAAATAATGAAAAATAAAAAAAAATAGGTGCGGCGCCAAAAAGAATTGAGTCCGTCTCGCAAAGGTCCCGGCTGGCTTCCAAATAGGTCACCAGCATTGGGTTGAGAGCCCTCACGACAGCCCGATTCCGCTTGCTTAGGGGTATACGGGGAAGTCGCGGTCGATTCTCGCGAGGCGTACTGCGCGTTTCCCTAATCGCCTATTCCAATATGCTCCTCATTTGCTCTTGTTCCTGGGCGACTATTTCATCGTCGCCTGAGTCAACCACAAGGAGATCTATGTGCGGGATGCTCTGCAACTCGTAGAGCAGTCGTAGTATTTTCATTCGACAAAGGAATAGCCTCACGTCGTAGCCGTTCGAGTTCGGCGTCATCAAATATAGTTTGAGCGCATGATGTATCGAACTCGGTCTGCCAGGTTTTGCTCGGTAACGGTAATAGTCGGCTCCAGCTCAGCAAATAGTCGATGTATCCTAGCCCGATACCCAAAACCTCCAATTTCTCCCTCTTTCGCCCCAAAATATGCCCGCAATGCATTTCTGTTCATTTGCATTGACCAACGCATGCGGCGCACTTCACCAGTGGCGGGTGCTGATTGCAGGGCCCGCGAAGACCCTGCCAACACCTAGCCAGCTTATGGGGATAATGGATGCGAGGAGCTGCTGGGTGTTCGTGCAGCACCTCACGCTCGGCTGGTAGTTCGCATGCTGTCGCGTCCAGCGCCAGCTCCAGAACTCTTTACCACACTGTCTAGAACTTCACAGTTGATAGATTCGAACAGTATTTACAATTTGTTGCCGTGATTGGTATTGGACTAAGGTAAGGGCTCCTATTTCGGCGGTATGTTTACTCAAACTCGAAATGAGATCCAAAATTAAACATTTATTGTACTCTTTAGAAAGTTTAGCTATTTTTATCAGGCTAAATACCGCAATCAGACGCAATACTCTATAAGTGTATATAAAATACAATATCAGACGAAAACAACCGACCAAGCGCGAGTCGAACTCGCGCATGAAAGGTTCCTTACCATCGTAATACACCTTTTTAGGAAGGGGGGGGCTTTTAATTTTTAATTCATTTTATTTTTATTATGGCAGCAACAGAAATACATATTCTGTGAAAATTTCAACTGTCTACCTTTTACGGATCATGAGATACAGCCCACTGACAGACGGAGGAACGGACGGATGGACGGACGGACAGCGGAGGCTTAGTAATAGGGTCCCGTTGGTTACCCTTTGGGCACGGAACTCCAAAAAAGAGCTTCTAAATCGATCGTAAATGCAGTTTTTCTAAATATCTCTGAATATGTTGTCAATTTTAGAACCCCCGGAATAAAGTGTCTTTTAAGGTGTACTTTACAGGACATTAACATTATTTACTATACGTATGCTCAAACTATTCCCTTACAAAATCTTTTAAATACTTACATTTGTAATATTTATTTTTGATGAATATAAACATGATCTATATCACACGAAAGTGTGAACAGTTTGGCGCTATTGAAATTTACATTTAAACCGAATTTTTCCATAATCTACTCACGATTATGTAAAATTCGGTTCGAACCCGGGACCTCATGATCAGTAGTCGCATTTATAGCCATTATACCAACGATATAGTCATAAATTCGAGGCATAAAGAAGAATTATGTAAATTATATTAAAAAAAATGAAAAATTTAACATAAGGATGAAATTTATTAACTTTGTTTTCCATAAATAATTAAAAAAAATTGAGATCATATCACGTTATTTCTATATTTACAATACTTTGTACCAAATAGAAGTAAATAGAAATATAGTAAAAAAGCATAAAACTAAAATTTGATCAATAAACTGAATGCATCTTGTTACGACTTCAGTATTTATTAGAATTATTATACTGGAAACATAGAAGCATATTGTGGCAACGAAAAGAGAATATAAGACAAGTCGGTAACGTTCACAGCTGCCAAAAATGAGGGTTATGCAGTATGGCACGGGCCGTTTATATAATTTTTATTACCTCAAATCCTTGAAAGCCCCCTCGAATCGCATGTCGCTACGCATTTTGTTCAGTCTCATGATAGCATATCTTTGTGTCTCAAATATATCAACGAATGAATGTTGAAAAATTCAATCGCTGTTTCCGGTATTTCGCTGTAAGTGATATGACCATAATTAATGACATAATTTAAATAAAAATATCCTTTTAACCTAAATTTCTATATTGCAGCTAAATTCATTAAAAGAACTAGACTAGAACAAGTTGTTTTGTCAACTTTGAATGCTAAGATGAATAATTATCACAGGCTGCAATTACCCGCCTTAAGAGGTGGAAGCAAGTTTACCCTTAAAATTCCTTCAAGGCAAGAGTGAATAGGCTTTTGATAAGCTAAGTCATTGTACTGCACTGACATAAAATAGTTTAAAAGGTTGGATGTTTTTTTTTATTTTCGGAAGGAAAATGTAGGAGGATGTTGGGATAGGCTATGGCGATGGGATATGTCTAAACAGAAAAATGGCCCTGTTAAATTGAACAAAGGTATTATCACGAGGACGAGAAACAATTTAGATGTCATAATAAATTAATTTACTGTCATCTACAATGATATTTTCCGAAGAAATCTGTGTCCGAGTGTAGTGTGTGTATTACTTTCTATAGTCGTTAAGGCAAGTTGAAAACTATAAAAATGAATGAGAATTACAACACTGTTACGTGACTTACGAGCACTATTGACTTAATTCATACTTGAATCAAAAGTTAAAACAGTTAGATCAACAGCAGACTTGTACCAATAACTTTTGAGTTTTTCTAATCCCCTTAAAAATTAATACAGTTTGCTTACAAATTTATACAGTTTACTGTAATTTTTTTATAGTAAACTGTAAAAAAATTTAACGGAATTGTGTATTAGGTTTTCTAAAACAAGAAGTTTATTATTTCGTACTAATTAATTTAGTGCTTTTGTCAATACTTTGGAAGCTGTTACGTTTGATTTTAGATACTAGACTAGATTACAGTGCAAGTTGCAAGAGTTTGTCAAGTTCGTAAATATCTATTTTGCTTTTATATGAGCCAGTGGACAATATGGGAGCGTGTATAGTATACAAATAATCTAAGTTCGACCCTGTAGCGAACTAATAAAATTGTGTTTAAAACTATACAAGCTTAACTAATAAAATGGTACTCTGCAAATTTCCCTTCTCTGAAGTCTTTTTAAAAAAGGTTTTGAAATTTGAGAAGATACTTTAATATTTGTAATTAAATAACGCACTCGATAACCACTAAGCTGATTTGATCAAAATTTAGCACACAAATGTACCATATTATTCTGAATTGAGATATTTCTTAACGCAGAAAAATGAGGTAGTTAGCAATGGTTCTCTAACCACACGGGTAGAATGGCGAGCTAAAAGCTATATATAGTATATACGTATGCCACTAAATGACTGTTGCAAAAAAAAAAAAAAATCTATGTTGTATAACTGTATCTTAAAGTTTTATGCGTCTAACTAAATTTTGAAATACTTTTTCCAGTTTCTCTCAGACACCTCTTCTATTGACTCCTTGAACATTGCTAGAGCACCATCATTTAGTAAATAAAAATAGTTATATGTTGTCAAATTAGAACTGAAAAGGGGGTCACTCAAATATTTAACCGGTGTGCTGTCAATAAAGTTCCTCATAATGGGCGCTCAGGTGCTCAGGAGCCCAGTTTACGGTGAAGGCATCCAAGGCCGGCCCATAGTTATGGAACGTGAGGAATATCCAGGCAATGGGGAATGCCCCGAGGCCTGACACCTGTAGTTCTGAAAGCACACAGAAAAATACAACGTAGTTTACGGTCGCTTTTTCTCAGCAGTAAACCACTTCGTTTAATCATTTAGTGATAGTACAATTCGGTATTAAAAAATTATACGTGGTAGATGCATGCTGCAGGTGTATAATAGTTGTAGCATGAAAATGGGTCGGCTAGATCGGGGAAAGACCACGCTTTCACAGTATACCAGTGTAAAGTGGCAGCTCAATGCTGCTGTGTTTTAGAAAAGAACCAGGTGACCATTTTACTGGAAACTAGGCAAGTCAATTTAGTCCTGAAGGGTGACAACGATCCTGTTTTTTTATTATTTACTGGGCAAAGATATAGATGCAATGAGCCGCAGCAATCATGTAACATCAGATGAACTGCTTGCTTGTTTGTCACCCTTATTCTTTAAAATATTGATCAAAATGTTTTCTTCGGATTTCGATCGCTTTACTTTGGTATACGTTAGTTTATTTTAAAACAGCCAAACTGTCGACTGGCGCTGCGGTTCTGGATCATGTTAGTAAATATAAGATTTATCACCTGTAACAATGCTTCCTTCAAATTTAGTAATTATGTCACGGCAACATTCCACACGGGTCTGTTTCTAAGAATCGGTGAGGTTGTGTGACAGTTAACGCGAAATTATCTTCCTCAGATGAAGACGTTCGAATTAAATATCGTGAACGGTTCCTAATTTAATCTTGGTATGACCCTGCGACTGTGTTTTAGTTTGTTCTATTATCAGCAGTACACGGTTGCCTTAGAAGTGTCTTTATCCATTAATTCTTACTTACTTACTTACTTACTTATCTTCACGCACAATCCCTGACGGGGTAGCCAGAGAGAACAGATCGCCAAGTGTCACGATCCTTACATGCCTCTTTCGCTTCTTTCAGATTCATTATCTTCTTCATACATGCACGTCTAGGTATCCGAGTACTCTTGACCCTCCCCTCTTCGAGCAGTTTGCTCACATGGTCTTCGAAAGTTAGTCTCGGTCTACCTCGACACCTTTTAATATTAACTTTCGCGCTATATATTTTCTTCACCATTCGGTCTTCACTCATTCGCTCAACGTGCCCAAACCATCGAAGCACGCCCTTATCAATTTTTGTGATAAGGTCATCTTTCAAACCTGCCATATTGCGAATCTCTTCGTTTCGCTTTCGGTCGGCCATGGTAACGCCGCACATTTTACGAAGAGATCGCATCTCCACTGCATTCAACTTGCTTTTATGCTTCTTCTGGCACACCCAGGTTTCGCTGCCATATAACAAAGTCGGTACCAACACTGCGTTAATTCTTTAGGAAGGAATTTATAGTTTCTGGTCAATTCGTCCATTTTTAGCGCTATTTGTAAACATTAGAAATCATCGCGCTAAAATATAGCTGATGCAGATCCATTTTTCAATGAATAATGTTAAAATGATAAGAGAAATTCTAAAATAGAACGATCGTATTTTTCATGTAAACAATCGTCTTTACAAAATAATTATTACTGGCCAATGCTCTTTAGAAAATCTTTCTACATAGCCTGTCGTATTACTGCATAACGTCGGGAATGTAAAATAAGTTAATATACGCGATAAAATCCGTAAAATTAGTTTTATTTAAATGTTTCTATGACTACTAAATTTTTTGGGGTAGTCGTTCTTTGACAAATTTGTAATTTAGATAAATTAAGCAAGATAGAGAGACAACAACGTTAATATTGCACCATAAAAGTCTAAAATCATTAAATAAATAATTATTTTTATTTAAAATGTATCACAATAGGTAGTCTTAAGTCTTTCATTAATCAGTCGGTTTCATCATGCAGTCGGGTTTTTCGTTTTTTAACGATAATTACTTTGTTTATAAATGTTCGTGTTGGTACCATTAAAAATAAGCCCCTATTGGAGAAACAAAATAACTCAAAAATATTATGAAAATCAAGGTGAAATAACGTAAGCTTGTACTTTATAAAATAATAAGTTTGTACTTTATAAAATGGTAAATTCATCAGTCTACGACGTTAACCTTGTTACTGAGCTCAATCAGGGCCTATTGACGACATGACGTAAGCACAATTCGATTATGTGATATTATTCTCGCCTAGCTTTTGACAGTATAGTTGGCGTATATACAAAGACTTTTTTACAAGCCGCAAGGTCTAGGAGATCGATATTTTTTTATCAGCCAGTCTAGCCAGTAACAGCCCACTGCTGGACAAGGGTCTTTCCCAATATCGAAAAGACTTAGTGACAGATAATATGTTATTTGTCTTTGACACTACTCCACGTTCTGTGTGTCTTAGAGATTTTAAGACCTAATTATTACTTAGATCATTGAAATATTAAAGATGTTAAAAATTAATTAGCTAAGATCCGAATTAAAATTTTAAATGATGTGTCTCACCTTGTTTCAGAGCACCTCCCGTTTCCGTTAAATAGACTCCGCGGTAGCTGAATGCTAAGAAACCTGACCTTCGACTCAACCGGGGAAGGAGCACGCTCTCTCAGAATACCAGCGTAAAATATAGCGTATGGTAAGTGTAGAGAACCAGAGACTCTTTTGAATGGAAAAGAAGCATTCCATCATTCCTCACGGGTGAAAACGCATCTGCATTTTGATTCACAACGAGGATAGATGTCTATGGGCCAAAGCAACCACTTACCATCTGGTGGACTGTATGCCCGTTTGTCACCCTATCCTACAGAAAAAGTTGCATAGAAATAAACGTGTTTTAAAATGTCAAAAGCTCCCGCTTAACAGAACGACATTACGGAAAACCCATGATCTCAAACACGCGTTAACGCGCGTTGATAATCGTCCGACGTCAGCGTAGCTTTTTGATTGGGCATTTACTCAAAGCGCACATTAGCATGCGAACTTACCTAGCTACGACTAATTCGGAAAAAATCCGGTAGTTTTTATTCTTAACTATCTGTATTGCTAACGAGGCAATGAATCCATCATGCGAGAAAGCTAGCCGAAGAGTCGGCGAGTGCGATCTCTGTTAGTTTGCGCTTTTTTAGTCCAAAGTCTGTTATAATAGTTTTTTGGGTCCTTATTAATTATCTATAGATGAAGAAAGACGGTTTAAGATAATAGCTAGTAGCGATTTTGTTAGAATAAAACTAAAAATATCATTTCACTTTTAATGCTTTGATAAATAGTAAAGGAAATTCATGACATATTCTCTAATCTCAAATGTGGTGATAACTTTTGTGAACACCCCAGAATTAGTTCGTCAAATTTAATTATTCGCTTTTAAAATTTCACTAGCCTGTGTAACAAACTTAAATGGAGCCGCAATAACCTGCTAGCATTTCAACAGAAAAAAAGATTACATTATGGAATAGAATAGAATAGAATCATTTTTATTCAATATAGATTAGAAGAATACTTATTGACAGTCATTTAAGTTTTAAGTTCATTTAAGGTTGAGTCCAAACCTTAAATGTACTTAAAACTTAAATGACTGTCAATAAGCGGGACTTTTTTTAAAGATTAATTTACAATATAATATTTTATACAATTAAGTATTAAAACATTTAGAAACATTATGGTAGCGATCACTTCATTCCCAGGGGTTACGAGTATTATCAATCATGTTGTACTTCTTAGTAATATAATAACGCTGATTAAACAATTTTTGATTAATAAAAATTTTAAACTTTTTAATAGATAGGTTCTGCATATTTTCTTGGACTTTGTTGTAAAAGCGTATACATTGCCCCATGAAGGAAATATTGACTGTATATAGTAGGTTAACTAGGTTGTGCCTGTTCCTAGTTTTTACAGAATGTTCATCACTATTTTTAATAAAAGTGAATTTTTGTGCTACATCTCTTTTAGCGACGCGTAAATTGACACAAATATTTCTCAATAATTAATTACACATTAAGCTAATTTCTTAAACAGGTACTCCTCAGCATTACATATAATTTCTTAGTACGGGATTCTTCGCGTTGTTAGTACTAAATTCATGTCTTTCGATAAAACTTTTATTGTCGGTGCGTGTAGTGTATGTTGTGAAAGATTACAGACAACTCTCTCAACATTGTGCTACTGTTGAAACAACTGTACTGAAGGCTTACATAAATAAAGGCTGTACTTCTGAAACCTACAAGAAAATAAAATTTGAATAGTCTATATAATATTTTACATGTTATTTTATCCAATAGCATATCCTTTCCTTTTAAATCTTTAAAAAAATAGTTAGCTCCACACTAGGATTTGTTTTTGTATTGTGGAGGCATATCGCATACATAAATTGCTAATGGACAAATATGTAGATGTGGAACAGTTATGTAAAGGCAATAAAGATTCCAGTACTTTTTCCATGTGTGATTAGAACAGCAGTGCTGCAGGCACTCAGCGCCTCAATTCAAAAAAACTACGCAATGGAGCCGTCATATACAATAAGATGTACTTCATATGAACGTGTGTACACAGTCAGGTCATAATTATTGTCACACAGTAAAAACTTTTCTTTTAGAATGCTGGCCACAAAAAAGTTTATTGAATTCGAATTTCGAATTGATCATGAAAATAAAACTGTATACTTTTTAGAAATTTACTCATTTTTAAATATGGAGTGGACGCTTAAAGAAGACCGTGTTGCAGTTATTGCGTTGCATCGTTGCCGTTACGCGCCAATTCAAATTTATGACATACTGAAAAATTTGAATATAACCAAAAGATTCGTTTATCGTACCATCAAACGATACAATGAAAACTCTAGTGTAGATGACAGGTCAAGAAGTGGTCGCCCTCGGTCTGTTAGGACTCCAGCAGTGATAAAAGCTGTGAAGGCGCGAATTCAAAGAAATCCCAAACGTAAGCAGAAACTGTTGACCCTTCAGATGGGGTTAGGCAGAACCACGGTGAAAAGGGTGTTAAATGAAGACTTAGGGCTTCGGGCATATCGAAGAAAAACAGGACATCGTTTGAATGCTCGTCTAATGGACCTGAGACTGAAGAGATGCCGCGCTTTGTTGAAGCGGTACGCGGGAAAAAAATATCGGGAAATTCTTTTTTCGAATGAAAAAATTTTAACCGTAGAAGAGAGCTATAACAAACAAAATGATAAAGTGTACGCACATAGTAGTGAAGAAGCGAGCAACCGTATTCCGCGTGTCCAACGAGGTCATTTTCCATCCTCGCTCATGGTATGGTTGGGAGTTTCTTATTGGGCCTTAACAGAGATACATTTTTGTGAGAAAGGTGTAAAAACCAATGCAGTTGTGTATCAAAATACAGTCCTGACGAACTTTGTGGACCCTGTTTCTCATACCATGTTCAATAACAAGCACTGGGTATTCCAACAAGATTCGGCGCCAGCTCATAGAGCGAAGAGCACACAAGACTGGCTGGCGGCGCGTGAAATCGACTTCATCCGGCACGAAGACTGGCCCTCCTCCTGTTCAGATTTGAATCCGTTAGATTACAAGATTTGGCAACACTTGGAGGAAAAAGCGTGCTCAAAGCCTCATCCCAATTTGGAGTCACTCAAGACATCCTTGATTAAGGCAGCCGCCGATATTGACATGGACCTCGTTCGTGCTGCGATAGACGACTGGCCGCGCAGATTGAAGGCCTGTATTCAAAATCACGGAGGTAATTTTGAATAAACTTTAGTGTCATAAGAATCTATGCTTTGTTAAATTCATTTTGGTATATAAATGGTTACATAATGAATAAACTTGTTTCAATTATTTTATATTAAACATGTGACAGAATTTATGACCTGGCTAGGTATATATGTGTGGTTTTTAACTACTAGGTACTAGTTTGTAATTTATATTATGCAATGGCACTAAGTTTCTTCTTGATAGGTAACGTTCGGTTTTCTAATCAATACAAGTAATATTCCAAAGGGTTACACCCCTACATACGAAATTAACTAAGTTACGGGTTAAGGTTCCTTCATCATAGCTAATGAAAACGTTACATGTTACGGAAGCTATATTAAGGGTTTCCTATACAGTACATCTAAAAGACTTCCTTCTGTATATGGTGATATTATATACTAGCGGTTCGCTGTGGTTTGTCTATGTTAGGATCTATTAATGTGGGATTTATTTAGATCACAGACAATCAAAGACCATTTATTCTATTAATCATTCATTTATTCAAAAAAATTAATCAGTCTTTTTAGATAAAATATTACCTAAATTCCTCCTGGTATTGCTCTCTATGTGTCCGTAAACTTTTATCACAATCGGTTTAGCCATTCCGATAATTAGTCCGGACAGACAGATTTTAAATTGTTTTTTATTTTTAGGGTTCCGTACCTCAAAAGGTAAAAACCGAACCCTTACAGGATCATTTTGTTGCCCGTCTGTCTGCTTGTCAAGACCCTTTTTCTCAGGAACGCGTGGAGGTATCAAGCTGAAATTTATATCAAATACTCAATTTTACCGTCCTTTAGAGCTGTGAAGAAAAATCAAACTTCTAAGCCAACGCAATCAAAAGATACAGCCGTTTATACCGTAAATTTTCGACATTCGCAAGGGAATCAAAACCTACAGGGTACTTCCCGTGAACTCAGAATCTTGAAATTTGATACGAAGCAACGTTTTATAGCACAGATAAAGGAAAAATTGTGAAAAGCATAAACTTTTCTAAATTAAAATTAAAAATATAAATTTTAGTTACATCATATAATAAAAATATTTTTAATAATTTTAAACTTATATACCTACAGATTTGTTCGGAACCCTCGGTGCGCGAGTCCGACTCGCACTTTGCCGGTTTTATTTATTTATTTAATACATAATTATAACATCATTAGAGTTATTTTAACATATGCGACGGTATAACTAACCTAAATAGAAAACTACTGGCTAATAAATAATGACCATAAAATTATGAATAATAATATTAATATGATTATAAAATAAAATACTCGTACTAAAAGAAATACAATTTTCAACGCATTTGTAAATATGTCAATATCCTGTGAGAAGATATTACTTTAGATATATAGCAGATACTATATTATATAGACATAGTGTATGGCACGTAACAATGGTGCATTCTGAAGCAACTTCGTCCTAGCAGCGGGCACGAGGAGTAACGGAGCATGGCGACGAGAACACACGTCGCTATCAGGTACCTGTAGCTTTAGCGCAGTGAACACATCTGGGTGGTGTATCTATCCACGCAATACGTTCCACACATATTTAATAATGTCGTAATAATATTACTATATTATTTTAATATTACAAGACAGACACTTCAATTATTCTAAGTGGCGAAGCTTGCGAAGTCACTTATTGATTTCACGATGTCTGTCCGTCTGTCCGTCTGTCATACGATTATCTCGAGAACGGTATCGAATTTTCAAATTCTGTTTTCAGCAATCGATTACTGATCACCCAGGCATCTGAACCTCCTATTTTGAAACTGATTGCTTAACGGCAACCGTTAGAAACCGCTACAAAGCTGATTGTTTCGCCACTTTGCTATGCTGTTAGCTTGCTAGGTTTATTTATATGTATAGATACATACTAGCTTCAACGAGACGATTAAACGGACTTCTGTCAAAAGCCATGAGATACTTCTGGCTTTTACCACAGTCGCCACTTACGATGCCGTCACTCTGAAAACTAAGTACAAATGAGGCACTTGATCTTAGTTTCTCGTTAAAAAGGTAATGGGTATTTAAAGTCACTATACAATACGCAGTAGCATTAAGCAGAAAACAGTTCATGGTTTGTTTTATATTCAAACAGGTTATAATTTATTTGAACGATAACTTTTATCCGAGTGTTGCAAAATCGGTCCTTAGAGTCTTAAGCAATTTACAATAAAATTAACAAAACTACAGGCCATTTCTTGTTAGCTATTATGAATTTCATCAGTTTAATTTATAATCGTCCCTTACACATTATTATGGTGTAATATCCTCGAATTATCCCCGAAATATTTCATACCTTTTGAATCTATACAAAATTGTCGTCTTAAAATTATGTGTGCCTTTGTAAGCATTATGGAAATAGATGGAGTAGAACCTTTGAGATATAGTAATGAAGTGTCATGGAGTGAGTGGGGCCACCCTACACTTGGGGTACCAGTACGAGATTATAATTTTGAGAATAAGTTCTGACATCAGAAGTTGGGATAATTTCTAACAGCATTATAAATGGAAGAAATACACAGTCTTTGTCTCTTAGATCTGCATTGGTTAATTCCGTAATGTCCCGTTATAGAAACGCATTTAACATTATTGGAGAAATTTAATTTATTTTTCATTTATTTTTTCTTATTTAAAGTTTTATAAAAGAAAAGTCAAATGTACTTATAGTATATAAGTATGGTTGTCGGTTCTTCGCGCTATATGGCCAGCCCATTGTTACTTCATCTTACTAATCCGTTGGGTTATGTCAGTTACTTTGTTTCTATTGTGAATATCTTCATTTATGTGCTAGGAGAAAATATTTAATATTTTCCAGTTTATTTTCTTATTTAAATAAATATTTCTATTTACAGCTATTGTAAAATGCGAAATGTAAAGTATAAGAGACGACCGTTGTTAAAATTAAATGGCCCCTTGGATATACAAGGAAAAAGAAATCTAACTGTGAGCGACAAAAAATAAGTAACAAAGTTTTTTTTCCCTTATTACTTGGAAATCTGTCTTGTTTTGAGTTCTGACAATTTATTTGAGTAATCCTTTGAAGTTATTTTACACAAAGCAGTTCAGTAAATCTTAAAAATTTAACGAAATTCTGAATTATTATTATATTTAAGCAAATATAGGCGTCAAAATAATTCATTTTGCAAAATTTATGGCGGTTTTCAATTTTTAATTTTATTTTGAATGCTTTGCAACATCCGTGATCCTGGGACGACAAAGGTTTTCAATCCTCCAATAACCAAATTTCTTAAAAGTTTTCGAAGCCTCATTAGAGTTATAAAGCGGCCCTGATGGTGTCGCGTTTTGTGGTTTTCCTTGGAGAAGGCCAATGTTCAGCAATGGAAAAGTATCATGGGTTGTAATGAATTATTATTTTTATATGGTAGAGCCATGCTGCAGCTATATTAGTAGTATAGTTGTAGCACGATTGGGTCGGCTCGACCGGGGAAGGACCACGCTCTCACAGAATACCAGCGTAAAATGACAGCTTAACAGTGCTGTGTTTCGTATGGTGAGTGTAGAGAACCGGTGGCTCTTTTTACTAGAAATGAGGCATTCCATCTTGTTTCTCACGGGTGGCAGCGCGTCTGCATTTTGATTTGTGATAGGGGATGGATGTGGATGTCTATGGGCCGCAGCAACCACTTGCCATCCGGTGGATTGTGTGCTCGTTTGTCACCCTTATCCTATAAAAAAAATTAATGATAAATCAAATAACTAAATTAATTCAAAATACTGTAATACAAACAGTTTTTATTGCGTGTCTTAGTGGTCAGAGTACATACTACACAGGTGCCATGTTCCTCAGGGGTGGCAAAGCATCTTCATTTTCATTCCTTATCAAAGACAGATTCAAAATGGCTACAGGTTTTAGTTCAAAACATTCGATGGCGATGGAAAAATTGTGTGCTTGTTTTTCTCATTTATGCTGAACATAGGCCTCCCCCATAAATTGCCTCATAAGAGGGACATGTGCCAGAAATATCATGCATAGCCAGCGGGTTGGCAAAAGCAGTTTTTATTTTTAGACTTTACCAGGAAGATACTGCTGACCATCTGCTGATTTGTTACCTTCTGTCGCCTCTTAAGACATCCACTTGAAGATATGGAATAGTGGATATTCTTATACCGCCACTACACTGTACGTCCTAAAAAAACTGTAAGAAATCTGAATATAAAAAAACATAAAAACATTTTCTGGGAGGACTTGAATAATATTAAAACACGTTACTACTTTGCAGAACTAGGTTGTAGGACTTGGGGTTTTTTCCAAGGAATTAGTCTGTGTTGGTGGTATCACTGTCTTGCTTTTTTCTGCCAACTATCAGCAGTGCACCCTTTCTTCCGAAACCAATGTTAACCGTATCATTACAAAAAGTTGTTGAAAATTTGTCTAGGCTTAAACAAACGACAAACGGCTAGACCGCTTTCTACCCACTTCAAAAAGAGACTGTGCTTAATTCGACTGTATGTTTTTTTATGTTTATTACCTCACTGAATTCATTTGCTTTATTTTTTTCAGCAATTGACTGAATAAAGAAATTTTTCTAGTAGGACTTGAATAATATTATAACATGTTACTACTTTGCAGAACTAGGTTGTAGGACTTTGGTTTTTTTCCTAGGAGTTAGTCTGTGTTGGTACCCCCACTGACTTGCCTTTTTCTGCCAAGAATCAGCAGTACACCCTTTATTCCGATATCAATATTAACTGCTTCATTACAAAAAAAAATTAAATTTGTCTAGGCTTAAACAAACTACAAACGGTCTTATTTTGGAGGAAAGAAAAGGGGGACATGGGATGACGATTTTATCAATTTTTCATTGGAGTGATCGGTTCCTAGCTGCAGTTGTTTCTCCCGGTTGCCAATCTCGATTGTTCGAATATACATAACAGCTACAGATCGTTAGCTTTAATTCTCTTTTTATAGATCCAGAATGATCACATGCTGCAAATCATTATCCTAGGCGTCATACGAAACACGGCAGTATTAAGCTAGTATTTTACGCTGGTATTCTGTGAGAGAAATTCTCACTGTGTAGTGGCGGTGTAGGAATATCTAGTAGTAACTACTGTCACGTTTCCATTAAAAGAAAAAAATCTTCCAAATGTTTCAATAGGAAATAATGCTACGTGTGTGATGAAGTTTCTTTATTTACTCAAATAACCTTAGAACCGAGCTGCGAAAATTTCAGTATGTAATTTCGTTTACAAACGGCCCGTTTCCTTAAACTGATTCTGATTGCTCTGGTTCATAGAATAGCCAAAATTGTTTGGAAACATACTGTAGTATTAGTGAAATTTACGTTAATATATCATTAATTTCTTGATCTGTTATATAACGTCCAGTTTCGAGAATTATAGAAGAGACTCAAGTTTAATAATCAATTAAAAAAATGGGAAAAATCTTGGGTTATTGGATATAACAAGTCTACTGCTGGACATGGGCGCCTCCTATTATTTTTATTTAATGCCAACTATACACTAGGGCAGTACGAAGTAAAAATTATTTTACGGAACGTCTATGGCCTAATTAAACATTTCTTTAGAGAGTGGAACGTTGATACATAAAGGTTCGCCCCCTTGCACTTGGATTTCCTCCTGTATCGTAGAGGCAGTGTACATACCTATGTATACTGCCTCTATGTATAAAGCAGGTGCATAAGTTTCACAAGGACAACACCCGGACCAATTATTTGTACACCATACAAATACTTGTTCTTTGCGGGAATTGAACTCGCGGTTATCAGCGCTGCTGATAGTAAAATTCAGTTTAATCACTTTAATGGTCACGTTTAGCAGGCGGAACGAGAATCGATATTCCAGACGTCTCGCACATTTACACTGTTGCCCATCGCCGGTCTGGGTATTTTACATCTCGTATTTTTTCGGGACCATTGTATTTTCATTAAGTTTGGTTTACTAATTAATGATAGTTTATCAGCCGACTTTAAAAAGAAGGAGAAACTGGTTTTGGTGATTATTTTTTTTATTTGAAAGCCGGTGTTACTCATGTGATCCCATATTAATTTGATCAAGATTTTACCATTAGGTTTTGAGTTATTCTTAATAATGCGTATTTAATTGACTTCGAGTACGTTGATGATGTTCTCATTTTATTTATATTGAAGCCGTTAGTACAATTTTTTCATTTTACCACTTGTTTATTACTAATAAAATAAACGTATGTAATCATTTAGTATATTAAATACTAAACATCGTGTAAAACTTATATTACCGATTTCAGTAGGGCCCTCATATATCCAAACTAGCAAGCTTACTCCTGCAGCTTATGCTGTAAAAAATATTAGAGGTGTCATTAGTGTTGAGACAGCTAAATAAGTTTATTGCAGGTATTTCCATAGCATAATGTCTTATGGGATTTTGATTTGGGGATGTGCTGGTGGAGAAACTATTTTTGTTTTACAGAAGAGGACCATTAGAGTAATTTACAAACTAATACCAAGAGAATCTCTTACAGGAAAATTTTAAGAAATAAATATATTAAATTTGCCGTCTCAGTATATTTACGAAAATTTTATGAATATTAAAAAAACAAAGGTTATTTTACTAAAAAAAGTGATATACACTTTGTAAAACAAACAAGCTAGTGATACCAGTTTCTCGACTCCACAGAGTCAGTAATTCGTTCTTGGGGCAATGTATACGCTAATACAACAAAGTCCCAGAAAATATGCAAGGTCTCCCTATTACCAAGTTTTTTTATAGGATATAAGCAGCAGTGTTAAGCTGCTATTTTACGCTGGTATTCTGTAAGATCGTGGTCCTGTGGACGTGGACCCCGGTCAAGCCCACCCATTCGTGATACAACTATACTACTAATATAGCTGCAGCATAGCTCTACCACGTACAACGTGATCTATATTGAATAAAAAAATATTCTATTCTATTCTGTTCTTATGCTTACTGCGTTTTATTAACTGATGTTTACTAGACTACCCCAGCACCCTAGGTACTTTTCGAGTATTATGTAGATTATTTTATTATTTTATGCGGTTGCGTTGTTTCTATGTCGCTTTGTGATATTCTGTACCCAAAACAACTTGAGGGATTTTGAAGCGTAAGGCAGAAAATCCTATGCCTATCCTAGCGTAAGGCTATTGATCATCTTGGTGCAATTATTTATAGTAAATTGTAAAATCTATAGCTTGAAACTACAAGTATCTCTCTCGTTTCGCCTATTTTAATTAGAGTTATTTATATAACTGTTGCGGACAGCGAGAGACCCGCCGCCCCGTCGCCCCTTCATACCCCGTTGCGCCCCGCATACCCCGTGCACCGGAGCCGAGCGACGACCAATGGGCGTGCAGCATCGTCGCGCGGCACTACTCACAGACTAAGACGCTCTTAATTTAAAACATTTCTAATTGAGTAATGCTAATATTCCACAAATGCTAATGCATAATTAAGTGACTTTCAGTGAGGAATGACATGACAATGGATGATATACTTACATCTGTATATTCTTGTATTTAGTTGTTTTAAGTAGTGTTTGCATGCCTTAGGGCTGAATGGAGCTAACGACAATAGTTTTTAAGATCTATTCTGTCTTTGTTTTCTGTATTCATAAAACGTTTAAATTTGAAATGAATTTGAACTTTTCACATAAACGGTACTTTCAGAAGTATAGATTATGACTTTTCAGCGCAGTCGCAGACGCCCAGGAGAATAAAAAGTGTACAGTTGTATATCTGACAATAACTTAAAATCTTACAAAAACTTTTAATGTTATAATAACTTACAATCTAACAATAACTTGCAATCATACAATAACTTGCAATCTAACAATAACTTACAATCTTAAAATAACATGCAATCTTACTGTAACTTACTATCTTACAATAATATGCAATTTTATATAATTTAATAATCTTGGAATAACTTAAAATCTTACAATAACTTACAATCTTAGAACATCATGCAATATTACAATAACTTAAAAACTTACAATAACTTGCAATCTTAGAATAACTTACAATCTTACAATAACTTACAATCTTACAATAACTTAGAATCTTACAATAACATGCAATCTTACTGTAACTTACTACCTTACAATAATTTAAAATCTTACAATAATTTGAAATCTTACAATAACCTACAATCTTACAATAACTTGCAGTCTTACAATAACTGGCAATCCCAAAATAGCTAATAATCTTGGAATGACTTACAATCTTACAATAACTCACAATCTTAGAATAACTAGCAATATTACAATTACTCAAAATCTTACAATAACTTGCAATCTTACAATAACTTTTCTGCGCAGTTCATTGGTTCCAACTATACAGAAGTATGCTGATGTTGTAGACGCCCAGGAGAATAAAAAGTATACAAGTTGTATATCTGACAATAACTTAAAATCTTACAAAAACTTTTAATGTTATAATAACTTACAATCTAACAATAACTTGCAATCATACAATAACTTGCAATCTTACTGTAACTTACTATCTTACAATAATATGCAATAATAATCTTGGAATAACTTACAATCCTACAATAACTCACAATCTTAGAATATCATGCAATATTACAATAACTTAAAATCTTACAATAACTTGCAATCTTAGAATAACTTACAATGTTACAATAACTTACAATCTTACAATAACATGCAATCTTACTGTAACTTACTATCTTACAATAATATGCAATAATAATCTTGGAATAACTTACAATCCTACAATAACTCACAATCTTAGAATATCATGCAATATTACAATTACTTAAAATCTTACAATAACTTGCAATCTTAGAGTAACTTACAATCTTGCAATAACTTACAATCTTACAATAACTTAGAATCTTAAAATAACATGCAATCTTACTGTAACTTACTACCTTACAATAATTTGAAATCTTACAATAATTTGAAATCTTACAAAAACCTACAATCTTACAATAACTTGCAGTCTTACAATAACTTGCAATCCCAAATAGCTAATAATCTTGGAATGACTTACAATCTTACAATAACTCACAATCTTAGAATAACTAGCAATATTACAATTACTTAAAATCTTACAATAACTTGCAATCTTACAATAACTTACAATCTTAAAATATCTTGCAATCCTATAATAAATTGCAATCTTACAATAACTTACAATATTACAATAACTTTGACCCTTACAATAACTTGCAATTATACAATAACTTGCAATTTTATAGTAACTTTTAATCTTGGAATTACTTGCAATCTTACAATAGCTTACAATCTTAGAATAACTTACAATCTTACAATAACTTACAATATAACAATAACATTCAATCTTACAATAATTTTCAATCATACAATAACTTGTAATTTTATAATAACTTACAATCTTGGAATAACTTGCAATCATACAATAACTTACAATCTTAGAAAAACTTGCAATATTACAATAACTTAAAATCTTTCAATAACTTGCAATCTTACAATAACTTACAATCTTATAATAACTTACAATCTTACAATAACATGCAATCTTACTGTAACTTACTATCTTACAATAATTTGCAATCTTACAATAACTTACAATCTTACCCATAGAAAAGTGATGGTCACTGTTTGGTGGTCTAAGGCCGGTGTGATTCATCACAGCCTCGTAACAAACGGGATCAGTAAAACTGCAGATGTGCACTGTGAAGAACTAACCACAATGATAGAAGAGGTCGCACGTCTCCAACCAGCTTTTTTTTTTTATAATAATAATAATGTCCTCCAGACCGAATTTCGGCCACGGCGGCCAGCCTCAACGGAGCCTAGCCATCTGCGCAGGACAGGATTATAGTGCCCAAGTGTATGCGCAAGCACAGGTGCACTCTCTATTCCCTCACTCTCATAACCCGATGGGACGGTAAACCGACACGACCGGAGAGAGATCAGGCGCAGGACCAACGGCTTTACGTGCTTTCCGAGGCACGGCGGTGAAACACCGCCAACTTCCTGACTACGGGCAGATATTGAGAATTTCTTTATAGAAAAACTCAATAACTGATTTTTTGGCCCGACCCGGGATTCGAACCCGGGACCTCATGATCAGCAGTCGCACTACTACAACCACTAGACCAACGAGGCAGTCAAATTTTTTATAGGATAAGGGTGACAAACGAGCACACAGTCCACCTGATGGTAAGTAGTTGCGGC
Organism: Parnassius glacialis; assembly: GCA_033319125.1. Lineage (NCBI taxonomy): Eukaryota > Metazoa > Arthropoda > Insecta > Lepidoptera > Papilionidae > Parnassius > Parnassius glacialis. The sequence goes on along the minus strand of JAVANC010000012.1, from coordinate 6,854,308 downwards.
GGCCCATAGACATCTACATCTATTCTCTATTACAATTCAAAATGTAGATGCGTTGTCACCCGTGAGGACTAAGATGGAATGCCTCATTTCCAGTAAAAAGGGCCTCCGGCCACCTGCACTCACCAATCGAAACGCAGAGGTGAACCTCTACTTCACGCTGGTTTTCTGTGAGGTCGTGGTACCACCCCGGTTCGAGCCGGCTCATCCGTGCGACAGCAAAAGCTGCCGTGTGGCTCTACCACTGTTAAGCAAAAGCTGCCGTGTGGCTCTACCACTGTTAAAATCTTAGTCAATCGCTCATACCTCGCCTCTACACGATAATACGCGACCTCATCATACTGAACAACAGACGGTCTCAAAGTTACAAGAGCTGGGGTTGGAAAATCTCCATCATTCGCCATACTCACAAGATCTTGTGCCTACAAACTTTTACTTTTTCGAGCATTCGGATAACTATTTGGTGGGAAAAAAGGTCAATACTCAAAAGGCAGTACAAAATGCCTTTGAAGAATTTGTTGCCTCCCATCCAGCTGAATGCTTCAATAAGGGCATCAATAAATTGCCACTGCGTTGACAAAGATGCATCGATTGCATGGGTCTTACTATTTTGATTAATAGAAATAAAAAATATAAAAAAAATATTTCAAATTATGAATCATTATGAATTTATTTTAAAAATAACGGCTACTTCATAGGTTTTAAATTTTAAAAAGTATTTAAATAACCCGAAAATAACATCCACTTTTGGTGGCGACAAGTAAGTCCGTCGCCATATTTTGTTCTGTAGAAGTAGTAATAGGTCGCCATTCATTCATTTATAGCCTTTCAAAAGTCCACTGCTGAATACAGACTTCTCTAATAGATTACCTCATAAGGGGTGCCACAGATGCCATGCGGTTCGGCAGCCGTAGTTTTTATTATATATTTCTATCTAGATGGTAAAGTATAGAATCAGCAAAATAAAATTACATTGAACCCAATTTCAGAAAACAAACTATAAAGCATAGCGATGTCCGGGGTTAGAGCGGTACAGTGGAATACCTGAAAACGTGTCAAAATGCACAGTCGAGAGATTTCTCCCCTTATGCAAAATGATTTTATGAAAATTAGATGAGGGTTCTTGTGCACACTGAAATTATCTAAAGCTGTATCTGCAACGATTTTGTTTAAAATTAAACCAAAACTAATACTACTAATATGCATCGGTATTATAACTTCATGTTTTCCTTCTATTGACCAACTGTTTAGTGACAGTGTATGAATATCCACTACCGCATATTATTATCTCGTGGGTGTCTTAAGAGGCGACTATAGCAAATGCCGGAAAATCTTATGGCTTCTAGTAGGTCAAGCAGTGGAATTTAATGGTACAGGCTGATCACAAAAAAGAAAGAATATTTGTAATAATGTAGTCTACTAGATACTTATTTTTTATTAAATAAATTTCTAGCTTGGCTAAGCTTTTGTAGTTGTGCAGGGACTGTGTTGACATTTCAAATTTTAATCATGTGGAGTATTAGCTATTCTTTCTCTGCAAAATAATACGCACACCTAATATTGTTGGCTCTGAATTCCACACGTTATCGTATATATCACGACTTGCATTCAAAAAAATGTTAGTGATTATGTAGTACATTGCGGATTCTTTATAGCTTTCCTACGAATACCACGGCTCATAAAATATAATACGCAATATGCAAAGTTACTATTTTTTGATGTAAACAAAGTAACTGAATAATAATAATCTCCTCCAGATCGAATTTCGGTCACAGCAGCCAGTCTTAACGAAGCCGAGTCATCTGCATAGGACAGGACTATAGTACCTAAGTGTGTTGTGCATATGTGCACTCTCTATTCGCGCTCTTTCATAGTCCCATGGAATGGTAATCCGAGACGGCCGTAGAGAGTTCAGCCGCAGCACCTACGGCTTGGCACCGGGGTAAAACACTGCCGACTTTCTGACTCCGGGCTGCTACTCAGAATTTCTTGACAGAAAAACCTAATAACTGATTTTGGCCCGACCCGGGATTTGTACCCGTGACCCTATGATCAGCAACCGCGTTCACGACCACTAGACAAATGAGGCAATCAATTGATTTTTAATTAGCAAATGGCCTGCAGTCGAAATATTCACTGTCAGCTGTTGCTGTTATTGATTTTTTCAATATAAACAAAATAAGCGTGCCGTAGAATAGAATAGATTAGAATGAATTGAATTTTTCATGATTTATGATTTACCACTGGTTCGTAAAAAAACGTCTATCTTGGAAAGAACCAACAAGATACACAGCGTAGTTTAAAAAAATACAATATGTACTAACTTACAGGGGTTATTATCAATCAAGTATATTTTGTAGTATAATAATCCTTGCTAAATGTTTTTTGCTTAAAAATTTAAAATATTGTATATTATCTGGAATTTCGTTATAAAATCGTATGTACATATACATTGGCCCATGAACGAAAAACTGACTCTATGGATTCGAGTAACTGGTATAAATAACTTGTGCTTGTTCCTAGTATTTACAGAATTTAGATAACTATTTTTAATAAAACTACATTTGATTTTGTGTTTGCTAAAGTTTATTTTTTAAAATTTCTTTAAGAGTTTCCTTCGAAGCTCGGTTATAAATTGCTCTTATGGTTCTCTTCTGCAAAACAAAGATAGTTTCAATTTCAGTTGCATTACTCCATAGCAAGATTCCATATGACATACCCATCCATCCATCCATTACTGTCTATAAAAGTCCACTGCTCAACATAGGCCTCCCTCATAGATTGTCTCATGGGTGGATTTTGCCATAGTTGCCTTACTTGTCTCTGACATTATGCTATGGAAATAACTAAAGTAAACTAATCTAGCTGTTTGAACGCATGTAAGGTCTTTAATGTTTTTTACAACATATGCTGCAGAATAAGAACACAGTCCAAGTATGGTAAATGGATCAGTAAGTAAAGAGTAATAAGTAATTAAAAAGTAAAAGTAAAAGTAGCCTTTAAATAACGGCAATTTGCTGGGAACAGGTCTTAGCTCATTTATGGGAGAGATCAAGGACAAGGAAGTGACCGCCATCACCACTTTGTTTTCGGACATTAGATGTATTTGAAAACTGTTATTTTTTAATTTTTCAGATATGCCTGCTAATCTCTTAACGACGTTCTTTTTAAGCGCCGAGCACGTGGGAAGTAAACAAATTAATTTGTGTCAGTGGAGATCGAACCCGGGTTGCTCGCGTTTGGACGAATTGTGTGTTAATTTGCACCGTGTAGTGACGGTTTAAGAATAGCTACTACACCATACGTCCCGTGGATGTCGTAATATAAATGATATGTGCTTTTATGTTCCTCGATACATGTTCTACCCAAAGTTAGCTGGTAGAGAATGCCATAAAGTATTAAGTTCGCCTTTTGTACAAATATTTGGAACAATAAAGAATAAATAAATAAATACATAGCTGAGCGCCTTGCATATAAACCTTTATTTATTTGCACGTAAAGAAAGTTAAAACCAAAATGTCTTTTTTCTGACCTTTTAGCTTTTACAGCTCATCTAACTCAGGGCACAGCTATGTAAAAAACGAAAGGCGATGATATGTTTCGCGATTGTATGGGAATATCAAGATATCGTCCCGTATCAAGTACCGTTTCTGAATCCTTAGCTCGTTGACAAAAATGTATTCAAATGCTCATGTGCTCATTTATTACCTCCATTTATAAAAAGAGAATGCACAGAGACAACACGCGTAAGTATTGGATAAAATTAATTTCGTCCTTCTCTTAACTTAAAGGAAAGAAATTTAATTTCCTTATTAGACTAAATTTGTTTATTTTATACAAGTTAAGCCTGTCTCAGTAATTAAATCGGCTCCGACGAGATTTGCGGGTCACTTATATAAATAACGTTAAAAAGGGTTTAAGTCTTTCAGTGTTTTTAAAAAGTTATTTGAAAGTGCATAAAATTTATTAGATTTGCTTTTAATAATAAAAACGAATTATTAAAAATAATTTAATTCAATGTGTAGTGTTCGCTTAAATATAAGAAATCATTAGTTATAATTATTTTTAATTGTTTAGAGTGTGTTCTACACAGATAAAACGATAAAATAAACATTTAAAGTTACCAATGTTCCACGTCCCTGATAGTGGTGTGAATTTGTGAACCGCTACAATACCGCAGGAAATGCACAGAAATATCAACAATCGTTTACTATGTAGAATAGAAAAAAAAATATTACTTCAGAGAGTGTTCAATAGTTATACACACTCATTTAATAGTTATACCCAAGATGTGTTTGTTGGTGGCGTCAGAGAATCCCCACTTCATATCTTTGTATGGCGGTCGTAAGAGGCGACTATGGAAAATACCACGTCACGTGGAGCGTCACGGATGCTAGATATCTGGTATATACAACAAACCCCTTTCCTACCCTATGCCTACGAATACCCGTCCAGCGGACGGGTTATGTTGGGCTCGCACCGACCGAAACCCCATTGTGTTACACCTTCGCCGCGGATATATGCGTAAGCATTCTCGTGGTACCACCAATGTCAGCCGCCCCATTGTAGCCTCTTCTCGAGAGAGTAGTTTTAACAGTGGTAGAGCCAGGCGGCACCTTTTGCTGTCGCATGGATGGGCCGGCTCGAACCGGGGTGGTACCACGACCTCACAGAATACCAGCGTGAAGTAAAGTTTTACCTCTGCGTTTCGTTTGGTGAGTGCAGGTGGCCGGAGGCTATTTTTACTGGAAATGAGGCATTCCATCCTAGTCCTCACGGGTGAAAACGCATCTGCATTTTGATTTGTAATAGAGGATAGATGTAGATGTCTATGGGCCGCAGCAACCACTTACCATCAGGTGGACTGTGTGCTCGTTTTTCACCCTTATCCTATAAAAAAAAAAGTAAAACTCCTTCCCTTTCACCTTCTAAGGCAAGGCCCACAAAACACAAGGCAATTCCTTCCTACAAAACCACTAACTTCAACCTGCGCAAAGAACCCCCCGAGCGAATTTTAAAATTGTTAATCTCTATATTACTTTCGTTTGTTGGGAATATGCCTAATAATAGGCATATTCACCTGACCATATTCTCAACTAATGAATAAACGTTATATGTAAAAATAATTTAAATTTAAATTTTCCGGACCGATACGACTTAGGAACTTTCAAGAAAAGAGCTTACACCTTTCTAAAAGGTCGGCAACGCATCTGCAATTCCCCTGGTGTTGCGGTTGTTCATGGGCAGCGGTAGTCACTTACCATTAGGTGAGCCGCATGCTCGTTTGCCCCCTAATCTTTAAAAAAATAAATAAAGGACCATGAAATAAGGTATAATAAGAGTTTTCCTATTTACCTGTTTCTCATTTCAGGTTTACCGTTTTTTAAACCAAAGTATAGAAATTTTTCATTATTACTTTGCAATACAAAATTGTCTTCTAATATCGAACCGTTTGAACACCGATAGAGATGCCTTTCAGCTTATTTTCAAAAAATATCAACAAACTTAAAATTTTTATTTATTACAAACGGAATTCATATATACAAAAGATCAATCCTTTATCACTGTAATACGTCTAGAGTTTCACCGTGTGTGCTGCATTAATATTGCCTTCAATTTAATCACTTATCTCCGTCCGGGACAAGTGTGGATAATGTTTAAGTACGTTCTACATTAAGCACATTCGAAAGCTCCGATTCCAAACAATGCTACGTAATACAGTTCTTGAAATACCGTTAGATCCGAGCAGCGAAAACTCGACTGTGTAATTCCGTTCCGTGTTAGTCAAACGGCCCGACGCCTTTATGTGCCACTAATTGCGTCGGTTCTGGTTGCACTGGCGCACAGGATAGCCACAGTTGCTAGGAAATGCTCTGTTTGCTGGATAATGGCATTGTAAGACTGATCAGTTCTGAACACTTTCGAGCTGTGTGATGTGAATATTTTGTTTGGTAGACCTCTGCTCTTTTTTTTTAACTGCAGGTGCATATTTACGTAATAATTTCTGCTTAAGTAACAGATATAAGATTTAAAAAAAAACCTTTATAATTATAAAGGTAATGTGGTATATGTAAAAGGTATATACCTTCATTCCATTAAAAGAACACATATGTGTTCCTTTAATGGAATTAAAATAATTTGCTTAAATTATAATGTGAAACTAGCGTGACAGTAACAAAATAAATTAAGTGTTGGTGGTTAGAGACTTTTCGGTTTCTAAGCCAAGAAATAAGTTAAAAGTAAATACACCTTTATTATTTTTTCTTAAATATTAAAATCCAGTGCTTGACTACTGTTCCACTTGATGGTAAAAGGTGATGCAACCGAAGATGGTAAACGCACTAACTTAGCTTAACAAAAGCCTATTCACTCTTGCCTTGAAGAAACTCAGATTGTAATCGAATGGAAAGACAGATTCTAGCGACGCCTTTGCTGTACGCATTATGACACACAAAACAAACAGTTTGGTTCGAATGCGTGGTATAATGATACCAAAGGGGTGAACATCATCCAAACGACTGGGGGTCCGATGATGAAATGGAGGAACTAAATCATATGATTTCTGCGCAAACTAATAATATATTACATTACCTACATCCAGACTACAATATCATATAATTTAGCTCAGTTCGACCTTGTCCTGGTCATATTGTATACGTGATAAGACCATGCAACAGCTATATTTCTGGTATAGTTGTAACACGAATAGGTCGGCTCGACCGGAGAAGGACCACGCTCTAACAGAATACCAGTGTAAAATAGCAGCTTAATGCTGCTGTGTTTTGTATGGTAAGTGTAGAGAATCGGAGACCCTTTTTACTGGAAACGAGGCATTCCATCTTAGTCCTCACGGGTGACAACGTATCTGCATTTTGATTCGTAATCGAGGATAAATGTAGATGTCTATGGGCCACAGCAATCACTTACCATCAGGTGGACTGTGTGCCCGTTTGTCACCCTTATCCTATAAAAAATAATATAAGGTTCCATATAAGTTTCCGATACAAGCCAAATTCCCAATAGTTTAAAAGCTATGGTTACAAAATACTTATTTATTAGTCCCTCAATTATGTTATTTCACCATATTAAGCCACACCTTCAGTTAATTTGTCTTAAAGGATAATAACTCCCTTTCAATTTATTGAACTCCTCTTGAATGTGATAACATTGTTTGGAAGAATGTTGTTCCTTGATGCAATCAACTCCTGTATCTAGGTATACATTGTGTCAAATATACATTGTCTACTACATTCATCGAAAAAAATATTCGAATATCAAAGTACGTGCAAAGTTAAAATACAAAATGAACATAACGAAGACAGGCTTTTTCCTAATAACAACTCAAAATTATAAAAGCGTCAGTTGCCAACCCGCCTGCCAAGCGTGGCAACTATGATATATACTCGACTTTTGATAAGCTGTAACGTTAGCGGTAACGGTTAAGACTGATACGGAGTGAGCCTTTTCGAGAAAAGAAACGACTTCTCGTAATAACATATTTTATTAAACAAAAACTGTATAAAAAAAGGGTATAATAAAGCCCTTAAAATACGAGTTAATGAATACAAGGTTGCAAATAACCCCTGTGTATGAGGTGGTCGCTTCCAAGCTGTTTCTAAAATAAATTTTGTAAATACTTTGTACCTTTAATATTCTTTAATTTATTTTTAGTCCCGCTGGGTTTCTTGCTGGTTCTTCCCAGGACAGAGGTATTATTCGGAACCAGTGGTAAAGTAAAAATGACATTCAGTAAGAATAACTTGTAATTTATATTGAATAAAAAATTATTCTATTGTATTCTAACCGCGTTTTGACAGTTGAATTGGCAATCGCAGAATGTACCAAATGGATCGCATCTGTCATTCGGCTTCTGTCACAGGTCTGGGTGCGGGGGACGCTACTGCCCATCTCTTGGTACCTTTCCCAGTTGCCTCATATATTAGCCACGGGACAATATGAAGTAGTGGATATTCTTACACCGCTACTACACGGTCATGGGTTAGCTAAGAATATAAGTTTTCAATTATACTTAATTCTTATATCTTATTTTATTTGAAACTTTTTGTTTGAAAAATTTGGATATTTTTTTTTTGCTTCCCTCAGTTTTTGAGCTTATAGTAGTACTAAAGCAGCGAGAAGTTTAGAAAAGCAACGTACGTCCAACGTATGTAATATAGCACATAGCGCATAATTAGGCACAGGTCAGCATTACATGGACCAGCAGGCATTACATGGCATGGTCACCTATTAATTTTATTCAACGAGACGGTCGCTGGTCACAAAAAAACTGTTGAATATATGTGATATTGTTGATAATATTTCTTAGCTTAATTAATTACAGTACAGTTTAATTACCCCTGTTCGGTTAAAAATACGAATGTTTATTCAACATAATTTATCAAGGGTTTTATGTCTCACGGATTGTTTTACGACTCATAATTAAATGTTATGCTAATAATAAATTACAGCGGATTACAATTTACAACCACATATTGTTTATTGTAATTTAGTATAAAATGTTAAATGTATTAAACTCTTAATTTTAAATCATTCCCATATTAGAAAATATTCAAATCCAACGAGTCTTGAGCTGTGTCAACATTAGACCGTTCGCTGATGTGTGCTCTGTCGTTCCTGTTTACATACTTCATCATTTCAGTGATATCCTGCACTTATTTTTAATTGCTCACTGTGCTCCATGAAAGTTTCATAACTTAAAGTGGATGCTGCGAAAATATTCCTGTCCTTGAAATAAGTTTGAAAATAAATTCTAACACAGGTTTATTTTAGTAATATACATCCAGGAGCTTATCGCTTTTGACAAAGCGTGATTACTCGAGTGTAAGTGCAATTAGTAAGACAAAGGTATCATGGCGTTTAAGAAACGCTATACTAAATATTGTAAAATAAACTGCTCCCTGTACCAGTGTTTTAAGAACTTTATCAGGTGAGATTGTTTGGTCGGAAGTCTAGAGAGCGGTTGTGTTAAGTTTTCATAGTGTGACTACGTGTATCACTTTAGAATTAAGAGCGGCGTGTGTATCGCTCCAATCTCCGGCTCTTAAATAACATATATTACAATATAACTATTTTGTATAAATCTTATAAAAATACCCTGATCGACGATCGAGAGCAGCATCCGAGTTGCAAGACTTTTGGAAATGCGATCGCAAAATCTACTTGCTATGCGTGTCGAATATGATATCCTTCATAAAAAGAGATGCCTGTGTTCATACTACATACTTTTTTATGCACATGTAGTGACAAACGAACTTACATTCTACCTGCAGTTACTGCAGGCCATGGACATTTGAAGCTAACTCCGTACAAAGAATCATCTCTGGGGTCACCTTAGGTGTCACCCCTGAGAACTAAAATGGAATGCCTCACAGATCAGAAGCTGATAAAGATTGTTGCGAATATCAAAAATTAAAAAAACATACATATAATGTAAATTAGACATTGTATTAATTAAATCTCAAGTCTTTAAAATTTTATACATATAGAAACATTGTCTCTATATAATGTTGTACCGATATCTTACAAAGTTGTCGATCACTCTTAAACACCTGTGGTAAGACTAATTTATACTAAAGTTTTAGATTTCAGGCGACTTCCCCGTATCTTACATTGTTTACTAACTCTTTACTTAAAGTCTGTAAAGTTGCTACTTTAGATTTTAACCTTACTGCATCTTGGTGAACGATACTTTTAAGTTAAATTTTGATGTTTGGAATATGTTATATTAAGAAAAACGTCTATGTTATGAAACCTACTTCCAATTAACGGAATAAAAAGTAAAATAATAAAATTACAGTAAGTATGACAAGCGACCACACAGTCCACCTGATGGTGTAGTCAAGAAGATGCTGTGGCCTTTACACCTCTACCTCGATTATGAACAAGCAAATACAGATGCGTTGTCACGTTGTCACTTCTGAGGTACATGTAATGCCTCGTTTCCAGTACAAGGGGTCGGGTTACAAAACATCAACCACGATACGATTTTTCATGATATTTTCTTTAATCGCGGAGCAGCTCTTAAAGGTGTAATTATGAATTTCACTGATGTTTGTGGGGATCGAACCTCAGTTGCTTGCTAACAGTGAAATTCACTGTCACTGTTTAACGCCCGAGCTAATACGGCTGTATTTAACAGAAAAATTAATCATTGCTAAAATTGCAGCCATTGAGAAGTTCATCACTATATAAATAATAGATTAAGCATAGATTATTTTTTGTATCAGTAGTCATACATTTGAAGTCATCAACTTGCAAGTTTAAGATGCTCTCATTTATAAATTTTACCGTAGCCGTAGAATTTAAGACTGGGATTCGTTTCCTTGGGTGACGTTTTTATTAGATAGTTTCAAAATCTTCGTCTTAAAATTTAATATTGTAAAATTGTATGAAGATACTGATACAGATACAGGATTAGTCCTAATTTAGGAATCAGTGCAATAATTTGCTTGTACCTTTTATAAGATTTAATAAAGATTATTATTATTATTATTAATTGTGAACCGGTTTTCATAATTTATTATACTTCATATTTACATTAACGTGAAGAAAAATCCTTAGTCTACACCAAAAACAAAACAATTTACATTTAATAAAACGAAAAGAAAAACAAAAAGGCTGTAATTGTTCTATTGTACGTCTAACACTAACTGTTGGAAATGAAATTCTTTTAATTTCTTTGAAGTTGGCCTTTACTTCTTGTTAAAGGCTATTTTAATAGCAGTAATTTACCATTAAATGGGTTGTTAATTTTGCTTCTAATTTAAGTATTTAAAAAAGAGCATTTCTACACAAAAGTGAAAACGAGCACAGTCTTCACTCTTATGAATGCTGCATCCCATAAACATAGAAATATATTTGATTAAGGATACAGATTTAACCACTAAGAACTCAAATGTAATGCCTGATTTACCATTAAAAGGGATTTGGTTTATCTTCTGTAGCCATACAGACCCTGAATTTTGCTACTGTTTTACGCTAGCATTCTGTAATGATCAAGAGGCAGAGTAGGTCCGCCTGAGGCATGGAAACAAGACCTTTATTTACATCACGCACGCAAAAAAAATGTGATTGAATTTTCAAAAGGATATGCATGGATATCAAAATACTGTTACTGATCTCAAAACTAATAATAAGCTACATGTTAAGAAAATCGGATTCAGAACACGGAATCAGAGCAATTAATTGGACAAAGCTAACAAGCCGTTTGAGCAACAGTACGCGGAAGAAAAACATTCAAATGGTCACCCCACAGTTTCAAGGTTTTTTTTTAACTTCATAGGCAACTCAGTTTGTATTTGACGATGTGATTTGTACCAGATATTTTTAACAATACATGTACATAGTACTTTCAATATAATACCTTTAATATATGTAGGTCATTCGACGGAAATTCTTAAAGTTAAATTTTCAAATAGGCAAAAGGTCGCAAGATAAAATTAATCATTTATTATAAAACCTTTCTTTTTTTATTCCGAAATAATACTTTGAAATACATTTCTTTTTTATTTTTAAAACAGTTATTAATCTGCTTGTGTCTCATTTTCTAAAAATAATGTTTAATCTAATTTAAAGACGACCTATAGTATGTGTTAAGGTAACGTTTTAATTTTAGAGTAGCACAACGAATATCAGATAGATCGAAGTAATCAGGAATGCTAAAGCAGATGTCATCTTTGGTAGCCCAACATTTCCTGGAATGGGTTATTGACGTACTGTGCACTGCATTCCTTGTTTCCTACAGGTTGTTTGAAATTCGAAATCTGTTTAGAGAAATATTTATTAATTTAATCTTTGTACGTTTATATAACATAAAAAATGATGGACTAAATGGAACATGGTTTAAAACTAGAAAAAGATAATGTCCTCATATGTTAGTGGAGTGGAATTTTATTATTATCGTTACATCAGGTTTTCGATACTGACTACTATTATACTTGGTAGAGCCACGCTGCACCTATGTTATGGATGTAACACGAATAAGTCAGCTCGTCCAGGGTAGGACCACGCTCTCATATAATATAGTAAAATAGCAGCTTAATGTTCTTGTGTGTTCATGAGTGTAAAAAACCTGAAAAACTTTTAACGGAAAACCAGGCATTCCACCTTAGTCTTCAAGGGTAAAAACGCGTCTATATTTAGACTTTTAATCAATTATATATGTACATGTCTAAGGGCCATAGATGCTAGATAGTAGATGCCCACTCACTGTCAAAAAAACAGTGTGCTCATTTGTCACCCTTATTCTATAAAAATATGATGAAAAGTTAAAATTAGACATAAAAACACACAATAGAAGAAAAACTTCCATCATAGTTTGCCGCGGATTATCTTATGGAAAATATCTTCCATAAGAGGCAATTAATGGGGGTGGCCTATGTTGAGAAATTGATTTTTGAGCTGAAATTATGGTAGTGGCAATGAATCAGTCTACTAAGCCGCACGGCTGTACTCATTTTGAGCTTAGTTTGGTTGTAGGTTACTCGGGGCGGAGGTGGGAGAACTATGCTTAAGAACATGAGGTGAATTTAGTAAACTTATATTAGTGTTGTTGAGGTCTAATCTAATATTTAAAGGTTCGTAACTTAGGATTTATAATAGAGGAAGGGCTATCGTTTGAAAATCGTATCCTTGACACTATTAGTTATTGCTTTTATAGGCTGAAGGTCTTACGTAAGTCTCTACGTAATCTACGTTGCAGTCTAATTTTAATATAATTGAAGAAAAACTCTTATAATTAATATTAGGCTGCAGCAACTATATACACTAATATTCCTAGATATTTAAATTACGAAAATGTGTTATATGAATCAAGATTAATTGCACGTACGACGAAAAATTTGCCGTGAGGTGACGACGTAAGAGACATTAGCTCATATAATCCCATAGGCGTCGTAAGAAATGATTTTGAAAAATGCTAGAAAATTATAAGTCTTCCGGTAGATGGTAGATTAACCATGTCATTTACGCTTTCTTGGATTATATTTATAATATAACTATTATTATTAATCAGCTCACGGGAAACAGAACAGATCCCCTGTATATTTCTACCAACCAAGACATTCCGACATTAGATCTATGTAGTGTTACGCAAACCGATCTCCTAGTGAGTACGCTATCAATGCATGGCATTCTCGATACCTAAAATACCACAGAATTCCAGCTAATTATTGAATTATTTAGTCAATTCAGCTATAAAATTTAATTTATTCTTTGTGCTTAATAAATTAAAATACTACAGGCTACATTATATGTTCCAATACTGTGTACAGGCTTCCTCTTATTTTTTTTTATTTTTTTTTATAGGATAATGGTGGCAAACGAGCACACAGTCCACCTGATGGTAAGTGGTTGCTGCGGCCTATAGACATCTACATCTATCCTCGATTACGAATCAAAATGCAGATGCGTTGTCACCCGTGAGGACTAAGATGGAATGCCTCATTTCCAGTAAAAAGGGCCTCCGGCCACCTGCATTCACCAAGCGAAACGCAGAGGTAAACCTCTACTTCACGCTGGTTTTATGTGAGGTCGTGGTACCACCCCGGTTCGAGCCGGCCCATCCGTGCGACAGCAAAAGCCGCGTGGCTCTACCATTGTTATATTTCTTAAAGGGTTTTAGTATAAGGAAGAGTCTGCAGACAATTTAAAATTGCAATTTTTAATTTGCATTTGAAACGCTAATGTGTTCATAACCGTGACAGCCGAGTAAAATCCGTCGATTGGCCTCTCGTCCGAAGTTGGACTTATCTGGTTGGACATTTTGTGTTAGGTAGAAAAATACTCGTCAACGACCTCGAGGATTGTGTTCACAGCATAGGTAGCTATCGTTTCATACTATATCCTTCAATTTATTTTGCGAAACTTCGATATAAAATTTAGATATTGGAAAACAATACAAATTTTGTCGTCGACCAACCACAAAAATTGTACCTATTTGACGCATTAATAATTTAAGTAACAATTCGACAATTTTCTGCACTAAAGTAATTTAAATAAGAAATCGTTCGAGTATTGAAATGGAAAATAATACTCGTGGGGTCGAAGTGGAAACACAAACCCTTTTAGATTTAAAAGGGTTGACAACAATTTGCACACCTGAACGTTTTACTGTAGAGCATTATAAAAAAATAAATATTTGTGGTATGGTATAATATTAAGTGTGATATTGGTATATACATACCTAGTCAGGTCATAACTTCTGTCACATGTTTAATGTAAAATAATTAAAACAAGTTTATTCATTATGTTACCATTTATATATCAAAATGAACTTAACAAAACATAGATTCTTATGACACTAAAGTTTATTCAAAATGACCTCCGTGATTTTGAATACAGGCCTTCAAACTGCGCGGCCAGTCGTCTATCGCAGCACGAACGAGGTCCATGTCAATATCGGCGGCTGCCTTAATCAAGGATGTCTTGAGTGACTCCAAATTGGAATGAGGCTTTGAGCACGCCTTTTCCTCCAAGTGTTGCCATATCTTGTAATCTAACAGATTCAAATCTGGACTGGAGGAGGGCCAGTCTTCGTGCCGGATGAAGTCGATTTCACGCGCCGCCAGCCAGTCTTGTGTGCTCTTCGCTCTATGAGCTGGCGCCGAATCTTGTTGGAATACCCAGTGCCTGTTATTGAACATGGTATGAGAAACAGGTTCCACAAGGTTCGTCAGGACTGTATTTTGATACACAGCTGCATTCGGTTTTACACCTTTCTCACAAAAACGTACCTCTATTAAACCCCAATAAGAAACTCCCAACCATACCATGAGCGAGGATGGAAAATGACCTCGTTGGACACGCGGGATACGGTTGCTCGCTTCTTCACTACTGTGTGCGTACACCTTATCATTTTGTTTGTTGTAGCTCTCTTCTACGGTAAAAATTTTTTCATCCGAAAAAAGAATTTCCCGATATTTTTTTCCCGTGTACCGCTTCAACAAAGCGCGGCATCTCTTCAATCTAAGGTCCATTAGACGAGCATTCAAACGATGTCCTGTTTTTCTTCGATATGCCCAAAGCCCTAAGTCTTCATTTAACACCCTTTTCACCGTAGTTCTGCTTAACCCCAGCTGAAGGGCCAACAGTTTCTGCTTACGTTTGGGATTTCTTTGAATTCGCACCTAAACAGCTTTTATCACTGCTGGAGTCCTAACAGACCGAGGGCGACCACTTCTTGAACTGTCATCTACACCAGAGTCTTCATTGTATCGTTTGATGGTACGATAAGCTAATCTTTTGTTTATATTCAAATTTTTCAGTATGTCAAAAATTTGAATTTGCGCGTAACGGCAACGATGCAACGCAATAACTGCAACACGGTCTTCTTTAAGCGTCCACTCCATATTTAAAAATGAGTAAAATTCTAAAAAGTATACAGTTTTATTTTCATTAACAATTCGAAATTCGAATTCAATAAACTTTTTTGTGGCCAGCATTCTAAAAGAAATGTTTTTACTGTGTGACAATACTTATGACCTGACTGTGTATAATGTTAACTCATTTTTTTGTTTAATATAAAGATGTTAGGGCCTCACTGGCATGGCTGCAGCACGAATATCTCGGGTAAGCCGGGGAAGTATCAACTCTCACAGAACACCAGCGTAAAATATCAGCATAATGCTGCTGTGTTTCATATTCATAGAAAGGGTCGACCGTTTTCCTGGCAATGACGCGCCCTATCTAAATCTGCAGCTCCGACAACAAATCTGCATATTGATTTTAGGCTACTTTACCAGCAAATGTAACGTGTTGCTATTCTACTACCTTCTAATGAGTTTTGTACATTCATTACGGCCCATCAAAAGCCCGTGGATAGTAATATATATTAGCTTCTCTGTAGTGGCTTTAAATTCATTCCTATATATTTTTATTTACTTAAGTAGTTAAATAGAGATATAAACAATATTTAAGAAAATATTTTATTAATAAACGGTAGTTGTTGTGCGTAATTATTTTAATTAATGGTAACTTGGTTAGAGACAATGCTTCACTCACAGCTGTAACTGGTTTCCGATTTCAAAGGTAAGAAAGTAATGGAAACCAATAGAAAATAATAAATTAAAATACACAAGAATAGAGTAGAACAGATTAGGAGAGAATAGAATAGAATTGAATGGAATACAATAGAATAAAATAGAATAGACTGGAATGAAGTGGGAAGCAATGGAAAGGAAAAGTATTAAATAAAATAGAATAGAATAAAACAGATAGACACAACATAACAGAACAACGTACAACTGAATAAAATAGATTATCTTTAAAGTAGTTATAGATTATTTAAGACTTTTTTTTTACTTTTACTGCTATGCTGGTTGTAAGGCTAGTTAAAATAGCTAAGTATATGTGGATTATAGTAAAAGTAATGTTTTCGTTTCACCACACATGTATTTTGGTCTCTCGCTCTCTTATCCATCCACATGTTTTGGAGAAGTAGTCGCTTTTAGCGATAAGACCGATGTTAACATTTCTTTTTGTTCCTTTCTCATATGCATAATTATATTATTGGCAGTTTAAAAGAATTCATTTTTTGCATCAATATCTTACATTTATTAAAAAACGTAAGAATTATTTCATAAAATCGTTAACCCCAGTCCGTAGCTGTCAAGATCGTCATGACAAGCATATCAACAGACAGAGGTTCCTGGGAATCAACAAAATTTGACAGGTGCCCTTTCTACCCGCTAAAATCCAATAAGTCCGGTTGACAAGTAACATGAATGACAAGCCAATCCAATTGGATGTAAAAGGGATTGAAAACAATATTAATAATCGCTAAGGTGAACAAAAATAGAATTTCGTTAAGTAAAATCTCTAAAAGTTTATTTATATTCGTTTTAAATTACCATTTTAATTGCTTTCTTAGTCTCGTTTCAAATTTCGAGTTAACTAGTGTATTAACAAAGGAAATTCCTCTAGTCTTTCTAATAACAACTAAAATAAAAAATAAAAACTACGGTTGCCAACCAGTCTACCAAGGATGGTACCTATGGTAAAAGCTCCCACTATGAGATGATCTACGGGGGAGACCCTTATTTAGCAGTGGATATTTCATATGCTGTAATGGTAATGGGCTGTTTTGTTTAGGATTCCATTCGAATTTTTATCACCTTCACATTCATTTATTTATTTAAAAACCATAAACAGATATTGTAATAGTTATACTAAACATATAGTCCAAACAAAAAGTAAATTTTCCCACTTCCTCCCCTGGGTGTCGTAAGAGGCGACTATGGGAATTGCTAATAAGATATCACGGCTTCCAATATATCGTGGTATACCGCTAAAATACTCAGACTATAGATGGGGAATACCGTCAAAGTTTTTGGTTTTGCGTATGTTGATTGTCCTGCCATACATTTAGGCTGATCCTGTCCATATAGAAAGATGGTTATATCACGTGACTACCATAAATTTTTAAAAGTAAAAATTATAATAATAACGATACACAACAGTTTAAATTCTTTTCATTCACGGTTGCGTTTCATTTTGAAGGATATGGTAACTAGTAAAACTACAGGCTATGAGGTGACTAATCAGCCGTGGCCTTATTTTTGAAGTGGGTTGCATGTGTGCGAACTGTGAGCTCATTTATCATTTTTGTAGTGAATAAAAAGGGGCCAAAATTATTTAAAAAAAACCAGACTCCACTTATTCATTACAGCATATTAAAAGGCATCTGCTGAACATATAACATCTAATATTTGCCATTGTTGCTACGCCAAACAGGAGGGTAGGCAAACGCAGTTTTAATTATTTTATATTGCTTTTAGGAAGAAATTCCCATGATATAAGAATATCCACTTTCCCAAATCATTCCAGTGGGTGTTGTTAGAGACAACAGTTGGAGTTTATTAGATAGAACTCTTGCCAAGCGTGGCAACTATTGCAAATAAGCCCCCTATGAAGCAATCTATGGGGGAGGCCTATGTTCAGCAGTTGACTTTAATAGGCTGTAACGGTAACGGTTTTTAGGAAGATGCTGCTGCCCATCTTCTATTTCATTTCCTTTTGTAACCTCTTACGACACTCCCGTGTTGATGGATTTTACATTGGATGGCCGCACTGCACGACACCATGCCTCGGTGACTCATTCTTACCATAGTAATGTAACTAATGAAAATTATGATTATTTCATCATCATTCATTATCTTTACAGCCCTTCACAATTCCACTGCTGAAGATAGGCCTCCCCCAAAGAATGCCACAAAGCACGGTCCTGAGCCACCTGCATCCATCGACTTCCTGCATGTCTTACCAGGTCGTCACTCCATCTTGTGGGGGGACACCCTACACTTCGCCTACCGGTACGAGGCTGCCACTCGAGAACCTTTCTTCCCCATCGGTTGTCGGTTCTTCGAGATATATGACCGGCCCACTGCCACTTCAGCTTACTAATCCTTTGGGCTATGTTGGTTACTCTGGTTCTACTGCGGATATCCTCATTCCTAAGTATATCACGCAGAGAAACTCCGAGCATAGCCCTCTCCATAGCTCGCTGAGCGACCTTGAGCTTCCTCATACGGCCAGCAGTGAAGGACCACGTCTCAGTTCCGTAAGTCATCACTGGCAACACGCACTGGTTGTACAATTTTGTTTTAAGGTTTTGAGGTATTTCTGACGAGAAGATGTGTCGTAGCTTCCCGAACACTGCACAGCCGAGTTGAATCCGTCGATTGACCTCTCGGTCGAAGTTGGACTTACCTAGTCGGACTATTTGTCCCAGGTAAACATACTCGTCAACAACTTCGAGCTTAGTGCTCCCAACAACTACCGGCATAGGTGTGACATGGACATTAAACATAATCTTTGTTTTGTCCATGTTCATCTTAAGACCTATCCGTTGGGAGACACTATTGAGGTCATTGAGCATAGTGCTTAGTTCCTCCAGCGATTCTGCCATGAGGACTTTATCGTCGGCAAATAGAAGGTGAGTGATGAACTCGCCATTGATGGTTATTCCGTATCCTTTCCAGTCCAGAAGCTTGAAAACGTCTTTCAATGCAGCGGTGAAGAGTTTCGGGGATATAACGTCACCCTGTCTTACACCTCTCTGCAATTGGATAGGTTTCGTACTCTGGTTCTGTACTCGGATAGCCATCGTAGCTCTACTGTACAAACACTTCAGCACCTCGATATACCGACAGTCAACTTGGCACCGCTGAAGAAACTGCAGCACCGCCTATATTTCGACGGAATGAAAGGCTTTCTCATAATTCACATACGCAAGACATAGTGGAAAATTGTACTCTTCGGACTTCTGTACAATTTGCCGAAGGATATGTATGTGGTCTATGGTGCTAAAGCCCTTTCGGAAACCGGCTCAGAAGGGAAATCGGTCTGTAGTTCTTCAACGTTGTCACCTTTCTTGAAGAACAAGACCACCGCACTTCTGCTCCACGCCTCCGGTGTAATGCCACCATGGAGGACGGAATTAAAGAGCTTCTGAAGTACTTCAAGTACCGGTCTTCCACCCGCTTTCAGAAGCTCCGCTGTAATTCCATACTCGCCTGGGGCCTTGCCGTTTTTAAAGTGCTGGAGAGCCATTCTAATCTAGCTCTAATAATTGCCATTCATGTCGTAAGCACCTTATAGGAAACATCTGGTCGTTATTACTTTCATGTTGTACTTTTTGTATAGTTCATGTCCGCCATCTTATTTTTTAAGACAACTGCATAATATAGTCAGCGATACCCGCGCAACTGAGTCATATCGATCGAGATATAATTATTGTCAAAACCCAATAAGTAACTAGTTTGGCAATACGGGCGGACAAAGAGCAGGACATACAGATCATCCAAAATAAAATTACTCTCCTTTTAAGCTGCGGTGTTGTCGAACAAAATAGAACTATCTGTACCAAAAACCAACCATTTTGATGGTCATACAAAACCTAGCACGATATATAATAAAATTATTCGTTCATTAGCTAATAAATCTTCCTTTTCTTTTTTCTTTACTAAATGAAATGGGGTTGGACATATTATCTTACACTACTATCACACTGCAAAAATCTTATTTGCTCGTGTTTTTATATCTTACCACACTAAGTGCCGATTTTCCAATCGTCAGTTAAAATTTATCCATCAAATCAATTATAACCTGACTTTTTATATGAGAGGGGGCAAGCGAGCATACGCCTCACTTAATGGTAAGTGACTACCGCCTATGGACCGCCTATGAACAACTGCAACACCAGTTGAATTGTAGATGCGTTGCCGGCCTTTTAAAAAAGAGTAAGCTTTTTCTTGAAGGTTCCTAAGTCGTATCGGTCCTAAAAGTTTTTGGTGGTATTGGATTTCGCAAGGAATTTGTACATGGAAGAATACTTTTTCGAAATCGTACAGTAGTGGACCGTCAATCATCCAGACAATACGGACAATATTTCGAGTTCTGTCGCGATGTGCGATGGTGAAACTGAGCGGCTGAAATTAGTCCGAATAATTCCTCTGAACACTCACCTGGGTAGATACGGTAAATGTGCAGAGATGCAACATCGCTTCACAGTTCCATTGAGTCAAGCCAATCAGAAAAAGCTCAATCGCCCACTATTCCGAACCGCTCTGCGCTGGATGCGATCAAATGGAAGGAGCTAGCACTGGGGAGCCCCGGCCCAGAAATGAGAACAGTATTCCATGTTAGGCCGAACCTGCACCTTGTAAAGTTACAGGTAGTGTGCCGGCATGAAATACTGTTCCACTTTGCTGAGCACGTCAAGCTATTAAAACGCCAATTTCACCTTCTCTTTCAAGTAACAGCGAAACTGCACGCCATTCGAAATGTCGATGCCGAGGATACTGATACTGACTGAGGCAACAAAGGGAGTGCCCTAAAAATGATGAAACACGACAAAGGGGATATTTTTAATAGTAAACGTGCCAACTTGTCTTTTGGGGATTGAACTGAACTAGATTTAGTCCCTCCCAATCGGAGACCTTGTTCAAGAAAGTGTCAACTTCAGACATAAGTTTGTTCCGGTACTCGGTGAGATTTTCCCGAGAAATATTTGCACGGCCGGTGTAAAAGCATCACCAGTGCTGTCATCCGCATAGTAATGAATGTTACCGGTTTGCAACATATCATTGATATGCAGAAGAAACAGTAATGGTGATAGCAAGCCTTGTGGAACAACAGCGTTAATAGACTTATAATCGGTGCATGCACCGTCTACTACGACCTTGATGCTCCAATCAGCCAGAAAACTGGTGATCCAATTACACAATTTCTCGCAAAGCCCATAGGAAGAAAGCTTCGAAACAAGCGCTTTGTGCGAAACCCGATCGAAGGCCTTCGCTCTATCCAAACTAACCGCCGAAGCCTCCTTCTTTGACCCATCTGTATTTAAGGTAATCAAAAAGATCACCAGCTAAACAAGCCCGACGGAAATCGTACTGGTGGTCATTAATTATCTGGTGCTCCTCAACGTAGCGCATAAGCTGGCATTATTTTCGAGAACAAGAAGGTGATGGCAATAGGCCTGTAGTTGGATGGATCAGAGCGGTTACATTTTTCAGGGATCGGGTGCACGAAAGCTGCCTTCTATGAATTCAGAACAACACCACAGGAGTAGGAGTACCAGAAAAGACTCGTTAGAACAGATCACAAATCTGGAGCGTACGTCCGCAGCACAATTTGCAGGATTTCGTCAGGGCCACTCAGATTGTTGATGTCCAGGGACAGGAGTGCTTTGCGTACTGAGGACTCTGTGAATCGTACATTAGACATAAAGCACTCACATTGCAGAATGATTGGCGGTTTGTTCCCCCGTCATCGAGAGTCGAGTTGGACGCAAAAAGGGAGCTTAAAAGGTCGGCTTTCTCTTTTGCAGCGTGGGCCAGGGAGTTGTGCTCCCTATGTAGAGATGGAAGGGATGGCTTACAGAAATTACTTTGGACAGCCTTGGCGAGAGACCAGAATGTACGGGTTCCCGAAGGAAGGCGAACTAATTTCTCGCCAATTCTGCCAATGTGCTTAAACTTGGCCTTGGCAATAACTTTTTTAAAAGACATAGAGGTTATACTTCTTTTTAAGCATGCTAGTGTGATCCCGAGCTGCTGAGGCATCTGAAAATAAAATTCAAACAATGAAACTACTGAATTCATAAAACTGTAATTTTAATTTGTTTTAATTGTATTTTATTCTATAAATAACATGATGATTGAAAAATTGGCCCTAACTACTACTCCTATACTATACTCCATATATGTGGTAGAGCCATGCTGCAGCTATATTAATAGTATAGTTGTAGCACGAATGGGTCGGCTCAACCGGAGAAGGACCACGCTCTCACAAAATACCAGCGTAAAATAGCAGCTTAACGCTGCTGTGTTTCCTATGGTGAGTGTAGAGAACTGGAGACCCTTTTTATTGGAAACGAGGCATTTCATCTTAGTCCTCACAGGTGACAACGCACATGCATTTTGATTTGTAATAGAGGATAGATGTAGATGTCTATGGGCCGCAGCCACCACTTACCTTCAGGTGGACTGTGTGCTCATTTGTCACCCTTATCCTATAAAAAAAACTGTTATAGAAAGCCTGAAGTTTATCCATATCGCCCAACATAGTAAACGTATTATAGAAACTCTGTTCTTATTATTTCCAACGCGGATTAATTTACCTCTGTTCTGTCGCAGCGCAAACTTTGGCAAAGCTGTAGACAATTTATGCAAGACTGTCTACAGACATTCGATTAGAAAAAGCAATAAACTGACGGCAAGCGGAATATTCATGTTAATTATCTGCATAAACAAATGACGGCATTATTTTGCATACCTTAAGCGAAAGCGCAAGGTAATGTTCAACTATTAGCCCACTCAATGAAGGAAAAATAGGGGAAATAAATCGTGTAAAAGCGATTTTTGGCATAGTTTTAGGGAATGGTGTCTTAAACAACATATTCAAAGTACTGATGGATGGGGGTGAAGCTAACAGGTAGGGGGGGATGTAAAGGTCTCTTTTTTAAGTTTTTCAAAAAAAGTTCTGTCACTCAAGTAATCTACATAAAATTTCCTACAAAAAAGGTTTTATACATTCTTTCGCTGTGATCAATATTTAACGAGATATTAAAGGAGAAAAGTTAATTATGATCAATTCTGTCCGGGAATGGTTCAGTAAACATCCCCCATTTCCAAATTTATATTATATTATATTAAATATTTATATTATATTATATTAAATATTGAATTAAATAAGATATGAAGAAAAGAATATGGACAATAATAAAATGAACTTACATTTAGTTAAGTAAGTATGACAATTATTAATATTAAAAAAAATCTATTTTTTTTTATAGGATATTTTTTTTGTTATAAATCTAAAATATCATCATCGACATCATCGCCGGCGGTGTTTTCGATAGGGGCTCCATTAGTATGAGCCGGAGCATACACCGCAGATACTGGAGCATCCAATTCCTGCTTTCCGGCAACCGCATCGCACCCCACACCTAGTCGTGTATCGGCAAAATATGGTGTTGAGAATAAAGTCAGGTACCACTGGATCGTTGGTTGTCACCGGCTTTAGGATGCCAACGTTCCCTCTGGCCCAGCCATTTATATATATTATATTACAGTATTTGACAACTTCTGTCATTAATGATACCTGTAAGTACACTCTCAACGAGTGCTGCTTCGAAACTCGTCTGGTAGGAGGAAGAGTGGCCAGATCTGATTTCGGCTTCATCAATGCTCTCAAAAAAGCTGAGTGGCGGTATTTATTGAGAATTTGTTCCTGGACAGGCGCTTGGTAAATTGCCAGAAACAGTTTCTCGCCAACGTGTTCAAAACTCTCAGGTGATGTTGAAATCCCACAGAAAATGTCTGAGATGTTTTGGGTCAGGTCTGGTTTAGCCATGAACAGCTTAGAAATTCCTACTTTGCTCCTTCCATAGATTGCGGAAGTGGTGTCGCATCCGGAGAAGCTGTGAAAAAGGAGAATAGTCTTGGCAAATTGAAATTCTTGAAGTTGTCGCACTGAAAATAATTTGGTCTTCACTTTTCCACGCCCTGGTTTCATAAAGAACACGTTGATATTTGGTGAAGCCAATCCCATGAGGAGGACTATCTAATCAACATCCTCCCCAACCGTTACAATAGTTAGATGAACGGCAGCCTTATCCAACTGACAATAGTACCATCAGCGTCTCCTATTGCAACAGTTGTTTCAATCCCTGCTGCTGTCATTTTCTCGGTGAGGAATTGAATCAGCCTCATTTTGTTCTTTTCATTGGCGAGAAAATGCTCCTGTTGAACAGTGATCATTGTATTTTCATTACAATTAATGTCAATCTACGTTTTAGTCAGACCTCGTCGTTTCTGCTCTGCTAGTTTTGTGCTGTTGACATTATTGTAACCATCAAAAACCACCATACAATTTGGACCGTAATGTTTCTGCATGTAGGTAATGTACTGATGGCAAATCGAAGAAACGTTGGAGGACGGTTCCCATTACATACGGTGTAGTAGGAAACCACCATCTACCACATTGATGGTTTGGTTTAGATCGAGAGCTGCGTCGTTCTCTACTGGCAAAAAATCGTAGAGGGATGACATCTTTCCTATTCGCATTACACCTTCGTGGAACAGAGCCATGGGGAATGGGGTTAGTTCATAAGTCAAAAGGTCTCCAACATCTTCTTCGTTCTTTTTTGCTATGACAGTTCCTTGGAAAATCGTTAAACGGTTAGCAGTAATTGTCTCACCATTGACTTTAATGCTACTGCTCATACTGGCTAGTGACAAAACCACATTCTTCTTAGACTGCTTCATGTCACTGAATTTGCTGCCAATGTATGCCAATGGTGGGATTTTAATTTGAAATTTCCCAAGATGCCCGTTGACAGGGATATTATCGATTTTAAATTTGGAAATGGGGGATGTTTACTGAACCATTCCCGAAGAGAATTGATCATAATTAACTTTCTCCTTTAATATCTCGTTAAATATTGATCACAGCGAAAAAGTGTATAGAACCTTTTTTGTAGAAAATTTTATGTAAATTACTTGAGTAAAAAAACTTTTTTTACTACGAGCCACCGTTTAAGAGTTATTTAAGAAAAACTTAAAAAAGGGACCTTTACATCCCCCTCTACCCGTTAGCTTCACCCCCATCCATCAGTACTTTGAGTATGTTGTTTAAGACACCATTTCCTACAACTATGCCAAAAATCGCTTTTACACGATTTATTTCCCCTATTTGGCAGTTTTTGGTCTTCGTTGAGTGGGCTATATCGCCTAAAAATTAAAATTCCAACATTTTATCGAATAAAATCGTATCTAGCAATCATATTATACATATAAATGATATAAAAAGCACATTGTTAGAAAGATAAA
The DNA here is from genome assembly GCA_033319125.1 of Parnassius glacialis. Taxonomy (NCBI): domain Eukaryota; kingdom Metazoa; phylum Arthropoda; class Insecta; order Lepidoptera; family Papilionidae; genus Parnassius; species Parnassius glacialis. The sequence continues at coordinate 6,828,956 of JAVANC010000012.1, read as the reverse complement.
TGATTGTTGAACTTATTAATAATTTTTTTAAATCGATTAATTGCTATTTTTAAATAAAAAAAGGGTTTTAGTGGCTTATGGTGTGGATTTATCATGTCCCTGTGGCTTGTAAACACTATAACTTTTGAAAATATCAATTGTTTAACTCAATCTATTTTGGTGTCATTTTCATGGTTTTCGAGGGTGTTGAAGCCGATAGTGCTATCGAAATGTAAATCCAAGATGGCGGCTGAATTAGGTACCAATTTATTCATCACGGGTGTCATTTTCATGGTTTTCGAGCGTGTTGAAACCGATAGTGCTGTCGAAATGTAAATCCAAGATGGCGGCTGCAATAGGTATCAATTTTTTCATCATGGGTGTCATTTTCATGGTTTTCGAGAGAGTTGAAGCCGATAGGGTTGTTGAAATGTAAATCCAAGGTGGCGGCTGCAATGGGAATCAATTTTTTCATCATGGGTGTCATTTTCATGGGTTTCGAGGGTGTTGAAGCCGATAATGCTGTCGAAATGTAAATCCAAGATGGCGGCTGAAGTAGGTACCAATTTTTTCATCATGGGTGTCATTTTCATGGTTTTCGAGGGTGTTGAAGCCGATAGTGCTATCGAAATGTAAATCCAAGATGGCGGCTGCAATAGATATAAATTTTTTCATCATTGGTGTCATTTTCATGGTTTTCGGGGGTGCTGATGCCGATAGTGCTGTCGAAATGTAAATCCAAGGTGGCGGCTGCAATAGATATCAAGTTTTTCATCTTGGGTGTCATTTTCATGGTTTTCGAGGGTGTTGAATCCGATAGTGCTGTCGAAATGTAAAACCAAGATGGTGGCTGAAGTTGGTACCAATTTTTTCATCTCGGGTGTCATTTTCATGGTTTTCAAGAGTGTTGAAGCCGATAGTGCTGTCGAAATGTAAATCCAAGATGGCGGCTGCAATAGGTAAAAAATTGTATGAAATGTATTTAAACTACTTTAATAATTCCGTATAATCATGTTATACGTAATTTTTTTAATGCGCTTAAGGTATGCCCAATTGGATTTACCAATATATTTTCATCTGGTCTTTATAGACTCTTAGATTACGTATAGGAACGAGTGGTAAATTTTAAAAAAATTGTGCAACCCACTTCAATATAAATAAATTGTGACCATAATCAATGTAGTCGAAGTCAATTAAATACGCATTATTAAGTATAACTCAAAAAGAACTGGTCAGATCTTGATCAAATTAATATGGGGCTACATGAAAAGCACCAAAATTTCAAATAAAAAAGAACCATCAAAATCGGTTCGCCTAGAAAATTTCTGAGGTAATAATACACATAAAAAAACAACTGAATTGAGAGCTCCTTCATTATCAAAAGTCGGTTAAAAATTGTGTAGGCGTGGAAGGAAAAGTAGAAATCTCCCGCCGGGCTAGGTGTTCTGCCCGGGGAGCGGGCAACGCTCCGAGTGGAAGTTCGGAGCTATTCTATATATACTGCTATTACTTCGGAACTTTGATTACGCGATTTAGGCTTTGGTGTATTTTCGATTGCGACGCGACGACAGTGCTGCCACATCAACCCCCTGCTCAGAGCGGTAGTCGATAGTTTAGTCTAGATATCGATTAATGTGCAAGTATTTTAAACCAACTTTCTGAGTATTTTCATTTAGTACATAGTTTATTTATTATTAACGCCGTTATAACTCTGTTAATTTTGTGCTTGTGTATTAAAAATGAAATTATAAAAATTCTAAGACAAATTTGACATGTTAACAAAGGAATGCAGTATAGCAAAATGTATCAAATAAACTTTGATAATTTAGATATGAGATTTTTATAAAATTTGTAAATAAAAGTGATGATTAGAATACATTTGCAAATATAAATGCATGTCATGGTAGTAATTTCCGAATACTGACAGCGGTATTCGGACGGCCTTAAGATAATAGGTATTATACTTCAACAGGAGTTCATTTTATTTAGCTAACGTGACAAACGAATTTATAGTCCACTTGATGGTAAGTCCATTGACACCAGCACCACAAAGAATAGGTCATTACTCTGTTGAGACCTATCAAGATATTACAATAGAGATGAATCATTGCTTGATTTGTCTGAAGTCTGTCTTGATTACTCTGAAACATATCAATGGATTATTTCTATAGTAGACGAATTCACACAGGGGCAATATTCATTAAAATAAATCTGTCAGTTAAAAAGTTAATTTATAATTTCTACTTATTTTGACACCAAAGATATTCAAAATGAAATACAGTCTTCACACTTCTAGCTTCTGAGTAAAGGCTCTCATTTCTGATAAGATATTAAGCCATCGATAATCACTTAGTGTCGAATCAATGTTGACGGTAAAGATTGTTAGGAAAAAAGGAAATATTTAAGGGTTACCGCCTTAATAATAATGGTTGTTTATGAACCAATATGTTCGTGCTGCTCTTGTGCATTTTGGCGGATTTAACCACATAGAATACAAATTTCCTCACGATATTTTCCTGCACTTTACTTTCCAGCACTTCAAATTGCAATTAACAATTTCATTGGGGTCCGGCGGAGAAGAAACCCGGATTGTTTGCTTACTGTGAAATTTACGGTGAATGCTTAGTCTCCGAATTACCACGGCTCACCGTGTATATAATATGAAATATTTCACAGGCACCCAGTGCACAAAAAGCAAGCAATAATTAGTATTTAAACACAACTTAAACGCTAACCAAGTCGCAAAAATTCAAATTTAAGTAGATATTACATAAGTTTTAAATGGTCCCTCTTGTGTGAAGTAGACGGTAAGGAAGTCTCCCTTAAGGTCGCACACTTATTACAGATAGCATAATAGCATAACAGGGATCGCTACGTATGTGTTATCCTGAGGGTGTGGTTGCTATGGAGCAGTAAACATTGATTTTTATTACGGTGATTTTTTATTTTTCTTTAAACGTTATGGCATTTTAGATTATAGAACTTAAGATAAAATAGCCAATCATAAGAATATATGTTAATACTCTGCCTTTCTTCTCGTACTACACTTCAGACCGAACACTGTAGTGCAAGCGTTGCTATTATGCAGTAGAAATAAATAAAGCTGTCTTTCTCACTTCTGTTTATATAGATTTATGCGAGATTCCCTTCAAATGTTCGATTAAATACTGAATACTGGGTCTAGCTGATGTAAATCGCATCTATGAATATTAACAACTGAATAATTTTCTGTTCTTTTATTTAAATATACGAATTTGAAGTGTCTTTAACTTGTCGAAATTGTATTTCATTTTAAATTGTTTTTCCAAAAATATTCTTCATCAGTCCGTTATACACTACTGCTGAACGTGGGACTCCACGAATAAATGAGCTTTTTCTGTAATTACTGTACTGATCGGGTGGATTCGCAGTCATGCTGAATTTTAAGTTTGTTTCGTTCTTATATATTTATACCGCTGTCTACATAGCAAATTACCGTGTAGTAGCGGTGTAAGAGTATCCACTACCCCACGTCTTCCCATGGGTGTAGTAAGAGGGGAGAGAGGGAAACAAATTAGGAGATATAGGCAGCAGCATCTTCCTAATAACGCCTAAAAATAAAAAACTGTGATCGCCAACCCGCTTGCCAAGTGTGGCAACTTTGGCAAATATCGAGTATGATACAATCTATCGAGGAGACCTATGTTCAGCAGTGGACTTTAATAGCTGTAATGGTAACAATATCTAAATGTATAAAGATGGCGATACTTCGATGCACTAATTTTCCTATAGTCGCCTTTTATGACACGTATTTTCACTGCTTATATCTACTGAATATAGAAGGATAACTGTTTTAACTTTATCATAGTTTTCTATTTTAGTTTAATATTAAATTTTTTGCAGACGCATTTAATGATGTTTGGTATATTTTACATAATAGTCAAATCTAGCTTAAAAAAAATCGGTTGTCTGTAAAGTTGGTTTACTGACGATAGTTGAACGTGACAACGTCATAAGAAATATTTAATATCGAAAGAATCATTACCTTTATCGCCGCAATTATCGTTGCTATAAACAATTGACACCACATTCGCTCGCACAGTCGCTCGTTCCGCGCTCTCGCTTGCACTTTAAATGGAACGCCTAGGTAACGCCGCATGAGTCATGTTTTTTCGCGCGTGCAGCGAGCTTCATCGATTTATAAGACGTTGTCACGTCAATAAAATAGTAATTAACGTAATCATAAATTAACAATGTTTCAGATAAATTTTGTCTAGGACCCCTCCAAACATGTAGTATTTATTCTTGTCTAGTTAACCGAGAAACTTTTGTAGTTTGTAATTGAAGTTTATATAAATATAATACCTATGTAAACTGTAAATATATATAAGTATTTTATATTGGAATGTATTAATAACATCTAGTGTCATAGCCATTACATAAATTATCATATCCACTTCCACGATATGAATCATTACACCTACCATTGAATTACGTACGTTGTAGTCTTTTTAATCCCCGATTTTTTCAGAGGGGTGTTTGCAGTTTGTATCTGTTTGTCTGTAGCATTATACAAGCTCTTAAACGGATTAATGGGTTTTAATAAGGTTGTGTTTTCGTTTGAAAGGTTCTTAATTGAGAGTGTTCTTGGGTATGGTTCAAGAAAATTTGTTAGCCGTTTAAAAATCGTCAGTTTTTTTTGTTTCTTGGGGTTTATAAGATTTTTAATTAAAGTTATAACTATTTTTGTATTTTCTTTTATTATTTCAATTTGGTTCAATGCTATATATCTGTGTAATTTTTAGAGGTTATCGATCCGTGGGAACCGATACAGTCCATCAAAATTCAAAAAGGAACTGTATCCTTGACTTGTGTTGTATACAGTTCCTTTAGAAGACAAGATGACTGATTTTTTTTTACCCAAAGGTTAATTATAGCCATTCAGCGAGAAAAACAGCCAGCGTTCTAGGTACTATAGCGCGGAAAATGAGGAGTAGGGCAGAGCCCGTCGTGCTGTCCCAGTGCCCTTTATAATATGTCCTTTGAATCGGCCCATTTCTAAGTAAAAAAATATATATTTTCTAAATATATTATATAAAAAAAATATTTTTTATTCCCATAAATTGCCTTAGTTACTACGCTGGCAGATGTTATCTTGAAGATGCTGTGGACCCTCTCCTTTTTCATTTCCCTGTGTCACATCTCACAACACCCCTGGAAGATATGGGCTGGTGCATTGCTTATGCCACTACACACGGCCTGAATATATATAATAAAAATTGACAAAATCATCATCCTATATTCCCCTGTTTCCTCCCTCAAAACTGGACAGATTTTAATTTTTTTTCCAGAAAGAAATAGGAACGATTGTGACTACCAAGGATTGAGACTGTTTGTATGTTTTTCTTTAATTTTTTATGATCGTTATGTTTATTCCCTGGAAGACTTATAACGGCTGTTTAATTGCGCAGTTTTAGAAAGTTTCTAGTTTTAAAATAATTATTTACGAAAAAAAAAACAAATACAAAGTACATGTCAGTGTAAGATATGTATTTTATCGTTATAATATGTAATATGGACTTGTGTCACTATCCAGAGTGAAAACAAAGGATTCGGTTAGTAAGGACTAAACGCCGCTAAAATATCCTCCTCTATTAATATTTATTATTTGAAGCGATTTAATTTCTTTAATATCTATAAGGGAAATCTGTTATGCAATTTATTCACTATTCACCTACTATCCACTATGCTTTATGTTCATCAATATGGAAAATTAAATTAAAGTCAAATTAAATAAAGTTTTTTCTTTCCTCTAACGATCTCGACGGGGGTTTGATGTCAGTGTCATTAAATTATTGACATGTCATACCCAATGTTAAGGCCATAATTAGTTTAAATGTATTGTCACACGTTCGACGGAATTTATTTTTCTCTTTGGGATAATCAATCGCTTAATAAATATTCTAAAAAATTGCATTGAAATGTGTTTTGTAAAGGTATTATAATTAATAAATTTTAATTAGTTTGACCTGTGAAAATGTATCCTATGAATAAAATGGAATTTTATATATCAGTTCTGATCCGAAAATTTGCTGACGCATTAAGAACCGATAACAATAGAATAATTCCAAAAATTTATGACTTATTATTCTCATAAGGATCATCACGGCCTATTATCGAATAATCGTGTTGTTTGAGTGATTTAAGCTCCAATATTATATTGTATGACTGTACGTGGTAGAGCCATGCTGCAGCTATATTAGTATTATAGTTGTAGCACGAATGGGTCGGCTCGACCGGGGAAAGACCACGCTCTCACAGAATACCAGCGTCAAATAGCAGCTTAACACTGCTGTGTTTCGTATGGTGAGTGTCGAGAACCGGAGACCTTTTTTACTGGAAACTAGGCATTCCATCTTAGTCCTCACGGGTGGCAACGCATCTGCATTTTGATTCGCAAACGAGGGTAAATGTCTATGGGCCACAGCAGCCACTTATCATCATGTCATGTGCTCGTTTGTCACCCTGTACTATAAAAAAAAATCAATTTTTACACGATATCATCGTCAATTGTGAACCGATTATGATAATTCCTTTTTTTATTAAATATGATATATTTCACGGGTAGTCCCTTATAAATCTAATGACAAAGTTCTCCTCCTAAGAGCGCAAAATAGGGGATAAAGTTTTCAATGTAACCATTTAGATGACATTGACATTATCGTATTGTTCAAAAGAGTAGAAAATAAAATTTGATAAAAAATAACCAAACAATGGAAATAACTAAAAATAATTAAATAATTTCACATTATGAAGTCGGGGCTTTCATTAAAAGATAATTATTTAAACCGTGTAGTGGCATTGTAAGAATATTCTTAAGAGGATATGGTATGGTATTATAACAGTCCCCAAAGTTTCTGTCGCGAGTTAAAAAAATTCCGTAATTCTAATCAATAATTTTCCCAAATATGTACAATTGTGAAAATTGCATCCACATATGTTGATTTATATGTGCATTCAACTGTTCTGGAGTACATTCTATGAATATTTACGGTGCAATAATCGCTCTTATCTCTGGGCAGCATAATTTCGTACTTGCGTATTAAAGCGCAAGGAGCTCTTAAACGCTGAAAGTCAACACAGTCTTAGTTATATTAAATACTATAACGATTTAAACATATGAATTTAAATTACAGATATGTAGTTATGACTTATTACTATTTTACGTGCTAGAGCCATGCTGCAGCTATCTTATGGTTGTAGCACGAATGGGTCGGCCTCGACTGAGGACGGACCACGCTCTCACTGAATACCAGCCTAAAACAACAGCTCAATGCTGCTATATTTTGTATGGGAAATGTAAAAAACCGGAGACCCTTTTTACTGGATACGGGGCATTCCATCTTAGTCCTTAGGGGCTACAACGCATCTGCATTTTGATTCTTAATCGAGCTATGTAGATGTCTATGGGCCACAGCATCCACATACTATCTCATACAGGTGGGGTGTATGGTCGCTTGTCACCATATTACTATTAATTAAAAAAAAACAGTTCACTTAAGCAAATACAGTCAAGTATATTTTGTCTCTATGTGTGTGTACGGTACGAAACTAGATTGAAAAGCTTTAAATAACATTTAGGATCTTCTATTCCATGGAAATCTTTCGGTTTTTTTGAAATCTATGCATAATATTTTCAAAACCGTAAATTAATAATCCTTCCTTCTCGTGTTTTGATTGGTAGAAAAAGAACAAAACAGTTTTCCGAAACATCGTATCAATTATAAATATTACTAGGGAAAAACTACAACACCTGGAACCATGAACAATTATTCATAAAATTAACAATTGAAACTTATTTTATTATAAGAATAAATTATGTATATTAGGTGAAAGTCATCATCATCATCATTACAGCCCTTCATAAGGCCACTGCTGAACATAGGCCTTCCCCAAGGAATGCCACAAAGCACGGTCCTGAGCAACCTGCATCCATTGACTTCCTACATGTCTTACCAGGTCGTCACTCCATCTAGTGAGGGGTCGCCCTAGCTCTACACTTGGCCTAACGGTACGAGGCTGCCACTCGAGAACCATTCTTCCCCATCGGTTGTCGATTCTTCGAGCTTTATTAAATGGCCGGATCATTGCCATTTCAGCTTACTAATCCGTTGGGCTATGTCGGTTACTCTGGTTCTACTGCGGATATCCTCATTTCTAAGTTTATCATGCAGAGAAACCCCGATCATAATCCTCTCCGTAGCTAGCTGAGCGTCCTTCAGCTTCCTCATACGGCCAGCAATGAAGGACCATGTCTCAGATCCGTAAGTCATCATGAGGTGACAGTATATTAAGTAATAAGCAATGAAAGATATAATCTCACAATATTTTGGAGAGGGCTTTATGGATTAATGCCAGCTGCCAAATTTCACGAACGCACACCGCGGCAGAACTCTCGATACCATCCACACCATCTGGATGATTGGCGGTCCACAACTGTGCGATTTAGAAAATGTTTTCTTCCTCGCACAACTTTGTGCCTACATTATGTTTAATCAATAGTAGTAGTAGCAGTATCAATTTGTGTATCATAATAAACACACGTATATCGGGCTCCTGAAGTTTTATTGATACTCTCCAATTAGTACGCAACCATACGTGTACAGTGGTGACCCCGATCTCAAGTTACGCGAACACGTTCGAGAATCAAAGTGCGTTTCACTAAGCTGACAAAGAAAAGAAGAACCACAATGACTTCGCAGCAAGACGGCCAAAATAAAGCAAGTACTAGCGGGTCAGCAGAAGTAGCAGTTGTTAGTGTTTCCTCGAGAATACCCGAATTTTGGGCCGATCAGCCGCGGCTCTGGTTCATCCAGTGCGAAGCTGTCCTTGCACCGCAGAAGATGAGCGATGAAGCAAGATACAACATGGTAGTCACTAAATTGGGGAAGGATGTAATCCAGCAAGTCAGCGACATTCTTATCAAGCCGCCCGAGGGAAGGAAATTCGATACTTTGAAAGAGCGATTGTTAAAGGTCATTTCTGATTATCCAAGGCCAAAGACAGTGGAAGAACTTCGTCGTTTTCTCGGAATGATCAACTTTTATAGAAGACATTTACCGAAGGCCGCCGGAATCCAAGCGAAATTAAACGTATTTCTCCATAATTGTAAAAAGAAAGACAAGAGTTCGATTCCATGGACGGATGAAAGTATTGAGGCGTTTGAACAGTGTAAACAAAGCCTTAAAAGCGCAGTTACACTGTCATTCCCGTCACCGGATGCACCGATTGCTCTCATGACGGACTGCTCCAGCACATGTGCAGGTGCTGTGTTGCAGCAAAAAGAAGGCCAGGCATGGAAACCATTAGGATTTTTTTCATCGAAATTGAGTGAAACACAACAACGTTACTCAACGTATGATAGAGAGTTGTTGGCTATTTATATTGCTATTAAGCATTTTCGACCTTTTATTGAAGGCAGACCTTTTATAGTATACACCGATCACAAACCAATAGTTTACTCGTTACGTAAAAACACAATTAGTAAAAATGACACACCACGCAGAATACGGCAACTTGACTTCATAATGCAATTTTGTACAGAAATAAGGCATATTTCAGGTTTGGAAAATACTGTTGCTGACTGTTTATCAAGAATATCAGAAATTGACATGCCATCACCGCTAGATTATGAAAAGTTAGCCGAAGCACAGAATAATGATTTTGAGCTGCATAATCTAATGAAATCAAAGTCATTATCTTTTAAGAAAATATTAGTGCCAAATTGTAACAAAGCAATTCATTGCGATGTGTCGTTGAACCGAGCACGTCCATATTTGCCTAAGGAATTTCGCGTATCAGCTTTCAACGCGGTGCACGGAATTAGTCACCCGGGCACGCGTGCAACGAGAAAAATGATGCAAGATAGATATATATGGCATGGCATGAACAAAGACGTGACTGAATGGGTCAAAGGTTGTGTAGGCTGCCAAAAATCAAAAATACAAAGACATACGATGTCACCCCATGGACATTTTGTAAATAGCGACCGATTTGATCATCTACATATGGATATAGTGGGACCACTTACATATTGTCAAGGCCATCGATATGTTGTGACAATGGTGGATAGGAAAACTGGATGGCCGGAAGCCTACCCAGTCAAGGATATCACAGCCGAGACAGTAGCGGATATCATGTACTCTGGGTGGATATCACGATTCGGATGTCCTTTAAATTTAACTACAGATCAAGGCCCTACTTTCTTATCGCAGTTGTTTAGGCACTTAGCCAAGAGGATGGGTATCAGAAAATTTAGAACAACGGCTTATCACCCCCAGTCGAATGGCATCGTGGAGAGATGGCATCGATCCTTGAAGGCTGCGCTTATGTGCAGAGGCAACACTGACCAGTGGGTTTCGGAGTTACCAACAGTCTTATTGGGATTAAGAGCATGTCTGAGAGACGATACGCAAACCAGCGCTGCAGAGATGGTATTAGGAGAAGCACTACGATTGCCTGGAGATTTTTTTCAGCCGCTAAGGCTAGAAACCTCCGACAATATTTTGTTTGTGCAAGAGCTGCGTAGAAAAATATCGCATTTGGCTTCCGTTCCAAGAAAAGAGTTACATCAAGGAAAAATTTTCATACACCCTGACTTAAAGGACTGCACACATGTATTTGTACGGGTTGACAAGGTGTCCAAACCACTTACTCAACCATACATGGGTCCCTTCAAAGTAATTAACAAGACAGAAAAATATTTTAAAATTATGCAATCGGATACGCCGAAAGTTGTAAGCATCGATCGGCTAAAGCCAGCGTATACGATCATATCACAAGAATGCACAGATGCTCCTAATAAGGGAACTCCGAACGTAAGCAGTAATAGCAAGGTGTCGAGATTCGGACGAGTAATTAAACCTGTTGTTCGTTTCGCTGTGTAAATACGTGTGTGTGACAGTCAATTAACTGCTAAGATGGGTACACATCAGAGCAAAGAAGTTGAAGAGGTGATCATCGCGCAGAACGGCGCCGGGAATAGCGCCGCCACGGCGCAGAGCGAAACTCACTTACCGGTGCATGTGCGGCAGGAGACATACCTCCTCATAATAATTACATGCATCCTGCTGGCCATACTGTACGTAGTGTGGCGCTACTGTAAGACGGGGTACGCCAGGTACCTGCGGCGGGAGCTGATGGGGCTGCCGCGGCTGGAGCAGCGCACGGGCGGCGCGGGGGAGCCGGGCTGCGACAGCCGCCCCCCACAGCACGTTATAGTGTAGTAATAAAGTGATAGTGTGGTAAAAGTAAAAAAAGAATAGTGCGTCCTACGGCATTATAGATAGTAATATTTTTCATGTAACTATTTTTTTTCTTTCTTCTACATTTGTTTTTTTTATAAAGGGGATAGAATAAATACATTTAATTTTATAGCATATAGCTATTATTTTTATAAAGGGGGGTGTACTGTGCCTACATTATGTTTAATCAATAGTAGTAGTAGCAGTATCAATTTGTGTATCATAATAAACACACGTATATCGGGCTCCTGAAGTTTTATTGATACTCTCCAATTAGTACGCAACCATACGTGTACAACTTCCTTGTGGAATCAATTACTATCAGCGATTTTTCCGGACAGATACGACTTAGGGACCTTCAAGAAAAGAGCCTACTCCTTTTTAAAAGGCCGCAACGCATCTGTAATTCCCCTGGTGTTGCGGTTGTTCATGGGCGGCGGTAGTCACTTACCATCAGGTGAGCCGCATGCTCGTTTACCCCCACTCCTATAAAAAAAATGAAGCGTGTCATCCTTCCAATGGATATCACGTTTCGTCGGCTAGGTGCAGACATAAAACGAATATTCACAGCCCGCAACCAATGTCTCTCCACTCAGTGAAGAATAGAAAATTCAAATTCTATCAATAAAATGAAATTACTACGGTCTTTGGCTTGCAACTGACTACTTTAAAAATATTAAAAAAATGTATTGTTTTTAATGAAATTAGGCTGACAAACGAGCACTCAGTCTGATGGTAAATGGTTGTTGTGGCACAAAGACATCTATCCTTGATTAAGAACAAAAATGCAGATCTATTGTCATCCCAGAAGGCTAAAATGTAATGCTTTAAGAACAGCAGCCTTGTGCTGCTATTTCACGCTGGTAATCTGTGATAGCGTGGTCCTTCCATGTTCGAGCACACATACGTGCTACAATTATTTAGCTGCTGCATGGTTTCAACATGTATTGTTGTCATATATCTGTTCCTTTTATTGTGCCAATCTCTTGTTAAACATATCTGTAGAATCATTCACAGCGAAGTATATTATATTTCAAATATTTTTGACATTCTTAAATTGTTTAAATAATTACTGTTACAGCCTTTACAAGTCCACTTTTGAACAAAGGCCTCCGTATAAGTTCGCCAGGGGGGGGGGGGCAATACCATAATGACAGTGTCATCTAAATAGTTACATTGAAAACTTCATCCCCTTTTTTTCTCCTCTTAGGAGGGGAATTCTTTCATTAGATTTATATGGGACCACCCGTGAAATATATCCCATTTAATAAAAACAGGAATCATCATAATCGGTTCACAATTGACGATGATGTCGCGTAAAAATACGTAGATACAGTCAAATTAATATACGCTTCCTTTTTAAGTCGGCTAACAATAAAATATTGGAGCATAAATCACTCAAACAACACTCTTCAATTACAGGCTGTGGTGATCCTTATGAGAATACTGAGTCATACATTTTGGAATTATTCTATTGTTATCGGTTCTTAATGTGTCAGCAAATTTTAAGTTTATTTGGATGATTGGAAGTGGATCAAAACTGATATACAAAATACCATTATATTCATATGATACATTCTCACAGGTCAAGCGAATTAAAATGTACTAATTATAATATCTATACATAAACATTTAAATGAAATGTTTTAAAATATTTATTAATCGATTCGTTATCCCAAAGAGAAAATGAAATTCCGTCGAACGTGTGAAAATACTCGTAAATTTAAACTAATTATGGCCTTAAGCATGGCCTTATACAGGTCAGGACAGGTCAATAATTGAATGGCTTTGACATCAAACCACTGTCGAGATTGTTAAAGGAAAGAAACAAATTACTTCATTTTCCTTTAATTGATTTTCCATATTGATGAATATAAATAATACGGTTTTAACATGGTGAATTGTGAATAAATTGCACAACATATTTCCATTATAGATATTAAAGAAATTAAATCGCTTCAAACATTAATAAGAGAATATCATTAAGAGGATATTTGAGTGGATTTTAGTCCTTACTAACGTTTCCCTCTGTTTTCTCTCCGGATAATGAGACTAGTCCATATTATAACGATGAAATACATATCTTCTACTGACGTGTACTTTGTATATTATGTTTCTGCGCCGCGTTTAGACATCTAAGGAACAAATTTAACGACCATAAAATATTAAAGAAAAACATACAGACTGTCTCAATCCTTCGTAGTCACAATCGTTCGTATTTCATTCCGGGAAAAAAAATATAACCTGTCCAGTTTTGGAGGAGGAAAGAGGGCAATATGAACTTATTTTCATAGTATGTCTTTCATATGAAATTACTTATTTCATATCAATGTATCAGAGACGGACTTCAAATCTGCTGTTATAATACTTATGTGTCTCAATGCTTGTCCATATTTATTGCTTTTGTATCATAGACCATACTATCATTTATGTCCTTAATATTTTGACTTTGTGCAACAGTACTTCGGCAATGTCAAACATTGTTAAACAGTAGCCGCGTTCGACCACCTCATATATTATGTGTCGTACTCGTACCTGCAGATCTCTTTTTAAATGTACGCGAAAAATCAACTCTCTTGAATTGTTTCTCTTGGTATATTATTGTATTTTAACAAAATAAAAAGATTGCATTACATGAAATAGCTCTAGCGTTACACGAACACTCTTTTTAACTTGTTAAATGTTTTGACCCATTTCCCAATTATAATGTAAAACTTATAAATGTTATTTATCTTTATTATTGTAATATAATCGACCTGTATTTTTATTATATAACTAGCTTTTTACCCGCGGCTTCGCTCGCGTGTGCTTGAATTGTGGAACATCATTAAAAGCTGTTCCGTGCTAAATTTAGAAAAAAATTGTTCACTTTTAGAGTCACCTCGGTATCTATGTCTCTATATTTGTCAATGATTTTTTTTCATTCTAAAATACTATTAGACGTAGATGATCGGTAACATGCTACAGAAACACGTGAAGATATATGTCTAGAAACACCTACAATTTTTTTATATCGGGCGTGTCTTCCGATTCCGATGTATACATAAGAAAGGTAAATAGTCTTGAAATCGAAATGTGTTATTATTCTTTACATTTTACTCTTTACATTTATTCATAGTTAAAGTTAATTTAGTTTTAACAAAGTAATATGATGTTTATTTGAGACATTTATTCATATCCTTGGTCCTATTTTAATATTTATTGGCACCATAAAATAGATGTATATATATTTTTTTACTTCGAGTAGACTTGAAAATTTCATAAATACAGTTCTATAATAATGAATGCTACATACGGATTAAAACTTATGTTACGGGTTTTTTTACGCATCTTGTATGAAAGTTCCGAGTAAAAGAATATATCGTAGATATATATATAAAATATATATAGATCAAAATAATAATAGCTGTGGTTGCCAAGCCGCCTACCAAGCGTGGCAACTATAGAAAATATCCAGCTACTTGATAATTTATGGGGGAGGCCTATGTTCATTTCAGTGGACTTTTGAAAGGCTGATGATAATGAGTTCTACTCATCTTTGCAAGCCTTAATATTTACGGTAGAGTGAAAACAAAAAGTAACATAGCCGAAAACACGAATGAAATAAAAACTGTATATATTGCCCTATGAAAACTAAAAAAAATCAGCTTACATACATGTCACTAATGGGCACAGGCCGCAGAGTTTTTGGCCAAAAAAGTGTTCGCTGCGCTGATTCCAACACGGGATGAATGTAATGTTAATGATTCAATTATTTACATCGTATATTCAGTAGCATTGTATTATTTCATTATATCAATGACTTACCATTTTAGTTTATTTAGAAGTAAGTAGGTGGCGCTAATATTAGACGAAATAATGAAAGCCAAAACCATACCATCTAGTAATATCAGCAATTGAAGCGAACATTTATTTATTATATCAATAAGGGATAAAATGATGTCAATTCTCTTAAAAGTTCTGTTTCTGTTAAAAATACGCTATCAGCGCCGCTAGCGGTGAGAAACGATTTAATGATATCGTCATATGACTATATTATGAAATAGCAAAGTTGTGTTTAGTTATTAATATCTCCAAACGATTTCTCTTCATTGATTTGGTCAAGCTATATCATGACATGGTGAACAAATAGTGTTAAAAATTATGAAATGACCACTACTTTACGAAATAATAGACTACTTTATGATATATGATCATTTCTACGATCTGGCCACGACATATATAAAAATCTCTTGAATAAAACTATCATGATAATGAAAATTTTGCTACAATGGCAGACAGACCAGTTTTAATAACTTTACATATATATTAGTAATTGCAATAAATACCTTATCAATTTTCATATTTTTGATAGACGTCACTATTATTATACTCTTAAAATAAAATAACAAAAATACTATAAAACTAAACGTTAGAGTTTTTTAATAATTTTAAAAATCTAATCATTTAATCATAAACATGGAAGTTATTTATATTATTTCATTTATTAGTAACTGAAGACAAAATATACTACTTTTTGCATTTGATGATAGATGACGCTGTGTTGAATACCAAATCGATGTATTTTCAAATTATTTTACCAAGATTATAACTATATTTTAAACTTTATTTACAAATATGGTATTTATTAAAAAAACATCCGTGATCTTGCCTTTAACCAAGATATAATAGAAAATTAACATCTAAAGGAAATGAAATACTTAACCTTCCTATTTTGAAGTTCCGTAACTGGATAAAAAGTAGCCTCTAAGTTGCCCCGGGTTACTCACTACCTACATACAAAATTTCATGTTAATCAGTTCAGTAGTTTTTGCGTGAAACCGGAATACACAGACAGACAGACAGACAGAAAGACAGACAGACAGACAGACAAAAATTCTAAAACCCACTAATTTGGCTCAGAAGCCTTTATTTAGTTCCCTGGACTTGTTTTTTCAAGAATATATTAGAATTACAGACACGACTTTTCTACAGATTTATTATATGTATAGATAACTTTTGAATATTTTAAGCGATGTTTTAGTAACCTTAATGAATTTTTAATGACAATATTAAGCGTTAACTTACTGTGGTACTTATTATTTGAAATGAATGTATAATTATTTTTTTATAAATATTGCCGTGTAGTGGCGGTTGAGAATATCCACTACCCCATATCTTCCCCTTCTGGGTGTCGTAAAAGGTGACAATGGAAACAGACAGGAGATGGGCAGCAGCATCTTCCTGATAATATCAAATTTAAAAGAAAAAAACTGCGGTTGCCAACCCGCTCGCCAAGCGTGGCAACTATGGCAAATACCGCCCTATGATCAGAGTAACAAAGAGACGGCCCCAGTCCCCGGCGGCCCCGCTATTCCTGGTTACGGTGACGAACCCATGGTCGCCACCGTACCGCTTACCATTAACGGCGGGGCAGGGGGTGCTAAGAATCTCCGGTGGAGGTTCGGTTGCCATCTAAGACGACTTGACCTGGCAACATACAACGCACGCACCCTGAGGACTGAGGAGAAGATCGTGGAGCTGCAAGAAGAGATAGACAAGTTACGCTGGCATATTATAGGATTATACGAAGTCCGAAGAGAGGGGGGAGGACACGGTAATCCTCGAATCCGGCAACTTGCTCTATCACCGGGAGGGCGACCATCTGTCCTAAGGAGGTAGGTGTCAGATATATCGTCCACAAGTCTCTCGTTAACAACGTTGTAAAGATTGAGAGTGTGGTCAACGAGGGTTGCGTACCTTATACTCAGAATCACCAAAAGGTATTCGCTGAAGGTCATACAGGTTTACGCACCAACCTCGGCACACCCCGATGAGGAGGTGGAGGAAATGTATGAGGATATCTCTAGAGCCATGCATTACTCCAAAACCCACTATACGGTGTTAATGGGAGACTTCAATGCAAAACTAACCACAAGAGAGAACGATGAGCTGAAAGTAGGGAAATTTGGAATAGGGCAACGAAACCCAAGGGTCAGCAGCTGGCCGATTTTATAGAGAAAGAACGACTCTTTATGATGAACTCTTTCTTCCAGAAGCGACCCCACAGGAAGTAGACCTGGTCGAGCCCCGACGGTTCGACAAAAAATGAGATTGACTTCATTATGACGACCAGACGACAACTGTTCAGTGATGTCTCCGTAATCGCGAGGGTGAAAACTGGGTAGCGATCACCGAATGATTAGAGGCACACTGAACCTAAACGTTGAGTTGGATAGGTCTCGTCTAATGAAGTCAACGCTCCGTCCCCCTCGTGCTCTATTCCAAAGTTCCGAAACCTTTCAGCTCGAGTTACAAAACCGTTTTCAGTGCCTAGAAAACTGCAATGAAGTGGACTAAATGAATAAAAAGCTCGTGGAAATGTCCATGCGGCTGGAACTTAGGTTCTGCAAGACCCGCCGCAGAAGAACACAAAAACTCTCCGATCACACTCTTAATCTCATGGCTGTTAGACGGGAGATGAAAGCTACATTCTTCAACAGATTTGACAGCAAACAGGCAACTGAATAGACAGATCTCCAAATGCATGCGGCGGGACTTACGCAACTTCAATACAGCTTGTACTGAAGAAGCGATCAAGCGGAATCAAGGCTCCAAAGTCTTTGCCAGAGATCTATCTGCCAGAAAGAGCCAACTGTTTAGGCTGAAGACCGAGTGTGGCAGCATCGTTTCCGGGGTACCTAAAATTTTTAGTGAGATTGAGAGGTTCTATGGACAGCTGTACACGTCATCGTTGGAGCCACATGCAAGTGCGAGTAACGATCCAAGAGCGAGTCTTATCCGACACTATTCCGAAGATACCCCGGACGTCAGTCTGAGCGAGATTAGAATGGCTCTCCAGCACCGTAAAAGCGGTAAGGCCCAGGCGAGGATAAAACTACAGCGGAGCTTCTGAAAGCGGGTGGAAAACCGGTACTTGAAATCCTTCAGAAGCTCTTTAATTCCATCTTCCATGGTGGCATTACACCGAAGGCGTGGAGCAGAAGTGCGGTGGTCTTTTTCTTCAAGACAGGTGACAACGCGCTCTTGAAGAACTACAGACCGATTTCCCTTCTGAGCCGCGTCTACGTGCTGTTTTCGAGAGTCATTACGAATCGCCTCGCGGGCGGAGTTGACGGCTTCCAGCCTCCCAAACAAGCCGGTTTCCGAAAAGGCTTTAGCACCATAGACCACATACATACCCTTCGGTAAGTTGTACAGAAGTCCGAGGAGTACAATTTGCCACTATGTCTGGCGTATGTGGACTATGAGAAAGCCTTTGATTCCGTCGAAATTTGGGCGGTACTGCAGTCCCTTCAGCAGTATGTACAGTAGGGCTACGATGGCTATTCGAGTATAGACCCAGAGTACGAAACCTATTCAATTGAAGAGAGGTGTAAGACATATTTATTCCCGACATTATATTCCAAAAACTCTTCACCGCTGCATTGGAATACGTTTTCAAGTTTTTTCGACTAGAAAATATACGGTATTAACATCAATGGCGAGTACATCACTCCCCTTCGATTTGCCGACGATAAAGTTCTTATGGCAGAATCGCTGGAGGAACTAAGTACTATGCTCAATGACCTCAATAGTGTCTCCATTGGGTAGGTCTTAAGATGAACATAGACAAAACAAAGATCATGTTTAATGTCCATGTCACCTATGCCGGTAGGTGTTGGGAGCACTAAGCTCGAAGTTGTTGACGAGTATGTTTACCTTTTCTTTTATAGAATAGTGGGCAAACGAGCACGCCGCTCACCTGATGGGAAGTGACTATCACCGCCATGAACAACCGCAACACCAGGGGAATTGCAGATGCGTTGCCGGCCTTTTAGAAAAGTGTAAGCTCTTTTCTTGAAGGTACCTAAGTCGTATCGGTCCCTGAAAATTCGCTGGTGGTAATTGATTCCACAAGGAAGTTGTGCGAGGGAGAAAAACTTCTTCTTAATCGCACAGTGGTGGACCGCCAATCTTCCAGATGGTATGGATGGTAACGCGAGTTTTGTCGAGATGTGCGATGATGAAATTTAGCGACTGGAATTAGTCCGAACAATTCCTCAGAGCACTCCCCGTGATAGATGCGATAAAATACGCAAAGAGATGCAACATCTCTACGCAGTGCCAGTGTATCGAGCCGATCAGAAAGAACTCGGTCGTCGACGATTTGAACCGTTCTGCGCTGGATGCGGTCAAGTGGAAGGAGCTGGCACTGGGGTGCCCCGGCCCAGAGATGAGAACAGTATTCCATGTGGGGCCGAACTTGCGCTTTGTAAAGTTGCAAGCGATGTGCCGGCATGAAATACTGTCTCGCTCTGCTGAGCACGCCAAGCTTTTTAGAGGCCAGTTCGGCATTCCGTTCGAAGTAACCACGAAATTGCACACTATTCGATATGTCGACGCCAAGGATTCCGATACTGGCAGAGGCAGCAAGAGGAGTGCCTTGAAACTGAGGATATACGACAAAGGGGTTCTTTTAAGCGATTAACGCGCAAAACTTGTGTCTTCTGGGGATTGAACTGGACTAGATTTAGTCGGCCCCCAATCCGAGACTTTGTTAAGCAAAAACTCGACTTCAGACACAAGTTTGTCCCCGGTACTCGGCGACTGTTTCCTGAGAAATATTGGTACGGCCGGTATATAAGGCATCACCAGTGCTGTCGTCTACATAGCAATGAATGCTACCAGTTAGCAACATTTCATTGATATGCAGGAGAAACAGCGTTGGTGATAGCACGCAGCCTTGTGGAACACCAGCGTTGATATGCTTGAAATCAGAGCATGCGCCGTCTACTACGACCTTGATGCTCCGATCAGCAAGGAAACTGGTGATCCATTTGCATAATTTCTCGGGAAGCCCATAGGAAGGAAGCTTCGAAAGAAGCGCTTTGTGCCAGACCCGATCGAAGACCTTCGCTATGTCCAAACTAACGACCAATGCCTCCCCCTTGAACTCTACTGTCTCCGCCCATTTATGAGTTAAGTAGACTAGAAGATCACCAGCTGATCGACCCCGACGAAATCTGTACTGGCGGTCACTAACCAGCTAGTGATCCTCAAGGTACCTCATGAGCTGGCAGTTTATAATATCGTTTCCGTTATTTTGGAGAACAAGGAGGTGATGGCGATAGGTCTGTAGTTGGACGGGGTCTAAACGGTCGCCTTTTTTAGGGATCGGGTGCACAAAAGCTGTCTTCCATGAGTTCGGGACTACGCCTTGGGAGTAGGAGTACCGGAAAAAGACGCGTTTAAAACGGGTGCCAACTCCGGAGCAAACGTCTTCAGCACAATGGGAGGGGACTCCATCGGACCCACTCGACTTGCTGACGTCCAGGGAGAAGAGTGCTTTGCGAACCGAGCGCTGTGTAAATCGCACATCCGGCATGGAGCACTTACATCGCGGGATGGTCGGCGGTGTGTTCCCCCCCGTCATCTAGAGTCGAGTTGCACGCAAAAAGAGAGCTCAACAGATCGGCTTTCTCCTTTGCGGCATGGGCCAATGAGTCGTCCTCTCTGTGCAGAGATGGAAGAGATGGCTGACAAAAGTTCCCTTGGACAGCCTTGGCGAGAGACCAGAATTAACGGGTTCCCCGAAGGAAGGCGAACTAGCTTCTCGCCAATTCTGCCGATGTGCTCAGACCTTGCCTTGGCAATGACGCTTTTGAAGGACCTGGAGGCGGAATTATACTTCTTTTTAAGTGCGCTGGTGTTTACATCCCGAGACGTTGATGCGCTAGCTCAGGCCCGGTAGCACTCTTACTTATAGCGTGATGCTATTTTACAGGAGCGAACAAAACATGGCTGGGATCTGCCTCCGATGGGCACCACAGAGGATGGAATAAAAAGTTCCATACCCTGAAGTACCACATCAGCAACAGAATCGGCAACAACGCTGGGATCTTCCGGCGAGAAGCAAACCCGCCCCCAAGAGTAGGATGCAAAAAAGATCGCATCCCGTCCCAATCAGCTGACCTATAGTGCCAAACACGGCGGCAAGCTGCAGATCGTAACTGCGATTGGAGCGTGAGTGGCACCGTACTCCGGGTCAGACAATGGTCCGAAGAGCCCAGAGGGGCATCGATGGAGACCTGATAACCGTCCGGATGAGAGGTCAGCAGAAGGTCCAACACGGAAGGTTCTTCCATATCTGGGATCCGCGTAGGCGAAGTAACCAGTTGTGTTAGACCATATGCCAAAGTAAATTCATAGACAGATCAACCCGCATGATCGGTTAAATGAGAACCAAGCCATACAGCGTGGTGGGCGTTGAAATCACCGAGTATCACGACCTCTGTGGATAAGACCTGTTGTAGCACGGAGTCTGCAGCCATTTGGACGTGGTCGATGAGTCGGTCTGTGTCGGCATTACCGCTATGGGACCTACAGAGGCACCCGTAGACGCGGGGATGGTTGTCGCTGTCTACGCGCAGTCATAGGATGGACAGGTCCGTACCTTCAAAACTGCCGAGGCGTCGAAAACAGATGTCCTCTCTGACGTATACGCAAACTCCAGCCCGGGGCACAAAGGAGTGTTCCAATTTGTACCCCGGGTAGGAAAGATATGAAGTATCAGCCGGAGAGGACACCTGAGTCTCGGTTAAAAAGAGCAAGGCCGGCTTCGCCGTCTCTAGATGGTAATGGACAGCGTTAAGGTTGGAATGAAGTCCCCTGATGTTGTAAAAATTCACGGATAGCGTGATAG
This sequence comes from Parnassius glacialis, assembly GCA_033319125.1. Taxonomy (NCBI): domain Eukaryota; kingdom Metazoa; phylum Arthropoda; class Insecta; order Lepidoptera; family Papilionidae; genus Parnassius; species Parnassius glacialis. The sequence goes on along the minus strand of JAVANC010000012.1, from coordinate 6,807,011 downwards.
GGGTCACCTTGATTGTATTGCTCCGCTGGCCCCGAGCAGCATTAGTCGCGAGCGAAATTTTGCCCCCCCTCCCAATACGCGTGGCAGCCTGAGCACCCACGCTCAGGAGTGAAGTAGTTTGGTCGTGGATGCCCAGCGAGGGATTCTCCATGGGTGCTGGTGCCCTTCTGGGGTAGTCTTTTATTTAATTCCACTACTATGTTGATGAGCGCAACGCAGAGGTAAACCTCTACTTCACGCTGGTATTCTGTGAGGTCGTGGTACCACCCCGGTTCGAGCTGGCCCATCCGTGCGACAGCAAAAGCTACCGCTTGGCTCTACCACAGTTGAAACGAACCCTAAAACGAAATTGTACAACCAGTGCGTGTTGCCAGTGATGACTTACGGATCTGAGACGTGGTCCGTCATTGCTGGCCTTATAAGGAAGCTCAAGGTCACTCGCCGAGGTATGGAGAGAGCTATACTCGGGGTTTCTCTGCGTAATAAACTTAAAAATGAGGGTATCCGCAGTAGAACCAGAGTAACCGACATAGCCCAACGGATTGAAGGATCAAAGGTCAATCAATCAATGGATGAAGTGGCAGTGGGCCGGCCATATAGCTCGAAGAACCGACAACCGATGGGGAAGAAAAGTTTTTGAGTGGCAGCCTCGTACCGGTAGCCGAAGTGTAGGGCGACCCCCTACGAGATGGAGTGACGACCTGGTAAAACATGCAGGAAGTCGATGGATGCAGGTGGCTCGGGTCCTTGCTTTGTGGCGTTCCTTGGGGGAGGCCTATGTTCAGTAGTGGACTTGTGAAAGGCTGTAATGATGATGATGATGATGTATAAATATTTTATTTTATGTTTATCAGTGCATTATAATTATTCAAAATATAACATCTATGATATTTTTAGACGACAAGAAATTAATTATTATTTATTATTAATAAGAATGTGACGTCACACGAGGCTACCATCAACTTTATTCCGTGAAACACTGAACGAGCTTATTATACCTTGAAGACTTGTAGGGGTATTTTGCATAAAATTCAAATTATAGACGAACTTACAGTCCACCTAATGGTAAATGGCTAGGAGTCAATGGACTCCTGCAGCCAATTTCAAATAAAGAAGTCTGCAGATGCGTTGTCACCGAGTACCAAATTAGGAATTCCATACATCCTATAATTATACTGGTAGCCTTCAGACATGAACACAGCATTGTACTTGAACTAAATAAAGACCTCACAACCAACCTAGACATAACATAACCGGACCGGAGACGATCGATATATTCAGTGTGGTGATTACGATTAATTCTCCTTACAATAAAAGAGGTTACTATTCAGTAATGGACCTTTAAGGGCTCATAAAGGAGAATAGGTATTATGACAGTCCTAACAAATCATGTACGACTCATTTCTAAAACTGTTTAATTATGTCGATTATATTGGTTCGATGTATTTAACTGTGATGTTGCATTGATATGTAGAAGTTTTTTGCCGGTTCTTCTTAGAAGAGGATTCTAAGTGGTGTAGATTTGACATTCAAAAGAGCTATAAATAAGTCTTAATTGAAAAATATTTTTTTTGATTTTTACTTTAAAAAATGTAATAGTTAAAATGTTCAGTAGACTTAGAGCTACGGTTTTAAAGCGTTTCCAGTGTTCTATATTAAAAAGATATCTTTCAACCCAGATGAATAAGGTACTTTATGATCATAGTGAATATAAATGATTATTACTGAGCAAAGTTTTGTAAATTATTATGGCATTGTTATCAAAATTGGACGCAGCATGAATAGAAGTATTTTTAACAATGGGAACGAATCAATCATTGCTTTTCTAATGCCTATTTTATTGAAAGTAAGCTTTTCTAGTGTCATTGAGGAATCATTGAAAATCTTTATTATATTTTGGAAACAATAATTAAATAAAAACAAAGCCTAGATGAATGAACGTATCGTCATACCTAATCACAAACTAAATTTATCATATTTAATGTTCATTGCCGAAAATATAGCTCAAATAAATCGTATTTGAATTGTTAAGTATTTTAAATTATATTATTAGGTGTATGATAATATGCGAAATATATTAAGTACCTAACTACTAATTACTCAGTCTCGATATATTATATATTTGTAAGAGCATCTTTGCCATTGAACTAAATAAAATAAATATTGTACACGACACACAGAGAGAATATAGTTGTGACTAACTGTGAACATGAAATTTTGTGATGAACACCGAGTGTTGATCGAATGATTCGTTAATAAACTCACATACGCTGATACATAATGTGAGCAGGTGAATGAGAGAGAGAGAGAGAGAGAGAGCGAGAGAGAGAGAGAGAGAGCGAGAGAGAGAGATGGATTTATCAAGTGAAGTAGTTCATTTGCATCTTTATGTAGCCAACTTCAAACAAAGAAAGCTATAAATGCGTTGTCACTTCTGAGGACTAAGTTCAGGGGAGGCCTATGTTGAGCAGTAAAATGTTGACAGCCTGTGTAACTAAAACATTTTCTTTAACCGCTTATTCGTTAAACAATCACGTTTGCTTAGATTTTGATAACATTTCGATTATTTATTTTTTCTGCTAGATATTTTGTGAAGACAGTCAAAATTATATTTGCGCAATTTTGTACCCTATCGCGCGACAATACGATCTGCAATTGCGTAACATATGCTTTACTAAATTAGCACCTAATTCGATTTTTTTTCGTACGGAACGAAGTAAGACAGGAATTATATTAATGCACAATAAGCGTTTTACTGATTATTTCTAAGCAACATACTTTGCGAAGTATAAGAAACGTTCCTTATTTGTTGGCAAGTAATATAACATCATGTCTTTATTTTGCTATTGTTTTAGTTTATACTGTACACACAAACAATGAGGAAGTAGATAAAATTTCTTTAGATTTCCTTTCACAATTTTTTTAATTGATTATTTTTATAAAACTGAAGTAATAAACGAACTTACATTCCACCTGACGGTAAGTGGTTGCTGCATTCTATGGACACTTGCAGTCAACTTTATACAAAGAAGGCTATACATAATATGCGCTGTCACTCCTAGAAACAAAGATGGCATACCTCACAGCCTGTAATTACTAACTTTCTAGAATCTTCAGACCAGTGTTTTCATCAGTGCAAGCGCTGCTGTTTGGCCTACTCACACGGACTTTGGACTGTACAATTGGAGTACATATATAAGAACACCTAAGTAATGCATACTGAATGCATATAGGCTGTCCAGTTTCAAAATCTAGTAAAACTAAGTTATCTAACAGGAGAACGACTAAACATGCAGGATTATTATGCAATAACTGCCCAAATTTGGAGAGGAGTTTCAGAATAATCAATATAAGCATTTATACGTGGTAGAGCCATGCTGCAGCTATATTAGTAGTATAGTTGTAGCACGTATGGGTCGGCTCGACCGGGGAAGGACTACGCTCTCACAGAATACCAGCGTAAAATGGCAGCTTGACACTGCTGTGTTTCGAATGGTGAGTGTAGAGAACCGGAGATCCATATAACTGAAAAAGGGGCATTCCATCTTAGTTCTCACGGGTGACAACTCATCTGCATTTTGATTCTTTATTGAAGATAAATGTAGATGTCTATTGGTCACAGCAACCACTAACCATCAGGTGGACTGTGTGCTCGTTTGTCAGCCTATCCTATAAAAAAAATTCTTTTTTGCTGCGTGGTTTCAGTTTGGGATAATTTCAATTAAAATTAGAAGCTTTATTTACTCGTATTTTCAAAAACAGCAATAAGAATATATCATTATTTATATATGTAAATTTAAGTTCAAAATTTGGCTCCTTTGGCTATAAAATAACCATAGATATCAAGTATATCGAGGAAGTGCTTGGAAAGTTTTAATTATTGATATAAAAAAGATCTGTTCTTTTAAAAGATCCATTAAAGAGGTTTTCAACTTTATTTAAAAAATTACTACATAAATAACATTTTGAATAAAACATTTTTTTAATGATAAAGGAAAGCAGATTCCTTAAAACGTGAAATTAAGCCTGAGTGAAATTATGATACAATGAGTTAAAAAAAAATGTTTTTGGAGGCACTGCGCTGCAAAAGCACTTAGTTCCATGTAGTGGAAATTTATAGTATCATCCCGTTGGTTTGGTGAGTAGCAACAAGGGGAAAATTTAACAGAAGATGAGTAGCAGCATCTTCTTGATAACATCTCAATCCATGATCTATCCCTTACAGTCCTTCGCAAGTTCACTGTTGAACATAGGCATCACTCATAAAACGGAAAACACATAATAACCCACGTTAACAAAAATATTGTTGGAACTGGGGATCCTCCAGAACCAAAACTCACACTAGTAATGATGGTATCTATCCCCAGTTCGGCCGCCATGTATTTGCACCGTAATAGAATCCATCATCATTCATCAACTAAATTATTACATTTTATATAATAATAAATTAAAAATTAAAATAATAAAAACTGCGGTTTCCAAGCACCAAGCGTGATCACTTTGATAAGTATGACCACTACATAATCTACATACTCGTAGACTTTGTTAACAGTGGAATTTTGATTGGGTGTTTTTTTATAGAATTAGGGTGACAAACGAGCACACAGTACACCTGATGGTAAGTGGTTGCTGTGGCCCATAGACATCTACATCTATCCTCGAATACGAATCAAAATGCAGATGCGTTGTCACCCCGTGAGGACTAAGATGGAATGCCTCGTTTCCAGTAAAAAAGGTCTCCGGTTCTCTACACTCAACATACGAAACACAACAGCGTTAAGCTGCTATTTAACGCTGGTATACTGTGAGAGCATGGTCCTTCCCCGGTCGAACCGACCCATTTGTGCTTCAACTAATACAGCGAATAATAAAGATTACGTATTACGTACGAAGACATATTTTATGTCTTCGTACGTAATACGTAATCTTTATTATATCGATTATTTAAAATTAATCAATAAAATAGTGGTCTGCACAATTTCATGCAAAAGTCAGAAATTGGTATCACTGAATTAGAAGACACAGACACAAGGCTAGACTTGAATTGAGATAATTAGCATTATCGACAGTGTAATGACGGTTTAAGAATAGCTGGCAACCTGTATCGTCCCGTGGGTATCGTAAAAGGTTACAAAATGAAAACAAACCAGGAGACGGACAGCAGCGTCTTCCTAGACGGCAACACCTGGAATATAATAAACTGTGTTTCTAACAACTATGACAAATATCCCTTTTTAAAGAGAATCTATGGGGAGGACCTTGTTCAGTTGTGGACTTCGATAAGCTGTTTCAATGCATCAAGACATCACATCAGAAGTCCACTGCTGAACATCGGTCTCTTAAATTATTTGAACCTATAAAGTAAGTTAATTTTTTATCTTTTATTTATTATTAATAGGAAGTTCAGTTAATCTATACAAATAAATAAAATTGATGTGTCTGTTTGTAATGTCAAAATTACGGCTTTTTACTAAATGCATATGAAATTATCATCATTCATCATCATTACAGCCCTTCACTCTTCACCTTATGAAATTATGTGCGATACTTATAACAAAAACTTACCTATAACTTTTTTCGTAGGGTAGGTGTACAATAAATAACAGCTGTTTAACTAGTTCCTATATTTAATTTAATTTTAAAATATCCATAAACAATTTTGTTCTATATAAAACTATTAAACAATCAGTGATTAATTTTTGTGTGGATTAAGTGTAATAATATGAACATTTAGAGAAATATAGTCTCACTTGCACCTCCCATTAGTGATACTTTATTGCTATCAACTTCCTAAGTTTTCATCTCACTTTGTTATAACTGCTTTAACTGTAAACATAATGACAAATGTTACTGAAGTGGAGAACATACAGTAAGAGCTTGAAGAATGCTGGACCCGTAAGATGATAGAATTTGAAAGCAGATTAAAAGCTGCGTCTACACCAACTAGTTCCACCCTTAGTCAATTACGTGATGAGTTTTACGCTTTCAAGGAGTTGGTGGGCTCAATGTTTAATCTTCTCCGACAACAGGTACGTGCTTGTTTACAATCTATTGATGCAATTGATATGAGGCATAGACGAAAGAATCTGCTATTTAATGGTAATCCGGACACAGCAGATGTTGATGCAGAGAAAGAGATCCTGTGTTTTTCATACAACAAACTAGATATTCCACATGTGACAAATGCTAGTATCAAGCAGTGCCATCGGATCGGAGTTAAAAAAGATGGACACACACGGCCAAATCTCATCCAATTCAAAGACTATCACACAAAGCATTAGGTTTAGAATGCTAAGACTAAATTAAAAGGTTCTCATGTTACAGTTTCTGAGTTTCTTACAAAAACAAGGCAATCCATACATAAGAAAGCCTGTAAGCATTTTGGTATAAAAAAAGTGTGGACACTTGATGGGATAATTTATGTCAAACTGCACAGTAATGAAAGGGCGAAGATCTCGTCAGATGAAGAGTTGGATATTCTTATTGAAAAATTTCTTGCAATTAGTTCTCCGGCTACTTCTGGCTTGGCTTCTGCAGATATTGATACTAGAGCCGTTCGTATGGTATCCAAACTGACCCCACAATGCCCTTTTGTAATGAATCGTCAAGGTGAAGTAGCTCTGCACAAACAGGTAGGGGCAACAGCGCAACGAGGCCCCTTCGCTTCAATGTAAAGAAGTAACCTACTAAATATATTTTATTGAATGGCCGAAAAGGTTACATTAGGTAGTGTGGTTTACACCATGTTTTTGTTAATTTTGCATGTTCATTTCCTATTTGAACTCAATATTAATTTCTGTTTTTTGTTTAAATAAACGTAGTGATCAGTGGTTATACTTTTTTGGTTCTTAGTCCTAGTATAGATAAGTTTATTATTATTTAAATAAAATATTGTTTACATAGATTTAATGTTGTTGTGTATATAAATTTAGTTATAACATCAGTTCACAGACATAATATTGTATGTATTGAGTACTAAGTGTTTACAAATGGACGTAACAAAATAAAATAAAATGCAAGTCGCTGGTAAAAATGATGTAATAACTTGCTAATATCTTTGCTGGTACAACGGTAAGACCTTTTAAAAGAAGATTGCCACTGGGCGCCCCCTGGCGCCTTGTTTTATACCGCTGATTATTAGTCGGTGTTGCCGCAACATGCTGCCCGGGTTGAAGTATTTCACTTCAATATGACGAAGTGGTGACCGGTAAAGGACATATGTTGTTGTAGGGACCGCTGGATAACACCTTTCTTGGTTAATATGTCTGCTACATGGTTGACGTTGTCTCGTCCTGGATGCATCTTCACCACTCTGCCGAGAAGCCAAAGCAGTGGTGGTCGGTTCTTGTCTTTCACTAAGACCAACGATCCCTGTTGCAGGTTACCTGATGAATAATACCATTTTAATTTTTTGTTGGAGAAGTGATACATATTCTGTTGAAAAACGCTGCCAAAAATGTTGCTTCAATTTTTCGATTTTCTCGTATCTCTGAAGACGATTGATTTTTCGTGTCAATGTCTGGTCATTGTGGTTGGTAGGTTGTGGTACTAATATAAGCGAGCGTCCGATAAGGAAATGTGCAGGTGTTAAACACAGGTCGGAAGGATCAGTGGATAGAGGTGTTAAGGGTCTGGAATTCAGAATGGCCTCTATTTGGACCAACAAAGTTGTCATCTCCTCATATGTTGGATGTGCTAAAGTTAGTATGCGTCTCAGATGGTACTTAACCGATTTTACTCCAGCCTCCCATAAGCCGCCGAAGTGTGGAGAGTAAGGAGGAATATTTTTAAATTCTATTCCTTTATTATACATATCTGTTTAAACATCTTTGGAATACAATTGAAAAAAATTATTGACGTCGTTGCTAGCACCTACAAACGTCGTGCCGTTATCAGAATATATAGTTCGAGGCTTACCGCGACGTGACATGAACCTATAGAGTGCTGCCAAAAAGGCTTCCTTTGTAAGGTCCGTTACAAGTTCAAGGTGAAGAGCTTTGACTGCGAAACATACAAAAATGCATATATAAGACTTTATAAGTTTGCTACCTCTACCTTTACGGTCAACCAACAGCACTGGCCCTGCGTAGTCTATGCCTGTATTAAGGAAATGAAACTCTAATTGAGTTCGATCGCTTGGCAAATCACCCATGATTGGCTGGATAGATTTTGGCTTAAATCGAATGCAACGAACGCAACCACGAACTACGCGCTTTGCGAGGTTCCTCCCCCCAAGTGGCCAATATTTTTGTCGTATTTGAGATAACAGTAACTGTGGGCGTGAGTGTAACATGTCTTTGTAGTGATACTTGTAAAAAATGATTTTTGTAAGATGATGTTTACTACATAAAATAATGGGGTGTTTAACATCGTAGGAATAAGGTGAATTATTAAGACGTCCACCAACGCGCATAATGTTTTTATCATCTATAAATGGCGTTAATGAGGTCAATTTATTACGCTTGTGTAAGAACTGTCCAGATTTTATTAATTTATACTCTTCAGGGAACATCTCTTGTTGTGCTATGTAGAGTAAGCAATTTTCCGAATTTTGAAGTTCTAATAAAGATAGTACATCAGAATATTTTTTATTTTGATTTTTACAATTGTGGATGAATCTATTTATATAAGCAACTATTCTGATTAACCTTAAATAATTTGAAATTTTGTGCATTAATTTAGAAAGTATATTTGTATTTTTATTTGCATTGTGTATTGTTATTAAATTTAATGATGTTTCTGGAAGTGATTTTATGTTTGAGTGTGGACGTGTTGGAAATGGTATTTCGGTTTTATGTAAAAAGCTTGGCCCAGACCACCATATGTCGGAATGTATGAGGAATTCAGCTTTTACCCCACGAGAAACCAGGTCTGCAGGGTTCACCTTCGACGGTACGTAACTCCACGTACTACCAGCAGTACTGTCTTGAATTTCCCCCACTCTGTTACGAACAAATGTTTTTAGACTGCTGGAAGACATTTTTAGCCAATCTAGGACGATGGTCGAGTCTGTCCAGAAGTAAGAATGATTGAAATTACATGTAAGTGACTGTAATACCTTACTGCAGAGTCTTACACACAACAATGCGGCACATAATTCGAGACGAGGAACAGTAGCTGGTTTTAAAGGTGCTACTTTGTTTTTAGAGATTAAAAGACGAACGCAAACCTCACCGTTATTGTTAATTGTTCTTATATACACACATGCGCCATAAGCCCGTTCGGAGGCATCCGAAAAAGTGTGAATTTCGTGCATCGCAGACATGTCAAAAGAAAACCACCGTGGAATGCTAAACGTTTTTAAAAATTTAGAGATTGAATAATACTAAAAAACTTATTTTTTATTGCCGATGACACTTCATCGTCCCAACCACGCTTGTCTAACCAAAGTTGCTGTATGAGAATTTTTGCTTCAACTGTGCACGGACCTAATAGTCCTAAAGGGTCAAACACTTGACTTACAAGCGATAAAATTTTACGTTTAGTTACCTTTTTTAAATCTAAATTTATATCAATTGAAAACAATAGGCTATCCGTACTTGAGTCCCACTGTAAACCAAGAGTTTTGCTAGGAAGAGTGTCACTTAAACTCAACGATTTCTCTACGGTATTCTCATGAGAATTCATTACCAAAGAATTTAATATTTCTAAGTTATTTGAGCGCCATTTTCGTAAATGAAAGTTTGCCGATTGCAAAGTAGTAGTGACCTTTTGACATAGCTCTTTTACATATGCAATGGTATCGCCACCGCTAAGAAAATCGTCGACATAAAAGTCTTTACGAATGGCGTTCCTTACCATTGGCTCCGAACATTGTTCTGCAAGAGTGACCAGACAATTTGTGGCTAAGTACGGTGCCGATGCCGTGCCGTATGTCACCGTATTAAGACTATATGTTTTAATCTCTTCAGAAGGATTAAACCGAAATAAGATTTGTTGGAGAGGTCGTTGTGAAGGGTCAACGAGAATCGGTCTGTACATTTTCTCTATATCTCCAGATACAACGTACCTGTGTTGTCTAAACCTTAATAAAATTGACAATAGGTCGTCTTGCACTACTGGCCCTACCATCTGAATGTTGTTTAAAGACTTGCCAGACGTTGTTACCGCTGAGCCATCGAAGACGACTCTTAATTTTGTACTTGTACTCGATTCACGTATGACTCCGTGATGAGGTAAATAATTATTGTATTTATTTAGATTAAGTACTAAGTTTTCACTCATATGACCTAGGTTAAGATATTCTGACATGAATTCTAAGTATCTTTCTCTAATACGGGGTTGATGTTTTAACCTACGTTCGAGAGAGATAAGCCGACGCTTTGCTAAGTTATAGGAGTCGCCGAGAACTTCCGGTGAATCTTTTAGAGGAATAGTGACTATGAATCGTCCTTCTTCATCACGCCTAGTATGCCTCTTAAAACTAGTTTCACAAGCCTTTTCCTCGACAGATAAACTATAATTATCCGAAACGGAGTCAAGCTCCCAAAACCGTGTAAGTTGTGACTCAGCATTTTGAATAAATAAACAAGAATGGAAAGGTTTTAATTTACTTTGTTGTATTGTACCAGATATTATCCAACCGAACTTTGTCAGTTGCAACTTAGGTTTTTACTTACCTAAGTCAATTGATTCAGAACCTAAGACGTCACAAAATATATCTGCTCCGAGCAATATATCAACAGTGGAAGGAATGTTGAACGAAGGGTCTGCTAAGTCAACCTGTGAAGGTAGCGGTATGTTTTGAAGGTTAATATACGACGAAGGTAAAACATTAGTGATATTTGGTAATACGTAACAATTTAAGTCTACAGTGTAGTTTCCCGAACTCGACTTGATGGTGAGGTTACAAGACTGCACTAAAGGATTTTGATTGTTAATACCTGTTATAGTGGAGTCAGTACTGCGCCTTACCAGACCTAGTTTCTCACAGAGGTGTCGGGTGACAAAGTGTGAAGTGCTGCCGTTGTCAAGTATGACGCGAGCTGTGTGAAGTCTTCCCTGCGCGTCAACCACTTTCACCAACGCTGTGGAAAGTAATACGCAGGGTCTGTCAGATGTTTTGAATGTCAGTAGACAAAACTACATTTGTTGGTGTGTCAGCATCCTCATGTAACAGAGTATTGTGTTTATGTCTACAATACTTGCAATGCGTTAACATGCAATGTTTTACCTTATGCACAGGCCGCAAACAATTTTTACAAATATTAAAATTAGTAATTTTTTGTAAACGCGATTTCACATCTAAATTTCTGAAATCTTGACAGTTAAATAAGAAATGGTTCTGTTTACACATGGGACATAGCACAGGTTTTTAATAATCTGTGTGTTTATCTGCTTTTTTGGTGTATTGGGGCAAAAGTGTTTTGTTTTGTTTATGCCTGAATGTAAGTACTGTCTTGTTGTGTATTATTTTTATGTATCTGCTCTTGTTGTTATGTGTCTAAAAGATCCGCGTGATTAGTTAAGAACTCCAAAAATTGTTTTAAAGAAGGTGAGCCTGTAATAGTATTGCGGCGCTCTTCCCATTGACGGAATGTGGCGCTATCTATTTTTTTAGACATAATGTAAATTACAAGTGTGTCCCAGTGTTCCGTAGGCTGTCCAAGTGTACTTAATGCGCACAAATTTTATTAGTGACGTCAATAATGTGTCTTAAAGCATAACTTGACTCCTTTTGAGAAGGTTCAAAATTAAATAAAGCATTTAAGTGATTGCTAATTAGCAAACGTTCATTGTCATATCTATTTGATAGCAATTGCCATGCAATGTTGTAATTATTTGCACTAAACTCTAGACTTTGTATAATCACTGATGCACTGCCTTTTAAAGCTGCACGAAGATAGTGGAATTTATTGAAGTCACTAATATTTTTATTAAGATGTATGAGTGATATATACGTATCTCTAAATTCAAGCCAGTGCTGGAAGTCACCGCTAAATCTGGGTAGATTGATTTTGGGTAGCCTCACAAAATCGTGACTCATCCCGATTCTGCTCTCGTGGCTTGAGGTTGACACGGGCGAAGGCGAACGTCGACGACGCATTGATTCAAGAAGCGTCCGCGCCGTAGCCACGAGTGAGAAGTATTTAGAATCGAATTGTTCTCGCTCAGCATACAACTCAGGAGTATCTTCTGATAACGACTCGAACTCTGTCTGTAATGTGTCGAAATCACCGTTTAAGGGTTCTATTTTGCAAAAACGACATTCTAATTCATTAACTTGAAGGTCACTCAATGACTCACAACTTTTTATGATATTTAAGTAATTATAAAACTGAGTTAAGCTTAGCTTTAATGCTACTACGCGCTTTCACAATGTCTCTAAGTCGTTCTTTGTTAACTTCACTCATTTTCAGCAATGCAAATTACACAAAAGTAAATAAATTTACAAGCGCGTAACAAAATTACTAAACAAAGCACTGTGACAATTTATAATGAGTAAGCGGGTGAACTAATCGAGCGACACAAAGTGAAACCGGTTATGCGCCCGGGTATGCAGTAAAGCGAAGTAATGCGTTGTATATGGCTACAATGCAAAATAATATGCTTCAGAGTATTAGTTACTTGATGCGTAAGATTATAATGCGATAATGGGATGGCTGGTAGTATGGTGTATTAGCAAGCAATAATGATTAATAAAAAAAATCAACACAAAATACGAAGAGATCCCAATGTCGGATCCGAATTGTGCTAATCTAAAAAAGATACGTAAAGGGAAAAAAGAAAGGAATTGGAACGAACTCACTCAAATCAAGTCCTTTGTCTTAACGTTCGATGTACGTGGCGTGTAGTACTGTGCAGCATAGGTCCAAAGTTCACGTTGCGTAATTGTAGATTCCTTATGATATTATTGAATGTATTTTCGTTGATTATTCCTTTTCTTCAGGCGGCGAAGGACCAATTTTGTTTAAAAATGGACGTAACAAAATAAAATAAATACAGTCGCTGGTAAAAATGATGTAATAACTTGCTAATATCTTTGCTGGTACAACGGTAAGACCTTTTAAAAGAAGATTGCCACTGGGCGCCCCCTGGCGCCTGGTTTTATACCGCTGATTATTAATCCGTGTTGCCGCAACATAAGTAAACGTTATATTGTATACTTTTGTATTGTGTAAACGCTGAAATTAAGTACTTTTTATTAAGTTCATTAGATAATATGCATAAGCATCGTAATAATCGGTGTGAGATATTTTATAAATAATTTTGTCCAATGTGTCTTCGGTCGTTGTTATGTTTTCTATTTTGACAACTTTATTTTTCCAGACAGTAACCATACAACGGTTCAATCACCATAAAGCCTAGTATAATAAGATATATTTACGACTTAAATGCCTGATTTTTTAATATGTCTGTAGTCAACTGCTTTAATCTTGTATTTGCCTTTTGTTAATTTTTGTTATTTTTTTTTCAAATAGTTTTCTCTTTATATTCAAATACATATTATTAACTTTTAAATTTAGTGAAAATTTGAATGGAGGTTTTAATGTTTTGTAAACAGTTCACTAATGGGATGGTGCTGTTTGCATTGGATTGATTAATTTTACATATTTTTTATATAAGTTTCTTTTACTTCACTATTGTTATTTTTATAAATATTTTATATATAGATATTTTATTTCTATTTATATATAATTTTAGTAAATTTTGCTATCTTTATATCTGAGAATCTTTTTATTTTGCAGATGATTCATTTCTTTCTTTTAATTCTTGTAATGATTCTTTTAGTGATAGCGGGTGTAATCTACATGATCTACTGGAAGGGGTGTTTTCAACTTGTGATAATATTTTTAACATATGTCACATTAACGCTCACAGCATACCTTGCCACTACTTTAAAGAATAACTTGGCGGCGAAAACTTGCTGTCTAAGTAGTTTTAATATTGTGTGAACATGTGAAACCACTATTTTGCACCTGTGCACAGTCTTAAGACGTATGTAAGCTGCTTCTTGACTTTTTTTACTTTTAATGAGACTTATATAACAGTTTGTCATATATTAGGATAGCTTTCATATTTTCAGACAAACCTACCATTTGAGATTTTTGTGACAGTCTCGGTTTCACAGCTGACATGAGTAAATGTACAAGCTCATGCGAAATAGTAATATAAATATGAAAGACAGCAAATTTTAAACGCATGTTTATTTTTATTTCAACTATGAGTAAAAATGTATTCACAGAATTTTGAAAGTTATCCGGTAATCGAACCGATCCACACATTAATTTCATAGTACGTAAGTAACCCGAATTCGATCTGCACTAACACCACTCAGTAGTGTCAGTAGTGTAATAGCAGGGTGCGGGCCGGGAACTCGAAAAATAGTGGGTTCAAATTCGCCATTCGATTAGTGTCGTGAACCACTTCTAACACAAGCATTTAAGCTTACCAGAAGTGATTAAAGAGGATATTAGTAATGTTTAATAGCATTTCTAGTATATCTTATAAATTAAAACTCATATTTTAATTGCAATTTGAAGTTTTGATTCACCACGTCCTCGTAAATATATTTTGGAAATAATTTTTAAGTATACTTATGTGAAGTCGGTCAACCCGCGTTGGAGTCAACTCAATCAACTTTTTTTTTCCTAAAACTCCCTGCGGCCTGTCCCCAGTAGTAGGATGTATGTAGGCTGCTACTTTTTTACTTTTAATATGGCTATCCACTGCAGATCATAGGCTGCCCCTATTGTTTGTTAATTAGGCCGGATATTTGTAGTAATAGCCAAGCTTGGCAAGTGGACTGGCAACCGCACTGTTATCAGGAAGATCCTGCCACCCATCTCCTGTTTCAGTTTCCCTTCTGTCGCCTCTTACGACACCCACGAGACGAAATGAGGTATTGGTTTCTATTTCGCTGCCTCTACATTGCTAATATATTGTTACTCCCGTTCATCGTTTCGATTCCCTCCATAGATTACTAAATAAATTGGATATTAGCCGTTGTTGCCACGCTTGGCAGGCGGGTTGCCAACTGCATCTTTTTATTATTTTGAGCTGTAATCAGAAAGACGCTGCTGACCATCTTCTCTATATTTCTACTCCCGTTCATGAATATAGTTACTCTCACACGTGCATCGTGAATAGAACTATATTTATGAAATTTTAACTTTAATTGGAGTAGTATGATATTTTTAAATTGAAGCCAATGCGAGCGAAGCCGCGGGTAAAATGCTAGTGAGTAATATGTTTGTAACTTAAAAGTGCAATATTATCATCGTGTATTAGCAGTAGTAAAAAATTTACAGTTGTGAAAAAAATCCTTGAATATAATTAAATATTTGAGAGAATTATAGAAAGAGCTACACCGTATTCTAAGTGACTAGTTTATAAAATATGAATGAGACTATGTTACAAGTTCTTGTGGCTTTACTTAGCGATTGAACCCGAATGTAAAAGAAATGATGATAGGCAGTAGTAAAATCATGCAAAAGTGCCAGCTTTGTGCACTAACTTACCCATCCATCGAGGCGAGCATAGGCAAGTCCTTCAAATTGAAAATCAGATCGAGAGTCTAGCTTCGAATATTACCGACTGTGTCGTATGACCCTCAGACCAAATTTCGGTCACGGCGGTGAGTCTCACATATGTGTAACGTATGCGCAAGTACAATTGCACCCTCTATTTTCTCACTCTCATAGGCCGATGGGGCTGCAATCCGATACGACCGGAGAGCTATCATCCGCAGGACCGTATTACGTGATTTCCGAGACTTGGGAATGAAACACCGCCAACTTTCTGACTCCGGTCTGTTACTGAGAAAGGTCTAAAACTATTCACCATACGAAATATAGCAACATTTTATTTTGCGCTGGGATTCTGTGCAAATGTCGCCCTTCCCCGATCGAACTGACTCATTTTTGCTGCACTTATACGCTGCAGCTTCTCTCTACCGTTTTATTTTTATAAACATAACAAAAGCTAATTGATAGAATCAGGCGTTACTTTGCGAAAATCCATTATAATGGGGTTGTTATAAATTAATTTGCTTAATTCCGCGTAAAGAAAGAAAATGATGTGTCCTGTCCAGCTTTAAGGGGGACCTCCCACCCTCCCTCAAGCGCGCGCACTATACCCGTGCGGAATTAAGCAAATTAATTTATAACAACCCCATTATAACAAAAGCTTATAAAAAGTTTCTTGTTTTCAAAATACGAAAACTAAATATAAATAAGAGATGTTAACACTATAAAAGGCTTTTCCACAAGTGTACGTAAGACCACTGGAATAACTTTGTAAAACTGTCATAATATTAACATTTAAATTATGTAAGTGGTGTCCCTTAAAATATCTACGACAGGAAAAGCTGAAGACAATGAAAACTTTCTCGTATAAATTTTAGTGTATGCCATTTAGAAGCGCTCTAATAATTTTACGATGTTTATGTCAACAATGCAATGGTTATTTTTCTTAAAACAAAAATTAAAATATCTTATTAATTTCTTAGATCATCATAATTTATCATTACAGATCCTTAGGAAATGCCACAAAACGCGATATGCGCAATCTGTATCTATCTGTAAGATGAAACAACTATCTTTACAACAACAGTGCTTGACAACCCCGCTTGACAACCCCGGGCAACAAAGGGCGGATCGTTAGTCCAGGGCTGTTATATACTGTTTCCCAAATTGCCATCTTCTTTCACTTACAAGCATCTTTTTATAAAATAAGGGTGACAAATAAGCACACAGTACACCTGATGGTAAATGGATACTGTGGTATATAGACATCTACATTTATTCTCGGTTAAGAAAATTATTTGGTCATTTTTTTAAGAGAAGTAAACAAAACAAACCAGCTCATAGTACGCAGACCTAATGTTACGTGACTACTGTGGCCCATTGCATCTACATCTTTTTTCAATAAGAAATCAAAATGCAGATGCGTTGTCATCTCTGAAGACTAAGTCGAATGCCTCGTTTCCAGTAAAAAGGGTCTCCGGTTCTCAACACTCATCGTACGAAACGGCAGCATTGAACTGCTATTTCACGCTGGTATTCTGTCCTCTGACCCTACCATGTAAACAATGTTATTAATTTAATTTTCTAGGTTACGATAATCGATTGACCATATAACATCCATCCTTCGCCTCCTTTACTGCCTAGTACTCAGTCTGGCCAAAAGCTGTACTGTACTGCTGTCCTCCGGTCTGAAGTGTATAGAGAGCCAATATAATTACATGTAGTTTAATTAGAGTTAGTTGAAATAAATCCGTAGATTCAATTCAGTTTTATAAAAATAAAATAATGAAGAAAGGCGCAGTTCGAGTAAGGCGTAGATTTTTCATGAAAGCGTTGGTTGCGTCGTTTTTTCCATTTCCTTTTCGATGCTGCCTTAGTTCATTTATTGCGACCTGTGATCGTGAGATCCCGGGTTCGAATGACGAGTTGGGCCAACATCAGTTATTGGGATTTACTGTCGAGAAATTCTCAGTAGCAGCCTGGAGTTAAAGGAGAAGTTGGCGGTGTTTCACCCCCGTGTCCCGGAAAGCACGTAAAGCCGTTGGTTCTGCGCCTGATCTCTCTCCGGTCGTGTTAGATGGCCGCACCATCAAACTACAAGAGTGAGGAAATATAATTTGCACCTGTATTTGCGCACGCACTGGCGCACTATAACACTGTGCTGCGCAAAGGTCTGGTATCCGTTGAGACTATTGATTAAATTACATATCTTATGTAATAAACGAGTCGTCGTCCCACTACAACTGCCCCCGTGTAAATATCGCTCCAGTAAATCCTTGCCAAAGAATATTTATTACTACAACTATACTTATCCACATTTATAAAAAAAATAATGCTAAATTATCCGACATCAGCGCACACTCCATATTATCTACCTTACTATAATTACATTGATTCAACTTGTGGTCCGAAATAAATAAAAACTGATGTGAAAAAGTACATTTCACGGTGGTAGCATAGATTTAAAAAAATATATATTCACCTATATTTCTGACGTAGTTAAGACTTAGTACTTACTATTGTTTTAACTATTCCACTCCAAATTTAGCAAAACAGAACACTTGCAAATATCAGTCACCTCGATGTCTGTCCCTCTGTTACAGAAATACCTTATAAGAATATCAGCCTCCGCTGGAAGCAGCTTCAATTACATGTTAAGCCCATTACTAAATTAGACACAAATACTATTATATCTCATAGACTGCAAGTGAGATGCGACGTAAATTTTAAAAACAAGACCTTTACGTCTTATTAGCAAATTTACACTATATCTCACCGATAGAAGTTAAAATACTTTTTCTTAGTCAAGCCTTCCCGTTATCGTTACAGACTATCATAAGTTCACTGCTGACCATAGGCCTCTCTCATTGATTGCCTCACAGGGGAAATATTTAAACAATTGCTATGCTTAGCAGGTGTTTTTTTTTAATAAAGTAGTTTTTGTTGTTATTAGATATTCGCCGCTGCCCAACTCCTAGTTTTGTAAGTTTACCGCCACCACCATTGTAATGTTTAATCATCATTCTTAATGTATCCATCTTAATGCAGCCTATATATCTACTTCTCGTTAAGTTAACAATGTTCTTTTGGGAAAATAAAGTTTCTTTAAGTCGAATCTAATTTTCCTTGGAGCGGTGAAGGAATCATATCATGCAATTAATTACTGATACCCTCCTGCTCCACAACCATCACTAAAATGAGGAAAGGCCCATATCGAGCGGTGATAACTATGTAATCTCTTAGTTTACAATTTATCTTATGGCCTTAATAAAAAACAAATCTCCAAAATAGTAATATTCACCTCTGGAATTTTTAATATCTTTTAGCCCGTAAGCTATTCGGAGTCACTTACCCCCCCCCCCCCCCCCCCCCCCCCAGTTAAATTAGTTTTCAACGCAAGATATTGCCTGCAATTAGAACTCCTGTTGGAACTCCGAAGCGTTTAACTGTATTTTAGAAAATTATACGAAAGGGTTGTATACAATCACCTATAATATTTAATCACACCAATATATTTATACATTTAACAAATATTTTCTATAATAAAATTAATATTCTTAAAAATATAACAATGAAATCGTTTTTAGTATAGTAGGTGATACGATAATTTAAGCATAGCAAATTAGCTACTACTATTTGAGAGTTGATTACGCTAATTATTCTGGAATGGTTAGTTTACATTTGTACACTTGCTTTCGTTTTTTATATAGAATAAGAGTGATAAACGAACACACAGTCCACCTGACGGTAAGTAGATGCTGATGTGTAAACATCTTCATCTATACTCGAAGTAGAAGTATAAAGAATCAATACGCAGATGCGTTGTCACCCCTGAGGACTTAGATGGAATGCCTCGTTTACAGTGAAAAGGGTTTCCGCTTCTCTACATTCACTTTCCGAAACACAGCAGCATTGAGCTGCTAATTAACTCTGATATTTTTAAAGAGCGTGGTCCTTCCCCGGTCGAGACGACATATTCGTAGCACAAACATAATACAGCTGCAGCGTAGCTTCACCACGTACCATAAGTAGTAACGTATTTCTTCTATTGCAATTTAATATTCATTCATAATGGTGGCATGCAGGCAGCGTTAGAGGATCCACTACCCCATATCATCTCATTCATATCACAAGATGCGACAGAAGAAAATGAAACAAGAATGGGCAGCAGCATCTACCTAATAACAACTCAAATTAATAAAACCCTGCGGTTGTAATGCCGCCAGCTAACTGCGGCATCTATAGCAAATATCGCATTCTGACAGACTGCAATGATTGATGAATGAATTAATAATGCTGCTCCTTTGCATCAAACTGTCAGATTTGGGTCTTGAATAGACTTTTCATCACAAGACATGCAATAGTTTCATTTGTCACTCGGCAGGTAATACCGAGTGGAGATGTGGTTGATGAAGGAAAATGATGAATTAAACTATGCTAATATCCAATAGGTGGCGCTTTAGCTATGGTATCAACAAATTCTAATAAGTTGGTTTAGTAGAAGAAAATAGAATCATGAAATTTTCATGAGAAGTTTTTTTTTTCATTCGACTCTTGGATTTAGAGCAAGAATCTTCAGTTTTGATTTCACGAATCGTTCCTTATTCTATTCGCAATTTCATCGAGTTTCGAGAGCCTCATAAAAAAGTCGTAAACAATTATATTACTTACATAAAAGCATTTTACTTAGGCACTTTTTGCATTTATGGCGAAATTATTGTGTTTTTGTTTTTCTTGCAAAATTCTGCAAAATAGAAATTTGCTAGAATTACCTCAGTTACTATATTACTTACTTACTTACTTATCATCACGCACAATCCCTGACGGGGTAGCCAGAGAGAACAGATCGCCAAGTATCATAATCCTTACATACCTCTTTCGCTTCTTTCAGATTCATTAACTTCTTCATACATGCACGTCTAGGTATCCGAGTACTCTTGACCCTCCCCTCTTCGAGCAGTTTGCTCACATGGTCTTCGAAAGTTAGTCTCGGTCAACCTTGACACCTTTTAATATTAACTTTCGCGCTATAAATTTTCTTCACCATTCGGTCTTCACTCATTCGCTCAACGTGCCCAAACCATCGAAGCACGCCCTTATCCATTTTTGTGATAAGGTCATCTTTCAAACCTGCCATATTGCGAATCTCTTCGTTTCGCTTCCGGTCGGCCATGGTGACGCCGCACATTTTACGAAGAGATCGCATCTCCACTGCATTCAACTTGCTTTTATGCTTCTTCTGGCATACCCAGGTTTCGTTGCCATATAACAAAGTCGGTACCAACACTGCGTTATGTATTGCAAGGCGTGCACTCTTCACTACGCCTTGCCTTTTGACTAACGCAGTCAGGGCACCATTGACTTTGTTCCCGGCAGCGACACGCCTGTCCACATCTAAATCACATCTTCCACCCGGCTAAAAGCACTCCCCAAGTATACAATTTCATTTACCTGTTCTAGACATTCCTGATTTACCCATATTTCACACTTCGTTCTCTCTTCGTCCCTTTCAAATACCAGAACCTTAGTTTTATTAGCATTCAAACGGAGACCTTTAATTTCACATTCCTCTTTCATACACGTGACTAATGCCTGCAGTTCTGCCTCTGATGGTGCAATAAGCACGGCATCATCAGCATACAGCAGACAATTTACTTTTATGTCACCCAATTTCACACCCAAACAGCTATCTTTCAGCTTCTGTAAACAGCTGTCGAGATACAGTATGAACAGCCAGGAAGACATGACACAACCCTGTTTTACGCCCGTTTAGACGCTAAACATGGGTAACAGATCATGCCCTACCCGCACACAGGCTTTACAGTCACAGTAAAGTGACTGCACAGCCCTTAGCAATCGACCATCCACACCGTACTCCGGCAACAGTTCCCACATTTTCTTCCTTACAACCTTATCAAATGCTTTCTCAAGATCCACAAATGCACAGAAAATTTTCTGGTTAGCAGCCAGAAGTTTTTCCGTGATCATGCGGAGAGAAAACATTTGATCCGTGCATCCTCTTCCAGGTCTAAATCCGCATTGAGCCTCCCATAGAAATCTTTCCGATTTCTCTTGCATCCTACGTGTCAAAACCTTCGAGTAAACTTTACTTGCTAAACTGGTCAAGCTGATCGCCCGATAGCACCCGCAGTCAAAATGTGAACCTTCACCTTTATATAAAGGCACAATGACTGCGGATCGCCAATCATCCGGGACATCCCCCGTCCGCCAGCACAAATTGCACAGCAGATAAAAGCTGTCCCAGACGCAAGGCCCACCATACTTGATCATTTCAGCAGTAACTCTGTCTAGTCCCGCAGCCTTACCACATTTTAAACTTCGAATTTCACGTTCAATCTCTTTCATACTGATGACGTCAGTGTCATCGAGGTCCGGGTCTGGCGTACCAGTCACGGCGTCATCCCCGGATCCCCCACAAGGATCATCACACGCATACATGTCTCTATAAAATTCGCTTCATCGCTGCATGACGTCCGATTTTTCTGTAAGGACGTCATTAGTTCTCGAAAGCACTTTGTTCATTCTTAAGGCCTTCGCACCACTTCGGGTCCTTCCAACCTCTTTCCAGAAGAGTTTGGAGTTCTCCTTAAAGTTGTGCGACAACCTTTCGTCCGCTTCTATTCTACGCCTTTCACGCATTTCCTCAATCAATGCTTTCATGTGATCTTTCTGCAGCTTATATCTTTCTTTCATCTTCTCTCTCATATCCTTATCATTACTAGAGGCCAAGTAGTCTAACCATGCTTTCTTCTTCTTCTTTACAGCTTCTTTTACTTCATCATTCCACCATGCATCTCTTCTTTTACTACTGCCTCTTTTTATTGTTCCACACACTTCTTCCGCTACACTTACTGTATTATGTCTGTTATAATGATTTTTCGTAATAAATTTATTACGTTGCATTTATAATTGTTAAAAACGCGGATATATAAACAAAGACTTAAGTTTAAAATGAAAACATAAAACTTACTTTTTTTAGATCGTTATTTAGTGTGGTATAATTTATAAGCACTATAAAATACTATTTAGAAATATATAGTAATTCATTGTTTTGTTTAATAATAAATATGTAAAAATTATTTCCGACCTAACTAGCGTTCTTGGCACGATTCCGCGGGGAGTATGACTGTATGATAGTTTCAATTATTAGTTATTTTTATTATACTTTTTTTTAATATTGTATATATGTCAATGTTATATAAACAATAAAGTTGTAAATTGACTTAAATTTAAAAATTTGACACACAATTACGCACTGAAGTTGTCGCTTTTAGGTTTCAGTGTGCGCGCGAATAGTAACAACTTCATGGTGTGGTTTTTAGGTGTCGGTGTGCGCGAGCATTGTAACAAATTCAATGTGTCGTTTTTAGGTGTTGGTATGCGCGCGCATCGTTAAAATTCACTCTCATAGATATTTCCAAACGACCCAAAAGTAGTATAACTTCAAAAATTAAGAATGTAATGAATAAAACTAATTTTTAAGGTTTTATCGCGGTCAGCGGACCAGCACCCGTGGTCACGTGGACCTAGCTCTTAGTAGTCCAGTAATTAAAAATAAGTAGAATTAAACGCGATTAAATCTGATAAAGTAGTTTTATTCAAGGTGAAGCGTTGCATACATATAAGAAATCATTGAATAATGAATGTTGGTTAAAAGGTAGGTTAAAGATTAAAGAAAATTACCATAATAACTCTTTTCGCATTATTTTCAAACATTGGGCTTCCAAACTTTCAATTGGGCTTTGAAACAGGGCTGGTGACACCGAAAAGTGATGGGCGTTATATGATTTGACGCAACGATGCCAGCAGTTAGAATTTTTGTAGGAAACTTGTTGCGACAATAGCTTTCCTTTGCAATTTCTTGATAATAATATTAATAATGAAAATCTGCGGTTACGCGGTACAACGCGGTTTCTAAGCCTGGCAATTTTGGAAAATATGTAATAATCGTTTAGAACTTTTGATAGCTGTAAATGAATTAAAGAAGCTGCAAATTATAATTATAATAATGTTGTATTTATACAGTCTAAAAAAAATGAGAAATCAAGATATAAAACTGATTGATACCTATGCTTGTATATTAATCGGAATTTATAATTAATGGATATTAACAGTGCTAGTAATTTTACTTACTTACTTACTTTTTGTCACGCACAATCCCTGACGGGGTAGCCAGAGAGAACAGATCGCCAAGTGTCACGATCCTTACATACCTCTTTTGCTTCTTTCAGATTCATTATCTTCTTCATACATGCACGTCTAGGTATCCGAGTACTCTTGACCCTCCCCTCTTCGAGCAATTTGCTCACATGGTCTTCGAAAGTTAGTCTCGGTCTACCTCGACACCTTTTAATACTCGTATTAACTTTCGCGCTATATATTTTCTTTACCATTCGGTCTTCACTCATTCTATCATCGTGCCCAAACCATCGAAGCACGCTCTTATCAACTTTTGTGATAAGGTCATCTTTCAAACCTGCCATATTGCGAATCTCTTCGTTTCGCTTTCGGTCGGCCATGGTGACGCCGCACATTTTACGAAGAGATCGCATCTCCACTGCATTCAACTTGCTTTTATGCTTCTTCTGGCATACCCAGGTTTCGCTGCCATATAACAAAGTCGGTACCAACACTGCGTTATGTATTGCAAGGCGTGCACTCTTCACTACGCCTTGCCTTTTGACTAACGCAGTCAGGGCACCATTGACTTTGTTCCCGGCAGCGACACGCCTGTCCACATCTAAATCACATCTTCCATCCCGGCTAAAAGCACTTCAAAAGCTAGTAATTTTTTTGCGGAATAAACTTATTGTAGAGATAAAATTGAATGAATATTATTTTTTTAGGTTATTGCACATTAGAAATTCATTTTACTTCCATTTACCCGAATAAAATCGAATAAAACCTTTATCTGTTTGAATTCAAATTACTAATTTAAACGTTATGAATATGTCTTAGGATTTGTATTTGAGTACAAAAACCAGAAGAGACGACTACTTAAAGAATTTTAATAATTTATTAAATCGTTGTACTGTAACTTGTACTGTAAAGTTGTACTTATATACGTTGATTTTATTAATTTTCTATTTGTTTTTTGAGATATGGTCGGAAATTCTTTAAATTATGGAAGCTGTAACGAACCGACTACCAAACGCAGTGTAGGGTGGTCCTATTCTAGATAAATTATTGCTGGATTATTTTAAAATTAAGATAAAAGAGGAGTGAGGGCTGTACCTAATGTAACATATGCAGGCTGTTTACATTTATTATTTAAATTAACTTTGTGTTACGTACATATTTCATACACTCTTAAGTACACAGGCGACCTTACTGAACCTATTTTCAATTGCTGTTGAATAGTTTTATGAACTACAGTTGTTTAGGCCAAATCGTAACATTTAAAACTTGCATTCCAAACGCTGGTCTCGGCGATTAACCGGTTTGACGGTGTGACGCCTCATAATTATTATTCATCATCATCATTACAGCCCTATACAAGTCCACTGCTGAACATAGGCCTCCCCCAAAGAATGCCTCAAAGCACGGTCCTGAGCCACCTGCATCCATCGACTTCCTGCATATCTTACCAGGTCGTCACTCCATCTAGTAGGGGGACGCCCTACACTTCGCCTGCCGGTACGAGGCTGCCACTCGAGAACCTTTCTTCCCCATCGGTTGTCGGTTCTTCGAGCTATATGGCCGGCACATTGCCACTTTAGCTTACTAATCCTTTGGGCTATGTCGGTCACTCTCGTTCTACTGCGGATATCCTCATTTCTGAGTTTATCACGCAGAGAAACTCCAAGCATTGCCCTCTCCATAGCTCGCTGAATGACTTTGAGCTTTCTCATCCGGCCAGCAGTGAAGGACCACGTCTCAGTTCCGTATGTCACTGGCAACACGCACTGGGTGTACAGTCTCGTTTTCAAGTTTTGAGGTATACCTGACGAGAAGATGTGCCGTAATTTCCCGAACGCTCCCCAACCGAGTTGAATCCGTCGATTGACCTCTCGGTCGAAGTTGGATTTACCTAGTCGGACTATTGTCCCAGGTAAACATACTCGTCCACAACTTCGAGCTTAGTGTTCCCAACAACTACCGGCATAGGTGTGACATGGACATTAAACATGATCTTTGTTTTGTCCGTGTTCATCTTAAGACATATCCGTTGGGAAACACTATTGAGGTCATTGAACATAGTGCTTATGTCCTCCAGCGATTCTGCCATAAAGACTATATCGTCGGCAAATCGAAGGTGAGTGATGTACTCGCCATTGATGTTGATACCGTATCCTTTCCAGTCCAGAAGCTTGAAAACGTCTTCCAATGCAGCGGTGAAGAGTTTCGGGGATATGACGTCACCCTGTCTTACACCTCTCTGCAATTGGACAGGTTTCGTACTCTGGTTCTGTACTCGGATAGCCATCGTAGCCCTATTGTACAAGCACTTCAACACTTCGATATACCGACAGTCAACTTGGCACCGCTGAATGGACTGCAGCACCGCCCAAATTTCGGCGGAATCAAAGGCTTTCTCATAGTTCACATACGCCAGACATAGTGGCAAATTGTACTCCTCGGACTTCTGTACAACTTGCCGAAGGGTAATTATGTGGTCTATGGTGCTAAAGCCCTTTCGGAAATCGGCCTTTTCGGGAGGCTGGAAGTCGTCAAGTCTGCGTGCGAGATGATTCGTAATGACTCTCGAAATCAGCACGTAGATGCGGCTCAGAAGGAAAATCGGTCTATAGTTCTTCAAGAGAGCGTAGTCACCTTTCTTGAAAAACAAGACCACCGCACTTCTGCTCCACGCCTCCGGTGTAATGCCACCATGGAGGACGGAATTAAAGAGCTTCTGAAGGACTTCAAGTACCGGTTTTCCACCCGCTTTCAGAAGCTCCGCTGTAATTCCATCCTCGCCTGGGGCCTTGCCGTTTTTAAGGTTCTGGAGAGCCATTCTAATCTCGCTCAGACTGACGTCCGAGATATCATCGGAATAATGTCGGATAAGACTCGCTCTTGGATCGTTACTCACACTCGCGTGTGGCTCCAACAATGACGTGTACAGCTGCCCATAGAACCTCTCAATCTCACTCAAAATCTCAGGTGTCCCGGAAACGATGCTGCCACATTCTGTCTTCAGCTTTGACAGTTGGCTCTTTCTGGCAGACAGATCTCTGGCAAAGCTTTGGAGCCTTGGTTCCGCTCGATCGCTTCTTCAATACGAGCTGTATTGAAGATGCCTTAGTCCCGCCGCATGCATTTAGAGATCTGTCTGTTCAGTTGCCTGTATGCTGTCAAATCTGTTGAAGAATGTAGCTTCATCTCCCGTCTAAGAGCCATGAGATTAAGAGTGTGATCGGAGACTTTTTGTGTTCTTCTGCGGCGGGTTTGCAGAACTTAGTTCCGACCGCATGGACAGTTTCCACGAGCTTGTCATTCATATCGCCCACTTCATTACAGTATTCTAGGCACTGAAATCGGTTTTGTAACTCGAGCTGAAAAGTTTCGGGACTTTGAATTAGAGCACGAGGGGGACGGAGCGTTGACTTCATTAGACGAGACCTCTCCAACTTAACGTTTAAGTTCAGTGTGCCTCTAACCATTCGGTAATCGCTGCCGGTTTTCACCCTCGCGATCACTGAGACATCACTGAACAGTTGTCGTCTGATCGTCACAATGAAGTCAATCTCATTTTTTGTCGAACAGTCGGGGCTCGACCAGCTCCACTTCCTGTGGGGTCGCTTTTGGAAGAAAGAGTTAATCTCCTTCTCCATGAAGTTGGCCAGCTGCTGGCCCCTTTGCCGACCTGGAAGTTTTTCGTGCGGGACGAGTCGACGAGGAGGGGACGGGTTTGGTCGACAAGGAGCGCAGGATGAAGAAGAGGGAGATGACGGCTGCTGTCGTTGCCATTTGGCAGGACCGGTGGGATTCAAGCCAAGGTGGCAGGGATCTATACAAGTTTTTCCCGGACATCGCAGAGAGTCTAATCTTCAGGTGGGTCGAGCCCGATTATGCAGTATCGCAGATTCTTGTTGGTCACGGGTGTTTCAACGAGCGTCTCCTAAAATTCAACCTTAGGAACTCTGGCTTATGCCCCTGCGGCTCAGCACTGGCGAGTCGTGACCATGCTCTCTGGGATTGCGATCTGTATATTGAAGAGAGGAACGCATTATTGGACTGCCTACAAAGAACAGAAATAGGACCAGTATACTTCCGGGACCTACTGTGCTGCGAATCCAACTTTAAGGAGTTTAGGAGATTTGCGCATGCATGGCATCACAAAAGGAAACAGTATGAGGACTGAAAATACGACCAGATAGCTGCGAACGCGAAGTGTCGTCGCTGTGGAGTCACGCCCCAGAAGGGGGAGAAGTGAAATGTAGAGAAAAGGGACGGAACAGAGAGATTTGTAGGGAGTCAAGTAAGCGCACGTGGGAAAGAGCCACGAGCAAGTACCGTGTGCGTCTCCCGTGATTCGGTCCGTATGCCGCAAGGCGGGAAGGACCATGGGATGGTGGAGCGAGTGGAGATCTACGTTGTAATCGAATGCTTTCAAATTATCTATGTGTATAACATCAAATATATTTAAATTTACTAACACCTTGTATATTAAATTACACTTAAAAATACTTTGAATGAAACGTAATTATCATTTTCTTGAACAACGCTAAGAATTTAATTTCTCTCGGCTCGTAAATTATTCGGAATCAGCAACCGCTAGTTAAATTCGCTTTCAGTTCAAGATGTTGCCTGTAATTAGTGCTGTTGTTAGAACTTACTTGCATTTAACTATGCTTTCGGGAGTTTTGAGTAACCTCGGTACGTTTTAATAAAATTGTGTATGTTATACATATGTTCACATCCGCACAACGAAATTAACGTGCAAAGGTTAAAATGTAATGCTTTCAAACATGCATATTTATACACTATCATTTGCGATTGAGAATAGGCATCGAAGAAACAGTTTTGATACACACCCAAATATTGAATTTGTTTCATCTTATTAATTCTTTCATCGAGCTGAGATCTAAAGAAGCGATACATTGGTTCGTATTGGCCATACATTACATTACATTTGATAGTGTAAAGTGTAAAGCTGGAATATTGATGGAGTAAATACTGCTCAATTATAATAATTATGTTAACGGTAATATTTTATTTCTATTTCTTATAAACTATTTTGTCTTTATTAACAAAAAATATTTTATATTTAGTCTTTTCTGTCTCTTTTTTTTCTTTTATTTAAGGACAAATAAACAACTTCAACAGAGGATTAATAACTAATCTTAATCCTAAAATTTAAATTTAGTGAAGCCAACACCACCAGCCTCAGATAATAGTTTATACATTAAATTAAATCCCATGTTTAAAACAAATCCCATGAAAAATATTTATGTGTGCTAAAATGTAAAGTATAGAATTTGACAGGAAAAATGTCAAATTGCGCGAAGACTTATTAAAGCATGTTCCAGATGGATGTAACTTAGCGTCACAACAGAGGTGATCCTGTTTGTTGCGGGTGGCAACAAGCAAGTTCACCTCTAGCCGGCAGATCTATCATCTAGACGGTAGATGTACTCCAAATTTTTAAATATTTTAAACACAATCCGTGAATGGAAAACAAGCTCTCACCTAGGTCACCTCTATTGGAACGCTGGATGACATTCGTCTTGAACATGCTTTAGTGAAAAATATTGTTTTTAAAATATATTTAAACATCAAGACTGTCAGTGAGCCAAGTTTTATAATGAAACGGTATTTTGTTTAAACGTTTTCTGATTTGTCCTGTCGTTGTCGAGAATATGTTATGCCATCAAAAACATAACTTGTAAAAAAAGCCAAGTCTTGCAACTCAGTTCTTCTACCTTAAAAAGTTGTGATATCCATGTAATACGAAGTCAGTTAATTTATTCAGTCCCTACTTAAGTGTCCTTCTGTCTTAATTTATTACGTAATTAGCTAACCTAACAACATCTAATAGTGACTACATCAATACTAAAAATCTTTTATATTTTAAATAAATAGATTGACTTGGCCATCGCATGAAAACTCAATGTATCTGTCAAGTAATACATATTATATTAAATTAGATGTTTAGTGCGATTTCCAAATCAATTTTTTTATTTAAAACAAAAGATTTTTAATATTGATATGGTCACTATAAGATGATATGATCGACTTGGCGGGGGCACTGCCGTGGCCCCAGATCAGAGGCCGTTGAACTAGAGTCTAGTTACTAGATTAACTTTATCAATCATTTGTTTTTCTAAAATGAAGGTCAAATTTGATTTATGTGTATAAAATTATGTATAGATTAATTAGCAATAAAAGCAATTAAATCCCGCGGAGTATATGATATAATTCCTTATGGTGTAGCTTTTGCTGAATGAGTGTAAAATGGAATGAGTTTATTATATAATAATTAATTGCATTGTGATTCTTTATAATTGACACCGCGTTAGTTCAGTGCGTGTTGGCATACTTCACATGTCATCAAATAATTGTATTCTTCAAACACGAAAATTTCTTCGAGATGTTTTCATTCTCCTCTGAGTACATGGTGAATCAGCACCTAAAATTGGAACTAACAATTTCATTGGTACCAGCAGTGATCGAAACGAGCTGTTCGCGTACTGATAAGTTTACGACAAGCCTTTACGTAACCATGGCTCTTGCAACGAAGGTTTAATCTCTGAGATACTCGTATTACAGGGTTTCTCATATGGTTTCTTTTACAATTAAGAACGTGATAATTCTGCACTAGCAATTTTTCTACTACATATATAACTTTATACTTACACTAGTAACTAATTCATGAGATTTTAGGACCCCAGATCCTCTTCCCTATAGTTGTAATTTTATCTATTTACCTATCTATCTTTCTACATATTTCTGCCGTCAGATAACAGTGCGTGCACTGCTTTATTCCGATCTGAAGAGAATAGATAGCCTGTATATTACAGGTTGAGAGGCATTTAATCTTAGTCCATGGATGTGGCATTGTATCTGTAGCCATATTTGATGTTGGTTGATTTTTTGTTTTGATTAGCAGATGTCCATGGACTTCAGTTACCATTCACTCTTCAAAGTCTTTTGCCAGTCATTTTTCTCCTGCAGTCTATGGGTTAAGTATTCGCAGAGAGCTTACAATGCCCTTCGGGTATAATATAACAATGCCTTCCTGGTGCTGATGGGACTTACGCAGTATTGTAAGCCCTTCAGGGATGTTTACAGCGTATGATACGGACGGTTTTCATGCCATTATTCGAAAGAGAATCGAATCCTCCATGCGCAGGGATTGTTGGAGCTCCCATAGCATTCTGAGGGCAATATCTGATAAATTTGATTGTCCCATCCTAGGGCACTGGATGCGTATGCACTTGCATGTGCCTGGTGTCATGGGGTGCCCAAAATAAAAATAATTATAATTAAAATTGTGTGTGTAATAATTTAAGACTAACATATGTTAAGCAAATTAGGATACATAAAAGTACATAAATAAATAAAAAACCAACCAGATAGAAGCCCTTGGCAGGGGAGGCCAAACGGCCGCAGGATAGGAAGGAATGGAAAGAAGCCGGCGGACGATGCGGGCGTTATCGAGGAGCACCACCTTCTACATCAGAGTCCGGAACACGGCGTCCCGGTCGCTTTAGATGACCTGAGAGGCTGACTGGGATTAGCTCGTTCGCAGAAACGACCACAGGAATAATTTCGGTTGGCAGACGACGAGACGATGACATCTTTTATGATGTATCTGCTATAGTTGTTGGTCTTAATAACCTGATCCTGTACTGCACAGACAAAACCCTCGGTTTCCCCGAAGAGATCACCAAAACGTAGCCAGTAGAAGGAATCAACTGTGTCTACGAAAGGCTCATGTAGAGTAATGTAGAAGCTTCCGTGGAGCTCCTTCTCCTTCCATGCGGTCTCCCGATCGGAAATGCACTTTACTGGGTCTTTGCTGTTTGCTTGCTCTTTGGCAAAGGATAGAAGGCTTAGCCTTTTATTACACAAAATGACATCTCTTTAGAATGGATCATCCGATTTCGTCGATAAGTAATTACGGAGGCTGCACCCTTCGCGATTACGAATGGCGCTAAAAAAGCCGCGTCCACCATGTTCCCGCGGCAAGTATAGCCTGATTACTGACGATTTCGGATTATGTATCCTGTGGAACGCCATAACAGGGCGGACTTTTCTATCCAGAGCTTTCAGTTCAATCTGAGTCCACCAGAGTATGCCGAAGGTATAAATAAGAACAGGCATGATCCGACCATTATATGCGTGTGTCTTATTTACGCCCGACAAAGGAGTGTTCAGTACTTTTGTGAAGCGTGCATAAAACACATCGCAAACTGACTGTTTCATGTCCGCCTCATCGATACCTACGTTCTGTTACTTACCCAGGTATCGGTATATTTCAGCCCTGGATTGGGTCCTTGTGTTGATGGGCATACTATAAGTTTATGCCCATCAAAATAGAATTATCAACACTACCCCTTTTCTACATAGAGGACCGCACATTTATTCGTCACCAGCTCCAGTCTAATAGAATTGCTAATGTCACAAGTGATGTTTAGTAATTCCATAAGATGGGAGCGACTGGAGACGAATAACTTGAGATCATCCATATAGAAAAGGTGGGTTACTTTTGTACCTCCTTTCCGAAGTTGAAATTCCTCTCCCGGAACGCTCCAGTAAGGTACTGAGAGGGTTCAGAGAGAGGCAGAACCAGATAGGACTCAAGCAATCGCCCTGGAAGGTACCTCTTCTTATCCTTATGTGGTTCTCTGCAGCCGTCACCCGCTCGCCTAGATGTTATACTCTACTGCCTCATACACTGCACGAAGAGGCTCCAACTTTACAGTGAACCTTGTACAACTCGAGGACCCTTTTCAGCCATGTATGAGGCACCGAGTCGAATGCCATTTTGTTATCTATCCAGGCGGCAGATAGGTTCCGTCGGTTGCATTTAACCACCTTACTAATAACCGCATCAAAGAGGAGTGGTTCCTTGGTTCCACGATCACAGCTCCGACATCCATTTTGAGCGGGCGACATTACTTGATTTGTGTTCCGGTGACGAGTGATTCTCGCGCTCAAAATGGATGTTAGTGTCTTATTATTATAAATTCCCAACCAGATGGACATCCTTGGCAAGGAAGACCAAACGGCCGAGAGCTAGGGTTAGTAAAGTGAAATAAAACGGCGGGCGATGCGGGCGGTATCAAAGAGCACCGCTTTCTGCATTTGAGCCCGAAGCGGTCCGTCACGGAGTCCCAGTCGCCTCAGATGACCCGAAAGGCTGACCGGGATTAAACCGTTCGCAGAAACGACTACAGGAATAATTTCGGTCGTTAGACCACCCCACATGCAGGTCACCTCATGAGCCAGGTCCAGATATTTTATTTTTTTTATCTGCTTGGGCTTTACTTATGCGGTTGTCACATCAGTTCTATAAAAAATAATAATTTCATTAGTGTAGGTGGTTATCAGATTCGGTTTGCTCGTACAAGTATACATTTAAAGGTACTAAGTATAAAATGCCATATAAATACCTAAGTATAAAAAGATATTGAGGAAATGAAACATTTATTATGTTGCATACTTACACGCTTACGTTAAATGTTATTCCCCGGAGTAAAGGTGCAATTTTACGAAACGAACGAATTATTATTTTTTTTTTTTATAGAATAGGGGGCAAACGAGCATGCGGCTCACCTGATGGTAAGTGACTACCGCCGCCCATGAACAACCGCAACACCAGGGGAATTGCAGATGCGTTGCCGACCTTTTAGAAAGGTGTAAGCTCTTTTCTTGAAGGTTCCTAAGTCGTATCGGTCCGGACAAATTATTATTATTATTTATGCTAATATAAAAAATATTATTATTTATGCTAATATAAAAATATAATTGCAAATTTACAGGTGCAGTTTTACGAAACGAACGAATTATTTATGCTAATATTAAAAAATATTACAAGCCTGAAATATCCCACTGAAGGTAACAAATATCACTTGTTTCAAAATTATCGTCATCATCATCATCATTACAGTCCTTCACAAGTCCACTGCTGAACATAGGCCTCCCCTAAAGAATGCCACAAAGTACGGTCCCGAGCCGCCTGCATACATTGGCTTCCTGCACGTGTTACCAGGTAGTCACTCCATCTAGTGGGGGGACGCCCTACACTTCGCCTACCGGTACTAGACTGCCACTCGAGAAAATTTCTTCCTCGTTGTTTGTCGGTTCATTGCCACTTCTACCTTCAAATTTATATCTTACATTAATTGCTAAATATTTACACGAACCATTTTGAGCTACTTTAAAAACACCCGCAACGCAAGAAACAACAGAACTCTTTAAAATTGTGAAGCTACCTATGAGGGAAGCCTAAGTTCCGCAGTCGGTTTTAGATAGTTGGGCTATAATGGATGGATGGGATAGTACTTTAATACAAACCGCACCAATAACTTAGTCAACACTTAATTCTTAGCAATAACTTCACTTAAAAATAGAAAACAATAAAGTATATAGTAGTCTATTGTTAATATCTGTTATCAATAATACTATATATATATATATATATATATATATATATATATATATATATATATATATATATATATATTTATATATATATATATATATATATATATATATATATATTTATATGGCACACCTTACAAACTCTTCATCATGTTGTGTCCTTTCCATTGTTTGTGTGTACATAAATTGTTAAATAAATAAATATATTGTTATCAATAATTATTATAATAATGTTAACAATTGCTAACAAAAGATAAATTTAGTCGGATATTTTTTATTTGTATTCCATACATTTTATTTCTTAGAAATGCAATGATACTTATATTGACTCGTCGCAATAAGGAAACTGCACTTTAATTCTGACGTAGGTATTGGTTCAGATATATATAAGGTCAATCTATCATTGAACTAACATTCTAAGAGTATCCATTCAGTGAGAACAACAATATGAATAATATAATATCACTATCATTGTTGGTTGGCAGTCGCCATAGTTTATGTCTATGGACAAGGAATACCAATAGGTGCGAAAGTTTCAATTTAAAAAAATTAGTTTATGCATCGTGTTTTTTATTATGTGAGTACAGACAGGATACACTTGATAGAGGTTTTCGTCTTCAGTAAGTTGTAATGTTTTTATTGTACTTTAAAAATGTAAATTAAATAATGGCTGTATAAAGCGGTATGTAAAGATTTTATAATAATAGAAAATAGTTAGATTAAAATGAAAAGAAATATAGTGGGACGATATGAGATGGAATGAAATGGTATGGGATTGAATTCAATATAAATAAAATAATTAATTATTGATTTTTTGAAAACAGCTCGACCGATTTCGACAAAATTGCAATGGGACCACCAAGTAAGTTACCCTTTGAAACAAAAAAAAAATTGAAATCGGTTAAGGCTTCTTCGATTAATCGGTGAACATACATTAAAAAAGTTTCCGACGAATTGAGAACCTCCTCCTCCTCCACCTTTTTTGAAGTCGGTTAATAAAATACAATTAAGAAAATGGTGTAATGCAATTTATAAACCACATATGTAATTATCACGTTTTTTTATTTATTTTACAGCAAACTGTCCACCTGGCGAACACTCAGTTCTTTACTGTCCGCGAATGGCTGAGCCCACTTGCGACAACCCTACGGTTCATAAGTTGCCAGCAGCGGGGAAAGCCTGCGGCATACCTGACTGTTTTTGTAATACACCTACAGTTCGCGATACGAAGACTAAGAAATGTGGTCAATAAGTTGGATTGCTCATAATGTACCATACTTTTGTAGAAAGGCTTATGGTTCGCCTCACCATTGGATTGGCTTTCTTAGAAGAGGCTACAACGCTTCCTCGAAATTATATAAAAAGTAATAAGTAAAAACAATATTTACCTAATTTTGTTTTAATTTTATTTACGTTCCATTTAAGGTTATAACCCTCGGCGATATGTTCTGACCATAAACACATTCTTAATTTATTTGTCTAATTTTTACGATGATAAAAAATTGACCTATGGTGTCGGCGTAAAAAGCCCATCATACGATTTTGTCCCGTGGCTGTGTTACGAGAAATGCCAGAAAAATCTTTTTGCTTACGACAGATGGCAGTATAACCATTTCGTTAAAATGAGATGTAAAATAACCAGACCAGCGACTGGCAGAAGTGTTAAAGTTGCGAGACTAGTAGTAAGTAAGTAAAGACGCGATCGTCAAGCCATGCGTGATGCTTAGACATGTCTAGAAAGGATTTACTGAAAGAGGCCCATGTCCAGCAGTGAACTATAATAGGGTGATGAAGAAAGATATACATATTATAAGGCTTATTATAATAGGAGACTGCAAAATGCTAAGCTTACGTTCGGAGTCATTTCGTTCAAAAAATCTTTTCAAATTAAAGCAAGTAAAAATGCAAAAATTTTACTTGCTTTAAATTCGGCATGCGTTTCTAGTGAACTTAGTATACTGTTCTCGCCCAAGGGGACACTTTCCAAACATCTTTGAAAACTATTCATAATGCCGAAAAGATCCCACACCCGTAGCCGTT
Organism: Parnassius glacialis; assembly: GCA_033319125.1. NCBI lineage: Eukaryota > Metazoa > Arthropoda > Insecta > Lepidoptera > Papilionidae > Parnassius > Parnassius glacialis. The sequence continues at coordinate 6,770,928 of JAVANC010000012.1, read as the reverse complement.
GTATCAATTGTGCGAGAGCAATCGTGCATTGGATGTTTATAACAAACACAGGGACAATTACTATAAACATACATGGTTATTAATACTACAGCCCATCACAAGTCCACTGCTGAACAAACATTGCCGCAAAGTACAGTCTTGAGCCACTTGTAGCTATGGATCACCTGCATCGCTTATCAGTTGGTCATTCCAAGCACCCATTCAATAAGCCCAACACGGGTCTTGCTAGTACAAAGCTGCTACCCGAGAACTTTTCTTCGTCATCGTTTATCGATTCTACGAGTTATATGACTGGACCATTGCCACCTTCATTTACCGATCCGCTGCCCAACGTCAATTACTCTTGATCTTCTGCGGATATTATCGTTACAAAAGTAAATTTCTTAATTTAGTTAAAAGTTAATTAGCTAGTATTGGCGTAAAATACATATGAAGTGGTGTAGGATTTGGTGGTGGCAGTGATGGTGCACCCAATTGTGAGAGAGACGGATATGCTTTGTAAAATACGCAAGACACGTCATTTATTACGTTAGCTATTTAATTGTTACATCCTTAACAAGTATAACAATGCGCCAACGAAATCTTACTCCGTTGAATACAAGAAGATATATACACGACAAAACTTTTGAAAACTCTCCTTTCTCTGAATATTCAACACTCGGTTCAAGTAACTGAGACAATGTCGCCGCTGAAAGTTGTATTGTAACAAGGACCCTTGTATATTTTGTTTACTTTAAAGAGACTTTATATCAATTATGTCAGACATATATCTTCCTTATTTTCATGTATTTATTACAAATTATTAAAATAGGCCACAAACCACATCATTTTTTTTTTGTTCCTATTAGCTCATCATGGCTGTCTAAGCCTTTTAGATACTAGTTTTAATTAGTACGCAATCTTATACATCTACACGCCCCTTCAGTAATTTTACTAAATTAAACCCAAGATGCAAGTCGTAGGGCTGAAAGGACACACCATTCAAATATACACTTTATACTGTTTACACTGATTAACTATTGTGCTCATTTTCTTCTCGTCATCTCGAGGGTAATAGCTGAAAATAAGTGTTTGCTCTCTGAGCAATATTAATTGCTGAGTTAGAACCGATTTTTCAAACTGCAACACACATGTACATTTAGATTTTAAGTTTTTGTAAATTTTTTTTTCGTAATACGTTACTTTGTACTTAGTTTCGTCACTGAATCTGCGCGTGTGTGAATGGAGAAACAAATAAATGCTATATCTATCTATCTATCTAAGTTCATTGCAAAAAAGTCCTCCCCGATAGATTGCCCCATAATATATTTTGCCATAGTTGCCACTCGTTCGCAACGCAGATTTTTATTTACAGTTGTTATCATTAATGTACTGATGCCCACCTCTGTATATAGTTACCCATTGTTTCCTTTTACGACACCCATGGGGTCACAATATGGGGCAGTGGATATTCTCACGCAGCGACCACACTGCAAGTATTAGTATTTAACCGACTTCAAAAATAAGGTTATCAATTCGACTGTTTCTTCTTTTTAACTAACTGCTCGATATTGAAAAGTATGCGAGCAACTTGGGTTCGATCGGTTTAACACAAAAAAAGAATATACAAGCCTGTTACTTATCAAAAAATACATAATTAAGTCGTTCACTGTTTTATTGTAACCTTGTTAAAATGCTCAAACATATATATAACTTTAATAGTCACAATACGATAATAGAATTGGTGTTGTAAGTATTATAAGATCACCATCATTTTATTTTTATAAGATCACCATCATTACAGTTTTACACAAGTCTGCTGCTGAAAATAGAACTTCCCAAGGAATGACGAAAAGCACGGTTCTGAGTCACCTGGCATCCCTCGACTTATTGCATAACTTAAATCAGTAGGAAGCCCTACACTTCGTGAACTGGTACGGGGCTTCCATTCGAAAACCTTTATTTCCCATGGGTTGTCGGTTGTTTGGGCTATATGGCTGACCCAACACCATTTAAGCCCTACGTCATGCACAAACTTATACCAAACATGAAAAATATAAGGCGGTCACGTACACGTTCCTTTCCTTCACCCTATAAAAGCCCACTCCCGAACGCACACATCTAAAACTATGTTGTTTTTGTAAATGATTTTATATTTCACTTGAAATGTTTGCGGCACTTCGTCTCTCTTACCTTTCTTTGTTGGTCTGAACGTACCAAATATAAAAAATAAATTAGAAAAATATAGCCAAAAACCACACTACAGTATATATCGGGTGGTCTTTATTTCAATTTATTGTAAATTATTTATTTTTATCGTATGAATAGTTATAGCTGTAGACTATAAAGTATAAATTTCTTCCAACTGTGACATTAGTTGGGATCATTCAAATTGTGTTATTTGTAACTTGCGTTCACCCGGGCTTTGCACGGTTGATTTTTAGATCTCAATAACAACGCCACCTACCAGTTTCAATAGTGAATCTGAACTATACCCTAATCAACTTTATCATACACACCAAATTTCATCAAAATCGGTGCAGCCGCTTAGGAGCCGTTCAGTCACATACGCACGGATAAAAGAATTACATAATATAAAATATACATATATTAACTATAATACATTAACAAATAAACCTTTCTCTTAAATTATCCTGTCTATTGATGAACACCACATCAAAATCTGATGCGTAGTTTAAAAGATCGGAACGTACAGACGGTGGAAAGCAACTTTGTTTTATACTATAGGAGATAAGAGATCGTCAATAGCTTTGTAATTTTATAGCTGTTCTTGGAACAAACGTGTAATATTAATCTTGAATTTCACAAAGTGATTTGCAAATATATTTGTTCATAGAAAAATCATTCCATCATTACAGCCCATTAAAAGTTCACTTTTGAACATAGACCTCTCCTCAGATTGTCTGATATGGTGATAAGGGTGTAATTGTCACAGTTGCCATTCTTGGCAGGTAGAATGGCAACTGCATTTTTTATTACTTTGACTAGTTACCAGGAAGATGCTGCTGCTCGTATCCTTTTTCATTTCCGCCTGTCGCCACCCACGATATGGGCGATATGGGTTAGTGAATATTCTTACCCCGCCACTGTTGTTAGTTAAATAATCCTAGTCAAAAACTGAAAGTATTTTAAGTATAAAACTAAACACAAAAATTTTCTTCACTTATTTTATTCATTTATTTATTCTTTATTGCACTTCTTGATCTAAAAGAATACAAAGGGCGGACTTAATGTATTTAGGCATTCTCTACCAGTCAACCCATGGAGTGGTGAGAATTTAAAGTAAGTGTAGCAATATAGAATAAAAACAAAATAGAAATGATAATTAATTACGTTATATATACATTTTATTAAAATTAATGTGTCAAAACTGTCAAAAGCTACGTATATTTATCTAATTTTATTTTGTTATTTGGAGGCCAATCCTGGCTTAAAAAATTCAACAAAAAGATCAGAAAATATATAAGAGAGTTGTTATAATAATAATTTTTTGATTTCAGATATAATACTAATTAAGAAAGGAAAATATTTCTGCTTCGCCGTTGACAACTGTCAAAGCGTAACGACTACATACAATTTTTATCAATATGGAATAAATCCAGGGAAGTAATGTGATAATATTTAATTTATAGAGTAAAGTGCTTTTATTTAGGCCGTAATTGATTGTTTCAGGGAAAGATGTGGAGTACAGCACATTTCAAGTTACTATGAATATGTAAAAACTGTCAGTACGGAATCACTATACCTGCTAGGTGCCCCGTTGTTTTTCGATAGTATTAAACCTGTTTTAAAAACAAAATTTGATCAGTTTTTAAACCACGTTGATAAATTGTATAAATTAAACCCCCACATAGCTCTTACTATTGCATACCTTAAGCGAAAGCGCAAGGTAATGTTCTACTATCGCCTAAAAATTAAAATTCCAACATTTTATCGAATAAAATCGTATCTAGCAATCATATTATACATATAAATGATATAAAAAGCACATTGTTAGAAAGATAAATGATTGTTGAACTTATTAATAATTTTTTTAAATGGATTGATTGCTATTTTTAAATAAAAAAAAGGGTTTTAGTGGCTTATGGTGTGGATTTATCATGTCCCTGTGGCTTGTAAACACTATAACTTTTGAAAATATCAATTGTTTAACATAATCTATTTTTTAATCTCTTCATCTATCACGTGGGAAGCCACTGAATGTAAATGACAGTGTAATTTTGTTTTGTTTAGCTATAATTAATATTTTTCGGCTCAAAAATGGCGAAATTTTCGTTGATTTGCTTGCCTCGTATATAAATTGTTTCTGTAAATGGGGATCTACAGCCACAGAGTAGTTTAGTTCACAGAGTACCTTTGTATTAAGTTTAGTTCGGCTTCAGTCGCCGTCGTGAGCATAGATAATATACTATATAGGGTAGTCGTGAGTGGACATTGTTTTCAGCGGCTCAAAAAGATCGCTGTACAAATACACAATATTCGAATAAACAAATTTCTTAAATACTTGATTATAATAATAATAAAAGATTTTTTTATTACAATATTTAAAAGCACAGAATAAATAATAGTAGTACGTACTAAAAGTAAGTAGTATAATTTTTTTTGTCATGGTGACATTTTCATGCTTTTCGAGGGTGTCGAAACCGATATGTAAATGTAGGTCGAAATGTAAATCCAAGATGGCGGCCGCAATAGGTATCAATTTTTTCATCATGGGTGTCATTTTCATGGTTTTCGAGGGTGCTGAAGCCGATAGTGCTGTCAAAATGTAAATCCAAGATGGTGGCTGCAAAATATATCAATTTTTTCATCTTGGGTGTCATTTTCATGGTTTTCGAGGGTATTGAAACCGATAGTGCTGTCGAAATGTAAATCCAAGATGGCGGCTGCAATAGGTATCAATTTTTTCATCATGGGTCTCATTTTCATGGTTTTCGAGAGAGTTGAAGCCGATAGGGTTGTCGAAATGTAAATCCAAGATGGCGGCCGCAATAGGTATCAATTTTTTCATCATGGGTGTCATTTTCATGGTTTTCGAGGGTGTTGAAGCCGATAGTGCTGTCGAAATGTAAATCCAAGATGGCGGCTGAAGTAGGTACCAATTTTTTCATCATGGGTGTCATTTTCATGGTTTTCGAGGGTGTTGAAGCCGATAGTGCTATCGAAATGTAAATCCAAGATGGCGGCTGCAATAGGTATCAATTTTTTCATCATGGGTGTCATTTTCATGGTTTTCGAGGGTGTTGAAGCCGATATTGCTGTCGAAATGTATTTAAACTACTTTAATAATTCCGTATAATCATGTTATACGTAATTTTTTTAATGCGCTTAAGGTATGCCCAATTGGATTTGCCAATATATTTTAAAATATTGTCTTCTTGTACCTAGATTAACATACTTACTCCGCTCGAGTCCAGTTTGGAAATGTTCGGATATTTTACACGATATTGATAATAATCTTAAAATAGCTATAGAAAAAAATCTAAATTTAACTTTAAATACAACAGCCTGGACTCAAGGTACTTTACCTGTAAAATTTGGTGGCATTGGTGTGAGAAATCTTTCTAGCATTGCATTGCCTGCTTTCCTTGCTTCCGTACATAGTATCAGTGACTTATGTAATATAATTTTAAATAATAAAGTAGACCTATGCTTTGCTACGGAGGCAGGGCAAACGCTCTGTCCTGGTGAAAATGTTCCACTGGAAGTTAACCAACAAAAACAGTGGGATATTCCATTGTTACGGGGCGTGCAGAAGGATTTGTTTCATAATCTCCATAGTGACCTAGATAAGGCACGCCTTCTAGCTGTTTCGACTAAGGAATCTAGTCACTGGTTACACGCTTTGCCATCAAGTAATCTCGGCACATTACTTGATGCGGAAAGCTTACGCATTGCCGTAGGAATCCGACTAGGAGCGGCGATTTGTCAACCCCATCAGTGTCCCTGTGGTAGCAGCGTCGACAAGTTTGGGCTCCACGGACTTTCATGTAAGAAAAGCACTGGTAGATTTTCACGACACAGTTCTTTGAACGATGTCATCCGAAGGGCTCTTGTCTCTATAAATGTTCCCTCGGTTTTAGAGCCTCGTGGAATATTTTGAGACGATGGCAGGAGACCCGACGGTATGACATTGGTCCCTTGGGAGAGAGGTAAAGCCCTAGTGTGGGATGCTACTTGCGTAGACACTCTGGCGGTCTCTCATCTCAGGGGTACCTCGTTTAGAGCCGGGGCGGCATCAGAGGCAGCTGAACTGAGTAAGTGGCGTAAATATGAGTCTCTGAGAAATGACTACATATTTGTGCCATTTGCTGTAGAGACTATCGGTCCGTGGGGTCCACGTGCGGTGGAGTTCCTAAAGGAACTCCATCCGCGGCTGGTCGTTGCTGCTGGTGATAAGAGGGCTGGTTCTTTCCTTGCTCAAAGGCTAAGTATAGCCATTCAGCGGGAAAACGCAGCCAGCGTTCTTGGCACGATACCGCGGGGAGTAGGACTATATGATATTTAAGTATCTAGTTTTAGTTTTTTTTTATTATTATTATTATAGTTTTTAAACGAATTAAAATTTTATTAATATATACAATAAATAAACTATAAAAATATCTCCTATTTATACATGTATACAAATTTATACGTACATACATAAGCATACATATATTTATATTAGTATACATATACGAGTACAAATAGTACTTATAAATAACTATAAATATATACGTCTAAAATATAAATGACATGGATGATTCATGTAAGAAGCTTTATGTAAGAAGTTTAAATTTAATCAAGGATAGTAACCATTTAAAACACTAATCTAGTAGTTGAGTGATTTTTTATGCTCTTGGTTACTATGCGAACAATATATGAGAGCAAACAGCAGGGCAAATACTCGTTCCCAGAAGCATCACGACTATGTCTATTGGTAAAAATGCACCTTACTTGTGTCGTAATTTACACAGTCACAACTCATAATTTATTTGTTGCGTCTGAATAAACTTAAATTAATTGACATTAATTGACACTGAGTCACTTAAATTAATTAATTATTTCACTACAGTTTAACCAATAACGTTACAGTTATGTTCGTAGAACTAAAATGAAATATATATTTGTACCTTTGTTAATCTTCGTTAATACTCTTTGTGTGTATGAACAAGGAATATCAACTGGTGCGATATTTAACTAAAATTCGTAATTTACTTTATTGTTCTCGAGTTTATGACATCTCTAAGTATAAAATAATGCCATCAAAAACATAACTTGCAAAAAACCAAGCCTCGTAACTCAGTTCTTCTACCGTAAAAAGTTGTGAGATCCATGTAATACCAAGTCGGTTAATTTATTCAGTCTCTACTTAAGGGTTCTTCTGTCTCAAGCTATTACGTAATTAGCTAACCTAACAACATCTTATAGTGACTATATCAATATTAAAAATCTTTTATGTTTTAAATAAATTGATTGACTTGGCGTTTCATTTAGTTCTAAATGATATAACCGCGCTTCTCTTCTGCCAAGGGTAGTAATAGAAAGCCTCCTACAAATCCTGGGTTGGCATACTCTTCTTACCTATTTCTGCCGCCAAGCAGCAATACATACACAGCCGTGTTCTTTTGTTAACTGTGAGAAAAGCCGTATAATTTCAGCCTACCAGGCCTTTTATCTTTATCCAACGGTTGACAACGCGTCTGATTCAATATTTAAAGTTAGTATCCAGACGCTAATGAAGAGTACACTTTATTGTAAGTAACTGCTGGCTACAACTAGCAGTTTGCTCATTTGTCTCTTAAATAGAAATAAATCAAGTAGTAAGATATTAAGAATTGATCTTGTCCCTAGGGTACAAGAAATAGACAGAAGACTTTAGATTAAATAAGAGTCTGTTTCAATTTAAAAAATACCAAAGAAAATATGCGAACTTAAATGTAAAGCATGGAATTTCAGAGCAAATGTCAAATTTCGCGAAGAATGTAACGCCGTGGGCAAGGGACTCCTTTCGTGACAAAGACTTTTTAAACCCGAGACCGTCAATAAACTACGTTCACACAAGATCGTAAAGTCAGACTACTAATGCTACAATCTAGTAGCCTAAAAAAGACAGCAGTATTACCATCTAATAAATACCTGATTTTTATAAACAAATTATAACAGTGGTAGAGCCACGCGGCAGCTTTTGCTGTAGCACGGATGGGCCGGCTCGAACCGGGGTGGTACCACGACCTCACAGAAAACCAGCGTAAAGTAGAGGTTTACCTCTGCGTTTCGCTTGGTGGGTGCAGGTGGCCGGAGGCCCTTTTTACTGGAAATGAGGCATTCCATCTTAGTCCTCACGGGTGACAACGCATCTACATTTTGATTTGTAATAGAGGATAGATGTAGATGTCTATGGGCCGCAGCAACCACTTACCATCAGGTGGACTGTGTGCTCGTTTGTCACTCTTATCATATTAAAAAAGTAATAGAAATAACAAATATGTACTTATAAAAATCCTTTTAAAATATTTTTATAACAGTAGCACCATAAATTTCTATATTCTGAAGGAAATCAGCTCACTCTTTTGTAACCGCAGTTTCATTTTGTCAAGATAAATCCAAAGACAAGTAAGAAAAATCGAATGTTACGTAAAATCTATGAAAGAGTAAATTGTTTTTGACAGCATCAACTGCGCTGGAAAAAGAATGAAATTTTCAACGTCGTGATCAATTTTTCTGCAATTCTATAGTAATTGCTTTACAGTGCATTGGTTTAATTAAATCAATTTGTTATGCATAACTTTGTTTACAAGGTATTGTAGTTAAATTACTGCGTATACGTCCCACAGCTGGGCACTGGCCACCATCTCTAACATCTGAGAGTGTTTCACGATGGTAGAGAACGTTCTGATAACATCTCTATTTTTGTCACGAAAGTGGATAATGTGTTTTGTTTAATAGAATTAGGAAACAAACAAGCACATAGTTCACCTTATGGTAAATGGGTGCTATGCCTCATAGACATTTACATATATGCTCCATTAAGAATCAAAATGCAGATGCATTATCACCCCTGACGACTAAGTTGGAATGCCTTGTTACCATCAAAAACCATCTTCAGTTCTTAACGATCACTATATGAAGCACTGCAGCATTGTGATGCTGTTTCACGCTGTTATTCTCTGAAATGTGGTCACATCCAGGTTGAGCCGACCCATTCGGGCTGCAGCTATAGTAAGTTGACGATGTTTAACTTGACTCATTTTAGCAGTGCTTATATCGTGGTTCGTTCTCCGGTTACTCAAGAGAATTAATGCATGCACTGGATCCCTAAGCTACCTGTCCATTTAGGTCCAATTATTTCAGTATACAGTGTACTGAATAAAATTTGTTTATGTTAGTATTTTGTTACTTTTATTGTTTATGCAATAATTGCAAACTTTAATCAACAAAAAATCAGTTTGACAAAATAATGGCGAACAATTTTCTGTTCTAAATAGGTAAATAATTTAATTATACACATTTGTTGCTAACTGTAACTGTAAGTTGTAAGTGACGATGTAATAATATCTAATAGGTACCCAATACCTTCCCGTGGGCGTTGTAACAGTGTTCTGTTGGATACAGTGGGAAACTAACCCGTAGATGAGCAGGAACGTCTTCATAATAACGAAAGGTAAAAGAAACTCGATTGCCACCCCACTAAATATTTAAATTGCTAAGAATTTACATTATATAAAATTTAATTTTGATCGTAAATTTGCAAATTTCTTTCACTGTTTAAAAACTCCAAACTTGCTTGAAAATTCTAATAATACCGAGGAACAAATATTTTACGTCTTTAAGAATCAGAAAGGATTCAAATCCCCGTCGAAATTGAATTAATTGTAATCAAAAATAGTCCTATTACAAAAACGCTCTTAACAGTGGTAGAGCCACGCGACAGCTTTTGCTGTCGCACGGATGGGCCGGCTCGAACCTGGGTAGTACCACAACCTCACAGAATACCAGCGTGAAGTAGAGGTTCACCTCTTCGTTTCGCTTGGTGAGTGCAGGTGGCTGGAGGCCCTTTTTACTGGAAATGAGGCATTCCATCTTAGTCCGCACGGGTGACAACGCATCTGCATTTTGAATCGCAAACGAGGATAGATGTAGATGTCTATGGGCCGCAGCAACCACTTACCATCAGGTGGACTTTGTGCTCGTTTGTCACCCTTATCCTATAAAAAAAAACGCATTAGCAAATAATTCAGCGGCTCGGAGTATAATTATGTTAGGAGATAATGCAGCAAACCAGCCCTTGGTACAAAAGCGTTTTTTTTTAGTTTAGAATTCACTTTAAAGATTGATTAAATTAATTACAATTCCATGAAAACTGTAACAAAGTTTTTGATATTAAATGCATATAGAAAAGTTAGCTATTAAAATTAGGTACTAAAATTAGCTTAGCCGTATATATGTTAGATTTTTATGGAACACGACACTACTTGTATGTTTTTTCTTCGCTTGGCTTCAAAAAACCTGTGTGTGTACTTATATACGCACGTAAGAAGTTATACTTCTTTATGAATTACTGATTGATACATGCTTTTTAAATGTTATATCCGTCTAATTGTTGTTTTGTTTTGTTTTCTTATTTTTTAATTTTGTTATGTTATGTTATGTATGTAGATACAATGTAAAAATTTAAGTGCTTAATGATGTTTATGGCGTGTTGCAATAAATATTTCTTTCTTTCTTTCGACTCTATTAACACAATATTTAGTTTTATAAGAATAGGATAGAATAATTTTTATTTAATATAGATTCTTACATAATACTTACTGAAAGTTATTTTTTTTTATTTACCACTGGTTCGGAAAATACCTCCGTCCTGGGTAGAACCAGTAAAACACTCAGCGGAATTTTATAAACATATTTAATTTTACAATATTTTTTGTTTAATTTTTAAATTCATTTTAATAGAACCAGCATGGTGGTCATCACCTACCAGGGACTATTTTCATTTATCTATTCTTTGGTATTATAATAACCCTTTTGTACATTTTTTCTTTAATAAAACATTTTAACTAGTTTATTGACAAATTTTGTACATTTTCTGGGATTTTATTATTAAAGCGTATAAGATATAGATCATATAGATGAATTACTAATTCTGTGGAGTCTAGTAACAGGTATTTCACGCTTGTTTTTTTTTCGTAGTGTTTAAAGTAACAACATCTTTGTTCTTATCAAAGCTTTTTATGTTTTTATTTATTTAAATCAAAAACTCTTGTGGCTTACAGAAAATCCAATACGCACACAAATTTTAAATATTACTTGCGAAAAAAAATTTCAAAAATTGCATCCATCTATGACAACAAAATTAATAATCATAAATTAAATAATTATAAAATAATAGTAATATAAAATCTCGAAGATTTTAGCAGCCCGTGTCAAGAAATTAAAACTATTAAAGTTTTAATTTCTTTAAACTCTTAAGCCAATTGATACAATAAAGTATTAATTATTATACAATGAAATATTTTGTCATATCAATTTATAATGCAATGTCAATAAATGCTAATTACAATCCTAATATGCCCATAACTAAAGTGTCATCTTAAATAAATAAAATTTAAATAGTACATAGTCAAGGAAATTAAATTATCAAATTATTAATTATCGATATTATAAATAATCGATAATTTTACCGAAAAGAGTCAGCATACGTGTTATGTGTACAAGAGCAACACGTTTGGTACGCGTAACTGGTCTATCCAATAGACTCGGCCTACGGCGCGGAGGCACCGTTCCTCCATTATTTCTCTGGACCTGGACACTAAAAAACCGATTCTGTCCATAACCGACTGGCAATCCACCTTGTGGTGAATTACAGAAGGATAGTGCCTAATAGTTTACATCACCTTTTCTAAATCAACCATACTGTTATATATACGGTCAGGGAGCGAGTTAAACGGCGGGTAGCTTGCTATGCACTGGTTTATTCACAGAGGGCGCGTGGGCACAGCCACGCATTGTATAACATAGGTATATAAATTTATGTACATACATAACACATACACAAGACGATAAAGAAGGATACAAATAAGGGTAGTACCCATGATTCTTATTATAAAGTCAACGAGCAAATTTACGTTGTATCCTTTCTAACAAGAGAGTATACTTTTTCTCGCAAGGATTCCAGACCGCAGATGCATATTCTGGTTTACTTCGAACATTTTTTTTTATTATAGGATAGAGTGACAAATGAGCACACAGTCCACCTAATGGTAAATGGTTACTGTGACTCATAGACATCTACATCGATCCTCAATAAAGACTCAAAATGCAGATGCGTTGTAACCCGTGAGGACTAAGATGCAATGACTCTTGTCCAGTAAAAAGGGTCTTCGGTTCTCTACACTCACTATACGAAACACAGCAGCGTTAAGCTGCTATTTAACGCTGGTATTCTGTGAGAGCGTGGTCCTTTCCCGGTCGAGCCGACCCATTCGTGCCACAACTATACTACTAATATAGCTTGTAGTATTATGGTACTTACATATCACTTTACACTGTTTTAAATTTATTTTTCCATTCTGTTTTTGATTTTCTGCATTCATATTTTGCATCACCTTTATTTCCATAGGATCCTGTAACGTTTTTGGACCATAATAGCACAATAACAGGTCATTTTCACTTCGTACTTTCACGCTTTTTAAATCGGTGTCAATAGAGTCTACCTTTTTTGATCTTTTATTTAGTTCTCCGTAACTCTGCAATTTCGGGTTTCGTGCGCGCTGTTGCGCTACCTTTTTTCCTATATCAATAATATCTCATTTCTTATTTAAATCTTGCCGTTTCTTAAGTACGAGCCTAAAACCAAAAATTGACATGTTTTGACATCGTTATTTATTTGGTTGTCATGCCAATTTTATTCAAATTCGTTACCGGTCTGATGTTTTTATTTCAATATTTCCACATAAATACTCTTTTGCTCTGGGCCATTTACAAAAATTTGCTTTTAATTTAAATAATTTTCCGTTCTCTCTAAAAAGGTATAAAAGCCGAATCAACGGTCAATACAGACAGTCTCGCTTCAGCTTCCAAACTTGAAGCATCTCCTAAAGGCCTTATCCCGGGGCCGCACTGCCCCGGGATCCTGCAAGCCTCGGTCTTCACCTGAAGTCATTGCCTAGTCTACTCCAAGCGCGGAGCCACACTGCTCCGGGATCCTGCAAGCCTCGGTCTTCACCTTAAGTCGTCACCTAGTCTACTCCAAGCGCGGGGCCACACTGCTCCGGGATCCTGCAAGCCTCTGTCTTCACCTGAAGTCGTCGACGTAGCCTACTCCAAGCGCGGGGCCGCACTGCTCCGGGATCCTGCAAGCCTCTGTCTTCACCTGAAGTCGTCGGCGTAGCCTACTCCAAGCACGGGGCCGCACTGCTCCGGGATCCTGCAAGCCTCTGTCTTCACCCGAAGTCGTCGCCTAGCCTACTCCAAGTGCGGGGCCGCACTACTCCGGGATCCTGCAAGCCTTTGCCTTCATCTGGAGTCGTCGCCTGAGCCTCCACCTACTAGTGCCCGTGCTATCTTTAGCCACTGTGCGTGCTTGCTCCAGGCGTTGCGAGACTCCAAGCTCAGCGTGTGCCTACTCCTACTCCAAGCGCAGCGTGTGCCACTTTGACCTTCAGGCTCCGCTTCAATATTCATCTATCTTTATTTTCTATTTAATTGTAATTCACGTCACCCATCACCATAATCATTCTTCATTTTTTTATATAAAAGTGTAAATATCTCTTTAAAATTTGAAATATATTATTTTTTAATCCTTTTTTTTTTGTTTCGTTTTTGTTAGCTTAGGTTCTCTTTTTGTTATTGTCGCTTCACGACAAGCTGCAGCATGGCTCTACCATGTACGAAAAACATAAAACAATACATAAACATAGAAATACGCATTATACAAAGTTTTAGCCACCCTTATATCATAAAAGTCAGCAGCAGTCCTTATCACAAAATCCAAAGTCTTATTAGCTAGCTTGCAGCTGGATGTCATATAATTGTGAAAATTTAATTTAATATCTAATATTAAATCTAATTCACGTATTTACTTATACCTAATGCGCATCATATAAGTTAAAATGAATAGTGGAGGGATTCTGTTTTAATGCAAAAGTGATAACCGTGCATTTAGTCTCATTAAGAGAAATATTGTTCACTTCACTCCATTCTAATACCGCATCTATACTGCATCAGCATAACAGAAACTTCACAGATTTGCTTTGATAGACATGACATTTATAAAAATTAAAAACAGCGAAGGGCCAAGAGTACTACCCTGACTTACACCACATCTAGTGAAATAATCAGCAGTTTGGAAACCACTTACTCTAACGAATTAACGACCATTATTTAAATAGCTAGCAAAGATTTGAAGATGTTCGAAGTAGAAGCTAACTTCGCTAGCTTCTGTAACAGTATGCCATTACTCACCAATTCAAAAGCTTTCCTAAAATCAAAATAGGTGGCGTCTACCTATCCCCTAGAATCCATCTCTACAAGACATAGTCCACGTGCGCTATCAAGTTAGTATTCGTTGAAAAACTATTTCGAAACCCATGTTGACTGTCATGTAAAATGTTATCTAACTGTTTGCTAATGCGAAAATTTAATAAGGTTTCAAATATCTTCGCCTGAACCAAAAGCACTGCAATAGATCTAAAAGCAGAAATATCTTACCTAGGTTCTCCCTTTGGAACAGGTGTCAGCCTAGATAGCCTTAGGCAGGCTAAATATCCATTATTTTGGATATTTAGCCTGCCTAAGGGACAGATTAAAAATAAAAAAGGGCTGTGAACGAAGATCTGCTGCACAAACCTTAACCAGAAAAGTGGGAATGTGGTCAGGGCCACCAGCAAATCGTGGCTTTAGGCGTCTTACTGCCAATCTAAAATCACTTTCATCTACTTGCCTGGCTGAGATGGGTATCACGTTAACTTGTGAATTAGCCGCATTTTAGGCATCTACATAATTTAATAAAAGCTTTAAATTATGGAATACTGAGCAAAAATATTCAGCTATGGCATTAGCTGCATCTTATCCTGTTACTTGTGCACCTTTATAATTATACGTTTCAGTATGTCGTCTTTCTTTCTTTTTATCACTAACATATTTCCAAAAAAATACAGGATCGTCAATTATGTTTTTCTTTATCAACTTAAGGTGCTGCTCATATGCGTTGTCAATTAAGGTTTTAACCCTCCATCGATAAATGCTAAACATCTTGTTCTTTATCTTTATCTTGTTCTTGATCTTTGTCGAATAATTTCCCTTCTTGATTAAATCTCTTAAGATGAAAACAATTTTTAAAGATACTCTATGATCTCAGGCGTGAATCACCTGGGATAGATATACTGGCGATGATTTGAAAAAAGCTTTTATTAAGCTTATATTAACAGTGGTAGAGCCACGCGGCATCTTTTGCTGTAGCACGGATGGGCCGGCTCGAACCGGGGTGGTACCACAACCTCACAGAATACCAGCGTGAAGTAGAGGTTTACCTCTGCGTTTTGCTCGGTGAGTGCAGGTGGCCGGAGGCCCTTTTTACTGGAAATGAGGCATTTCATCTTAGTCCTCACGGGTGACAACGCATCTGCATTTTGATTCGCAAAGGAGGATAGATGTAGATGTCTATGGGCCGCAGCAACCACTTACCATCAGGTGGACTGTGTGCTCGTTTGTCACCCTTATCCTATAAAAAAAATTATATTAATAATTTATTTCATTTTATTGTAAAAATAATACAGCCGAAATTATGTCTGTAAAAGTCATTAACTCGGACCAATCTAATTCAGCT
The DNA here is from genome assembly GCA_033319125.1 of Parnassius glacialis. Taxonomy (NCBI): domain Eukaryota; kingdom Metazoa; phylum Arthropoda; class Insecta; order Lepidoptera; family Papilionidae; genus Parnassius; species Parnassius glacialis. The sequence goes on along the minus strand of JAVANC010000012.1, from coordinate 6,755,123 downwards.
AACGCAGCATATAGATAATATAACAATATACATATATGTTCATAAATTTTATATTGTTATATATATTATTCATATATTTAAATACATGTTTTTGATAGGATAGGGTGAAAACGATTTCACAGTCCACCTGATGGTAAGTGGTTGCTGTGGCCCATAGGCATCTACAATTATCTTCGTTTGCAAATTAAAATGCAGGTGCGTTGTCAGCCGTGAGGACTAAGATAGAATGCCTCTTTTCCACTAAAAATATACTCTCTGGTTCTCTACACTAATCATACGAACATAGCAGCATTAAGTTGCTATTTTACGCTGGTATTCTGTAAGAGCGTGGTCCTTCCCCGGTTGAGCAGACCCATTCGTGCTACAACTATACTATTAATATAGCTGCAGCAAGGCTCTACCACGTGTAATATGTTATTTAATAATAAGTATGTGTATGTAACATGTTATTTATTAATGTAAAATTTGATTTAATAATAAGTTTATTTTGTATTACACGTTGCTCCTATGCGTTAAAATTTAAAATTACTATGTCCTTATATCACTACTGTTTGTAGATCTTAAGTTTTCCGTTATTGTTACCACCAATTTGTTTAAATGCAATAGAGAACTATCTATTTATTTATTTATTTCTAAGACATGTGAAGTTTGCCACCACGCATTGGGCAACGGATACTTCCTTGATCCAAAACACTGTCAGCCGCTGTGGGAATAGGCTGTATTTTTTCCTTAGTTGTTATTTAAATACCACAACTAATAAACAATGGTTAAAAAACAAAATAACATAACGAAAAGGCAAAATTTAAAAATCGCTTATCAGTCTTCACGTATTCCGAGATATCCTTCGGGAAATTACAGTTTCAGCAAATTAGAAGCGTCTCGAATAAATTTCAACCAAACAGTAGGAGATATTTTTAATTATGTTCGGTAATCCGTATAAATCTATACAAATAAATAAAATTGAAGTGTCTGTTTGTCATATTAAAATAAAACCTTTTTACTCAATGCAAATGAATGTATATACAGTACTTATAACAAAAACACAATTTTTTCAATTTTTGTCTGTCTGTCGGTCTGTCTGTCTGCCTGTCTGTTTGTTCCGGCTAATCTCCGAAACGGCTGGACCGATTTCGACGGGACTTTAACTGGCAGATAGCCGATGTTCTAAGGAGTAACTTAGGATACTTATATTTGGGAAAAAGAATTACGGTTCTGAGCAATATAATTAAAACCCTCAATTACACGCGGGCGAAGTCGCGGCGCACAGCTAGTTTGAAATATATATTTGCAATTCATTGGAGATCTACACGTTTTGATTTCAATGTTTTTATAATGTGTTGTAAATCATTCTACAGGAAAATTTCATTAAGTCTAATTTGAAATTATAGAACGAAAATAAAATTTTAAAAGTTAACTGATGGGAACACCGAATTTCTACCATAGGGTGGTAGAGTATGTCTATTATTTATTCTGTACCATCCCCCATATTTGTCCCGTGGGTGTTGTAAGAGGCGATAAAGGGAAAAAAACCAGGAGACGGGCAATAGAGTCTTCCTAATAACAATAAAAACCGCAAATTGTACACATGTACTAGATTCATAGTGGCTACGAAATTTTAAAAAAATAGCGCGAATATAAACAAACAAAATCTCGCGAAATTTATTCTACAAAGTGCATGATTGCTACGTAAAACTTAACCGCGGTTGGGTTTGTCAAGTCAAAGTGAATGTCACCTTAACTCCGGGTAACAAAGCTTGTTTCGTGTCGCAGATAAACCAATTTTACTTGAACGTATCATCTATAAATTCCTGTAAAATACAGAAATATATTTCAGTGCTTTTCACAAAATAGCTTTGTTTCAGTTTTATGTTGACGTTATATAGTAGTCTCGTCTGATTGAACATAAGAATATATCGACAAAATACGTTAAAGCTAAATAAGATACAACTAATCATTAAAAAAATTATAATAAACATCGTACCTTCATTATGTTAGTATCTTCCAGACTAAACTTCGGTCATAGCAGCCAGACTCAACGTACGAGTAGGCTAGCAATCTGCACAGGCTGGGTTTATAGCACGAGTATGTGTGTTAGCACATGTGCACTCTCTATTTCTTCACTCTCATAATTAGATGTAAAGGCAATCTGATACGAAAGAGTACATAATCACTGCGTTTTATCCGAAAATACCAAAGAGAAATAAAGAGGACCAACGACTTTACGCACTTTCCATGGCAAGGTGATAAAACACCGCAAAACTCCAAAATACTCTGAGAATTTATGACAGAAAAACCCACTCACTGATTTTTGCCCTCACTCAGGTTCCGAAGCTGGAACCATGTGATCAGCAACTGCGATTATAACCACTAGACTAACATGGTAAGTCGTGGAGCTAGTGGTAGTGGATCATACCCTACGTTACTTATAGTATTATACATAAAGAAGCCCAACGAAGGGTTTCAAGGAACATTATTCTTAAGTTATTATAAAAATATGTTGATGGTTTTATTTTACACACCTACCAGTTATAGTTAATTAATATATAAAAAATTAAACACGTTTTAAGTAAGATATTGATATGAAGCCAAATAATATAGTTATAAAATTAAAAATACCGAAAGATCTTTAGGTAACAAAATACAACTTCAGGACTATTATAATAGGTTTTACAAAAATGTCATGTTTTATTAGATTAGAGTCGTATTGGAAAGATTAAAAGAGATTAAAAATAACCAGAATAGTTTCCAATCCATTTAGATTTATTGTCGTACGACAATCCAACATTTATTTAAATGTTATATGTTGTATTATATATTATTAGATTGAGCCGAGATACAAAGAACACTATAACTCCTAGCAAAGCCAAGGTATCTCTTAGGCTAAACGTTCACAGTACACGAGCAACGAGTGTTTGATCTCCACCAGTACTAATGCAACCGTTACTAGCAAGCTTAGGTGCTGATTTACCACGTGCTCGGCGGTGAAGGAAAACATCGTTAGGAAACTTGCATGGCTAAGAAATAAAATATTTTAAGGAAATGTGAAGTTCGCCAACACGCATTGGACCAGTATAGTTGTAAATTTCTCCATTACCTTCTCATAAATAAGCGGAAGCGTGTGCACAGCTAAAACGTATAAAATCGTTTATAAAATCACCAGTAACACAAACAGAATATTTTTTGGTCAATAAAGATTATAAGTAATACTTATTGAATGTCACTCTTGCAAAATTACCACTGGTTTGAAAAAAAAAACACCTGTCCTGGGAAGAACCAGCCAGGAACCCAGCGGGACTTTTTTTAAATAACAGCTTACAATCATGTGTGTTACACAACTAACAACACAAAATAAATTAGAAATATGTTCTTCTCATCATTCATTATAATCATTATCGTCTATCAAAAGACCATTGCTGAACATGGTCTCCTCCATAGATTGACTTATGGGTGAGATATTTGCCACAGTTGCCACGTTGGCAGACTATGAGGCAACCGCTGTATATTAATGTATGTGTTTACCGTTACAGCCTATCAAAGTCCACTACTGAAACATAGGCCTTCACCATATATTGCCTCATTGAGGGGATATTTGCCATAGCTCTTACGCTTGGTAAGCGAGTTGGCAACCACAGCTTTTTAGTTTTAGGCGTTATTAGGAAGACGCTGCTGTCCATCTCCTGATTTGTTGTCCTCTGTCGCCTCTTACGAAACCCACGCGAACATATGGGATATGTTAATATTCTTACAACGCTACTACACAGATTAATAACTATTATATATAATAAAAATGTGTGTATGTAATATATACTGCATTCGAATCCAAAGATACATAGAAGAGTTGTTAAAAATTACCAACTCGGAAAACTGTTCCAGTAATTCGCGGAAACTATTTACTTCCCCGAACAATCTTTAGTAGAATTGTCGACACCATAACTACGCTGAAGGATGGTGTTAGCCACCGAAACACGACCAATGTCTAAGTTCACAGAAAATTCTGTGAAATATGCGGGAAAATAACATATTTTCCGAAACCAAATATATTCTGCATAAAAGGGCGCGAGTCCTTTTTAGACTCGACGATAAAGTACGTAATAATTTCTTATTTTTACGCCAACACTACACATTGATGAAATGTGTACTGTTAGCGTAAATATATGAAATTACTTGGTTGAATGAAACTACTTTTAAGATTTTATCGCGTTTAATTATACTTATTTTTAAACAAATCATAAACATTCTTCAAGCCGCCGAATAAGATTAGTCAGTTCTTACCAATCCGTCTAGTGTAATATCCCTCTAAAAGATGCAGAATTATACAAGCTCGGTTGTGAATGTGATCTCTCGTATATATAGGGCAAACAAAACGATCTATAAAAACCCACGTAAAAGAATAAATTGCTGACGTGAAACACCAACGCTCCGGGAAGTCTGTTTGTGAAGAAGTTTGTGATCATATCCTTGACAGCCCCCGCCATTACTATAGATTTGATAGACCACAAATTCTTGCGTAAAAACATCGATTCCTGCCAAGAATGATACGTGAGGCTATTAAAATTTAAAAAAAAAACCATTCTTATTTCAGTACAGTATTAATAAAATTTAAACTAAACCCAAGCATATAACTGCAAGACTTCAAGACACAGTAATTTCGTTCTGCGGAGATCGGACCAAAAGTAATAATTAAATCTAAAGGTACTCCGGGTTAACTCTGCTGGTGCTGGAAAGAATCCGAAACGTCCGGAATTAAAAATAAGTACAATTAAACGCGAAGTGTAGTGGCGGTCAAGAATATCCACTACCCCATATCCTCCCGTGGGTGTCGTAAAAGGCGACAAAGGGAAACAGGCGGAAGATGGGCAGCAGCATCTTCCTGATAATAGCCAAAGTTACAATAAAAAAACTGTGGTTGCCAACCCGCTCGCCAAGCGTGGCAACTATGGCAAATACCCCCCAATGACGAGAGTAACAAAGAGACGGCCCCCAGTCCCCGGCGGCCCCGCTATTCCTGGCTACGGTGGCGACCATGGTAACGGCGGGGCAGGGGGTGCTAAGAATCTCCGGTGGAGGTTCGGTTGCCACCTACGACGACTCGATCTGGCAACGTACAACGCACGCACCCTGAGGACTGACGAGAAGATCGTGGAGCTGGAAGAAGAGATAGACATAAAGAGATAGAATTTAGCTAGTGGCAGAGCCAGGCGGCAGCTTTTGCTGTCGCACGGATGGGCCGGCTCGAACCGGGGTGGTACCACGACCTCACAGAAAACCAGCGTGAAGTAGAGGTTTACCTCTGCGTTTCGCTTGGTGAGTGCAGGTGGCCGGAGGCCCTTTTTACTGGAAATGAGGCATTCCATCTTGGTCCTCACGGGTGACAACGCATCTGCACTTTGATTTGGAATAGAGGATAGATGTAGATGTCTATGGGCCGCAGCAACCACTTACCATCAGGTGGACTGTGTGCTTGTTTGTCAACCCTTGTCCTATAAAAAAAAAAAGACAAGTTGCGCTGGCATATTATAGGATTATCCGAAGTCCGAAGAGAGGGGGAGGACACGGTAATCCTCGAATCCGGCAACTTGCTCTATCACCGGGAGGGCAACCATCTTTTTTTTTTTTACGGGGGGAAATCCTCATGGACTTCCTCCGCCTGGGGAAAGGCGGAGGGGCGTGCCGGACTCTTACCGGCTAAAACCACCCCGGTGTCTCCCCGCACGTGCGCGTGGGGCCGCGGGAATCCAAATTCTTCCGCAGCCCCACACTAGTGCTGGCCCGGTCTGTCCGGGCCTCGTCTCCTGCACGGGGTAGTGAGGTGTTTAACTACCCCGTGTATCGCCTCAGGGGCGCGCGCCGACACCCACGTGCGCCTCCGCCTCGGGTCCATCGAAAAGGGGTGGCGGGGGCTTCCCCAAGTCCCTCGCCCCTGGATCCATTCATGGGGGCCGGAAAAGGGCGTTGTCCGCCCTTCTCCTGCGCCCGGTGCGCCTTCTGCGGCTGGGGAAGGGAGTCGAGATCTCCCTTTCCCGTTCCGCAGTTTCCTTCTGCGACATCACGTCCTCGCAGAAGGACTCCACCGCGTCCCACGACTCTGTGCTACCGACCATCTTCCGCACTAAGGCCGGCAGCGACAGATCGCCTCCTACTTTATTTGTGAGGACACGGCGCTGCTCCTCCCAAGCTACGCACTCAGCGAGCGTGTGTTGCGCCGTGTCTTCCCCGCAATGGACGCAGTGGTGGCACCGAGCATCCGGCTCCCTGTCTATGCGGCACAGGTACTTGCCGAAGCAGCCATGCCCCGACAGCACTTGCGTCACCCTAAACGACAGGGAGCCGTGCCTTCTCCCGAGCCAGTCGTCGAGTACTGGCCGGATCGCCTCGACGGTAGCGAGGCCGGCGGTAGGGCGCAGAAGCCTTTGCCGCCATTCCGCCACCAGGATCTAACGGAGCTCCTCTCGGCGCAGCGCGATCTGCCGCTGCACCGGGATCGAGCCCCGTGCCCGCTCTTCCTCACGCCATCGATATAATGACGCGAGTAATTTCGCCTCTAGGTCCCAGGGCGGGGATCCGGCCAGGACACAAGCCGCCTCGTAGGAAATCGTGCGATAACCGCGGACGACTCTGACGGCCATCGCCCTCTGCGGTTTGCGCAGAATGGCGAGAATGTTGGCCGTCATGTCCATCGCCCACACAGGGGCCCCATACAGGGCCATGGAACCCCACGATTCCCACGTACAACCGCCTACAGGCGGCGCTCGGGTCCCCCAAGTTGGGAAGCAACGTTGATAGCGCGCCCACTGCACCCATCAGCTTGGGCGCCAGCCGCCGGAAGAGGGGTCGGAATTCCCATCGGCTGTCGAGCACCAATCCCAGATACTTCATGGTGGACTCGACAGCTGTCCGGGCCCCGCTGACCACGATGTGTGATCTCGGCGGCGGCGCGCGTCGAGGGCCATGGAACACCATGGCCTCCGACTTGTTTAGGGCCACCTTGAGGCCCAGGTGCCGGATGCGGTTCACCACTTGTGACACCGCTGCCGTGGCAACCAACGCTGCTTCCCTGTGCGAGCTCCCCCGGGCAGTGACGAGCGTGTCGTCCGCATAACACGTCAAGTCGGCGCCCGACGGGAGTTTACCTCTCAGCACCCAGTCGTAGCCGATGTTCCACAGAAGCGGTCCCAAGACCGATCCCTGCGGAACACCGCACAACATGACGCGCCGACCTGCGCCGTCACGTCCCCGATACGTAACGCATCTCTCCTCAAGGTAAGCCCCTATTGTGCGGCGGAGGTAGGGAGGCACGCGATGGTAATTCAGCGCCTCCCGGATACAACTCCAGGGTAGGGTGTTGAAGGCGTTGGAGATGTCTAAAGACACCGCCAGCACCACCCCACCCCGGAACACTGTCTCCTCCGCCAGGGCTCTCACGCGCGTAATAGCATCTATGGTGGAGCGCCCGCGACGAAAACCAAACTGGTTCTCGTCCAGCTCCGGCCCCTCCCTGCACAAGTGGCTGACGAGGCGATCTGCGATGATACGCTCAAAAAGTTTGCCCACCTCGTCGAGCAGCACTATGGGCCGGTACGCGGACGGTGAGTCCGCGGGGCGCCCGTCCTTCCTGAGCAGGACCAGCCTCCCCTCCTTCCACACACTGGGAAACTGACCCTGCTCGAGACATGCCGTGAAGAGCCCTCTCAGCTGGGGCTCTAGCTCCTTCAGAGCCAGGACGAGAGCTCGACCAGGAACTCCGTCGGGTCCGGGCGCTGTGTTCTTAGCCCGGAGTCGCGACACGGCCGCTCTCGTCTCTGCTTGCGTTACCTCGGGGACTTCGGTGCTCTCCTCTTCTGGAGAGTCTGTGGCTGAGGGCGAAGCCATCGCCGGGGGAACGTGTCCCACCCGCTCAGGGAAGAGAGCCGATACAACCACCTCCAGCTAGGTAATGACGGGGCAGGGGGTGCTAAGAATCTCCGGTGGAGGTTCGGTTGCCACCTACGACGACTCGACCTGGCAACGTACAACGCACGCACACTGAGGACTGACGAGAAGATCGTGGAGCTGGAAGAAGAGATAGACAAGTTGCGCTGGCATATTATAGGATTATCAGAAGTCCGAAGAGAGGGGGAGGACACGGTAATCCTCGAATCCGGCAACTTGCTCTATCACTGGGAGGGCGACCATCTGTCCCAAGGAGGTGTCGGATTTATCGTCCACAAGTCTCTCGTTAACAACGTTGTAAAGATCGGGAGTGTGTCGACGAGGGTTGCGTACCTTATACTCAGAATCACCAAACGGTATTCGCTGAAGGTCATACAGGTTTACGCACCAACTTCGGCACACACCGATGACGAGGTGGAGGAAATGTATGAGGATATCTCTAGAGCCATGCATTCCTCCAAAACCCAATATACGGTGTTAATGGGAGACTTCAATGCAAAACAAGGCACAAGAGAGAACGGTGAGCTGAAAGTAGGGAAATTTGGAATAGGGCAACGGAACCCAAGGGGACAGCAGCTGGCCGACTTCATGGAGAAAGAGGGACTCTTTATGATGAACTCTTTCTTCAAGAAGCGGCCCCACAGGAAGTGGACCTGGTCGAGCCCCGACGGTTCGACAAAAAATGAGATTGACTTCATTATGACGACCAGACGACAACTGTTCAGTGATATCTCAGTGATCGCGAGGGTGAAAACCGGTAGCGATCACCGAATGGTTAGAGGCACACTGAACCTAAATGTTAAGTTGGAGAGGTCTCGTCTGATGAAGTCAACGCTCCGTCCCCCTCGTGCTCTAATCCAAAGTCCCAAAACCTTTCAGCTCGAGTTACAAAACCGTTTTCAGTGCCTAGAAGACTGCAATGAAGTAGACGATATGAATGACAAGCTCGTGGAAACTGTCCATGCGGTCGGAGCTAAGTTCTGCAAGACCCGCCGCAGAAGAACACAAAAACTCTCCGATCACACTCCTAATCTCATGGCTGTTAGACGGGAGATGAGGCTACATTCTTCAACAGATTTGACAGCATACAGGCAACTGAACAGACAGATCTCCAAATGCATGCGGCGAGACTTACGCAACTTCAATACAGCTCGTATTGAAGAAGCGATCGAGCGGAACCAAGGCTCCAAAGTCTTTGCCAGAGATCTGTCTGCCAGAAAGAGCCAACTGTCAAAGCTGAAGACCGAATGTGGCAGCATCGTTTCCGGGGCACCTGAGATTTTGAGTGAGATTGAGAGGTTCTATGGGCAGCTGTACACGTCATCGTTGGAGCCACACGCAAGTGTGAGTAACGATCCAAGAGCGAGTCTTATTCGACACTATTCCGAAGATATCCCGGACGTCAGTCTGAGCGAGATTAGAATGGCTCTCCAGCACCTTAAAAACGGCAAGGCCCCAGGCGAGGATGGAATTACAGAGGAGCTTCTGAAAGCGGGTGGAAGACCGGTACTTGAAGTCCTTGAGAAGCTCTTTAATTCCGTCCTCCATGGTGGCATTACACCGGAGGCGTGGAGCAGAAGTGCGGTGGTCTTGTTCTTCAAGAAAGGTGACAACGCTCTCTTGAAGAACTACAGACCGATTTCTCTTCTGAGCCGCGTCTACGTGCTGTTTTCGAGAGTCATTACGAATCGTCTCGCGCGCAGACTTGACGACTTCCAGCCTCCCGAACATGCCGGTTTCCGAAAAGGCTTTAGCACCATAGACCACATACATACCCTACGGCAAATTGTACAGAAGTCCGAAGAGTACAATTTGCCACTATGTCTGGCGTATGTGGACTATGAGAAAGCCTTTGATTCCGTCGAAATTTGGGCGGTGCTGCAGTCCCTTCAGCGGTGCCAAGTTGACTGTCCGTATATCGAAGTGCTGAAGTGTTTGTAGTTGTTGGGAGCACTAAGCTCGAAGTTGTTGACGAGTATGTTTACCTGGGAAAAATAGTCCGACTAGGTAAGTCCAACTTCGACCGAGAGGTCAATCGACGGATTCAACTCGGCTGGGCAGCGTTCGGGAAGCTACGACACATCTTCTCGTCAGAAATACCTCAAAACCTTAAAACAAAATTGTACAACCAGTGCGTGTTGCCAGTGATGACTTACGGAACTGAGACGTGGTCCTTCACTGCTGGCCGTATGAGGAAGCTCAAGGTCGCTCAGCGAGCTATGGAGAGGGCTATGCTCGGAGTTTCTCTGCGTGATAAACTTAGGAATGAGGATATCCGCAGTAGAACCAGAGTAACCGACATAGCCCAACGGATTAGTAAGCTGAAGTGGCAGTGGGCCGGCCATATAGCTCGAAGAACCGACAACCGATGGGGAAGAAAGGTTCTCGAGTGGCAGCCTTGTACCGGTAGGCGAAGTGTAGGGCGTCCCCCCACAAGATGGAGTGACGACCTGGTAAGACATGCAGGAAGTCGATGGATGCAGGTGGCTCGGGACCGTACTTTGTGGCATTCCTTGGGGGAGGCCTATGTTCAGCAGTGGACTTGTGAAGGGCTGTAATGATGATGATGAAACGCGATAAAATCCGTAAAAGAAGTTTCATAGTACAATGCGGTAAAAGTTACTTTGAAGAAAATAAATAATATCTTAATGGTCAGCCTATTTGTTACCTGAATAATGGGTCTCTAACTGGGCGTAACTGCCCGTTAAATCCACCGCAGGGCATGTGTTTACTTTGAGTGGATTCGCTATTTACTTTTTAATTAAAAATCGTTTTGAATTTACGTAGAAAAAAAGGACACAAACGCTTAAGTAAGCCCATAGAGTGGTGAGAATTTGTCATAATTATTGTTATCAGCAGTTAAATTTTTTTAGTTAATACAAGAGGTCTTGTAAATTTGACATTGCTTTCTGTCAACAACCTGATATTTTATATCCAAAGTAAACGGGATTGTTACACCGCCATTTATCAGACCCTATACGATATTTCTGGTATTTTCCAAGGTCGGCTTGTACATCGATATAAAACTCAAAAAGTCAGAGAGAGTAAAACAAATCATAAACAACACTTGGCCGCCGGACACCAGAACGTGCCCGTGTAGGATATTTTATGATAATATATTTCTCGCGTCGCGGCTTCGGGATTTTCACTCGGTATATTTTTCAGTTTAAACAATTCTAGATATTTTTACGATGCTGCTGTCAGCACATGGGAATCCTCAGACATGTAAAAGGCAAGTAAATAAATGACTCCATGTCATGAAGAATGTAAGAGAGAAACAACTCTAATATTAATGTCGACATAATCACGATGCACACGGAAGAATTTAACGAGGGAGTTGCTGGACGTATTGACGAAGATTTATTTCAATTATGTTCTTGAAGTATCGTTTTATAATATGTCAAAGATGGAATGAAATATACAACGTTTCTTTTAGATGACTGCCTATAGTTACTTATATGCTCATCATTATAATAAGAAAAGACAAACAGACAAATGCACTTTTATTCTATAACACCAAATCTCAGAAGTAACTTGGCGCTGGGCGCTGTATGCACTAATATGCGATGATATAATTTTATATAAATGAAGTTCCAGCCTATATATGTATGTACGTTGTTTGCATTATTTACATTTATTTTTACATATTTTACCGTAATGCTGCATATTACTGTATACCAACGTTAAACATTTGTTTCATAAAATATAATAGTAATCATAACCGGATACCATTTTTAGGGTTCCGTTGTTACACAAGGAACCATTAAATATTTTTATTTTGGGTATTTCATTATCATGTCACATATTATATCATGTGGGTTATCGTTGGATAGGTATTTCAAAAACATCGGGGGTGTGGAACAAAATATTTTCGATTCAGCGGTCCGTTTGCGAAATATTTAACTTTAAAATGGTATTTTTCATTAGAGTCATGTGCCCTACCATGCCCCCCCCCCTCGTCTACCATATAAACCGCTGTGTTTAGAAATGTGTTTTTTTTACACAATGGTAGTATATATAATGAAGTTAAAGGGAAAACTAACACAGCTAAGAAGTTTTAAGAAGTTAACGAGTAATAGTCAACGAACTTGTAAAAAGCACTTTGATTTGTAAAAAATTTGTTACAACTCCTTAGAAAATGACCTAACACTAACTGCATTAATAACTTTATAATGTTATTGTAAACTGTTAAAAATAAGCATTTTATGAAGAAAGCGACTTATATGCATTACTACTAGTAGCTTTACTTTTTCATTTGCGAAATAGATATTTTGCGTATTACTTCCTATAAGGCTGATTTGAAAATAAGTCCTTCACTCACCCTTCAAATGTTCCCAAATAGGAACATGACTGTCCATTTTTAATTGTTTAAGGTAATTATTTGTTACCTTGTGCGTAGCCCTACATGAACTTGGCTAGTTTTTACTGATATTGTAGCTTTCTATGTTTTTCTTTTATAGGGTAGGGTGACAAACGAGTACACAGTCCACCTGATGGTAAGTAGCTTTGACCCATAGACATTCTCAATAAAGAATCAAAATGCAGTTGCGTTGTCACCCGTGAGAACTAAGATAGAATGCCTCTATTCCAGTAAAAAGGGTCTCCGGCTATCTACACTCACATTATTTTACACTGGCATTCTGTGAGAGCGTGGTCCTTCCCCGGTCGAGCCGACCCATTCGTGCTACAACTATACTACTAACATAGCTGCAGCAAGGCTCAGCCACGTATAATATACTCTAGTCTCACAAAGCATTCATTCGAGACTGTTCTGACTTTTCTTTAACCTAATCGCACTCTTCGCCTGTAAACGTCCAGCACTCAAATGTTAGGCACATGTCTTCCATATCTTCTGTGAAGTTCTGTATTGAATCGCATCTAAATAATTAATAAATTGTTATTCTTCAACATAATACGACCACGTAAAAAATATCTTAAGTGAGATTAATGCGCTTATGTGCCTTAACAACTAAACAGGTAGACTGTGTGCTAATTTCGGTGTAGTTCTAGTTTCGGTAAATGCATATTTCCTGATGTATTGTCGTGCACGCATTTTTATTGATTTTGTAGGCGTGTTGGTTTACTCTCGATATTTTATTCAACTGCTAAGCACTTGCTTTAGATTTTAATTGGAAATTAACATTTTATGTGTATTATCTGGGATCGAACTCAAGTTTGCTCGCAAGTTACCTGAACACTCTGAGAATCTACTAAAGTCAATTATTATTTTTTCAAGTTATACGCAAAGCTGAGTTATATATATAGAGGGCTATGCTCAAAGTATGCTCTGCGTGATAGCATATGTAATGGAGATGTCTGCATTAGAACCATAACAGTGGTTCGACGAACCATAACCAATGGGAAACGTTTTCAACAAATGTTATTACAGCAAGAGGCTACCACTCGAGGCAGCCTGGTGCTCTTAATGAAGTGTGAAGCGGCACTCTAATATGGTGAGAAAACCTGGTAAGACAAACAGAAAATCGATAATTGCGTGCACTATTCCTGTCAACACTAATACCAGCGCCACCACTCCTGAAGACTCATCATACAAATTATTGACCGTGCTGTCTTAAGCAAAGTAATTTTTACCAACTTTAAACAGAAAATCGATGGATTCTGAAGTGGCTCAGATCCGTGTATGGTATTCTTTGTTTGAGGCCTTTGTTCAGCAGTGGACTTGTGAACGTCTGTAATAATGATGATATTAATACTGATAATACGCAGAACATAACATTTTTGTCTCTTTCTGTGTTACACAACATCATTTGGCCCAGTTTCGTGTCAAATAATCAAACGATTGGTAAATTAGCGCTTGTATAACTAAATACTCGTAAGTAACTGATAAGATGTACGCTGAAAACGTAGAGTTATCATTTTTTTATCTTTATAAATATGTATTTTGTTGACGATAGCCCTATGAGATTTTGATTTTTTATTACCGTGTGTGAACATGTGGCGTGTGAGATTGCTTTTATTATTTTTTAGTATTGCTTTAGCTGAGGAAGATTATAGAACTGTTATATTAGAGCAGGGGGGTGTTAGGGGTGACAAATATTGGAATGGCGATTTCTACGAGTTCTATGGTATACCATATGCCAGCGTTCCAAAGGGACGAGATAGATTTCAGGTGAGTCCTTAAATATAAGGATCTATATTCTGGTTTCAATAAAATCGTGTGGAGACAGTTTACAAACATAAATTGCAGTAATATTTGTAGCTCTTACAAAAATACTTGTTCCGTGCGGGATTCAACACCACGGCCCCCAGCACTGCAACTCATTACTAAGCCAATGCGCCACAGAGACGTCTACTATTATATTATAAACTATTATAAATAATTACACACATTATAAATTAATGTACGTCGTATTATGTTGGAGAAGAATAATTTCGACGAGAATATATTATACGTGGTAGAGATACCCCTCCACCATAGATTGCCTTATTGGGAGGATATTTATCATAGTTGTTACGCTTGGAAAACGGGTCGGCAACCGTAGTTTTTATATTTTTAATCGTTATTAAGAAGACGCTACTGCCCATCTACTCATTTTATTCCCTCTGTCGCCTCTTACGACACCCACATGATAATAATATGGGGTAGTGAATATTCTTACAGCAACACTATACGGTATGTGTCAGTTTATTATTACTTTTTAACCTTGACATCTTATAAAATTAAAAGCTATTAAAATTAGCTTTAATTTAATACAATAATTATGACATTGGTGTTTAAAATAATCTTATGAATAAAGAAAATATATATAAAACACACCTTATAACAAAACAATAACAAATATTACGTATAGAATTAATTAAAAAAGATTATAGAACATTATAAAAAACAAAACACAGAGTAATAAAATGGATAAATAAAATAAATAAATAAAAAATGATTGGCATATTATTGCTGATAATAAATAAATTACTGTTTTAAACTTTTCAGGGTCCTTTACCGGTTATACCATGGAATGAAATAATAGACGCTAAGAGGAATAACATAGTATGTTATCAAACATATTATACTGAAGACGAAAATGATGAATTTATTTTATCAGGAGAAGAGGAATGTCTTACGATAAATCTATTGGTTCCTAAAATAGCTACAGAAACTAATTAAGTACCCGTTGTAGTGTATATACACAGTGGAGCCTTTGCTGGTGGTAATGGAAATATGGCTAAATTTCATTATTTAGCAAGACATGACGTCATTGCCGTCAGCTTCAATTATAGATTAGGGGCATTAGAATTTGCATGTCTCGGAAATACAGAAATTCCTGGTAATTCTGCAATGAAAGATCAAGTGGCTGCCTTAAAGTGGATTAACAAAAATATAAAAAAGTTTGGTGGTGACCCTAAAAAAGTAACATTAGCAGGATTCAGTGTAGGTGCAGCCATGGCTGAATTACTTACGCTATCTAAACTAACTGAAGGACTCGTAGACAAATTAATTTTAGAGAGTGGATCAGCTCTATCCCCATTTGCAATTAATAGAGATCCTATAAGTACCGCATTAAACATCGCAATATCACTTGGGTTTAATAACTCAGGAAAACTGGAGGATATAACTGAATTTTATTTGAATGCAAGTGCGGAAGCTTTGTCAACTAAAAGTTTAAACTTCTTTTTACCTAATAGTACTTTTGGATTTGCTCCTTGCATTGAAAACGTTTATAAAGGGATTGAACCTTTCTTAACAGAGTCACCAACAGATATCATAAACAAAGGTTCTAATCACAAAGTATCAGTTCTTACTGGTTTCGCTAATATGGAAGGAATAAGTAGATTAATACAATTTGATAAATGGAGTGAAAGTATGAATGAAAAATTCTCTGATTTCTTGCCAGCTGATTTAATATTTTCAGATAAAAAATTGAAAAATTCCGTTTCAAAAGAAATAAAACACCACTACTTCAAAAATGAAGATGTAACCCATGATAATATTCAAAGCTATGTCGATTATTTTTCTGATTCAATGTTTAAATATTCAATTTTGAAGTCAGCCAAATTGCATGCTGCAACATCTAACAGGCCAGTATTTCTGTATGAGTTCTCTTATATTGGTAATTTAAATATGAAATATCACTACATGGACCGTATTAAAGGTGCCAGCCATAGAGACCAAACAGCTTATATTTTAGATTTTTTTGGATGGACAAACAGATATGGAGACTTGGATACCAGAGATCGAATGACGATGATGTGGACTGATTTTGTAAAATACGAGTGAGTAATATTACTGTTAATAATATTACTGTGGTTACTTACACACCGTATTAGAATAAATATGTTTAATGATTTTCTTAACTATTCTTTTCAAAAATATTAGTAATTTAGACGTGATAAGTTCGTAAACAAGCAGAAAGACAATCCTAAAAAAGATAGAAATGTATTTAGTTACTTATTTTTAGTTTCTCTCAATCATATTTGTCACAAAAATATAAAATGTACAGACACCCGCAATTTACAATTTTAATATATGTATAGATTGTATCTTCTTTATTATCATCTCGTAAAAGTTCACTGCATTATATGAGCCTCTCTCACTTTAACAAAGATTTGCCACAAATGCCATGCTTGCCGAAATGACGATCGCTTTATACAAGGCAAATGATTATCAACATACTTATTTAGCTTTACAACGACTTTCAGTTGTTTCTTACAGTTACCTACCTTATCATTTTTCTATACTATTTCTACCAATAATTGTTTGGTAGCTTCATTCTCTAAAATTAGTTCTCTACCAATAATTTTTTTAAACGAATGTATCCTCGAGCCTAAACATTTTATTTTCAAAGAATATCGAAATAAATTTTATTGTATACAGCAACCTGAACTAGCTTCACCTGAGAAGAATCTATTAATATGGCCTTATTTATATTTGAGATAGTTAAAGGCCATTTATTTTATAAACTTCTCGTTTAGCGTGTAAGCGTGTATGCGTAGGTATATGGATGTGGAAGAAGCGAGAGAGGTCTGTCAGGATCGTGCCAAATGGAAGTCCGTAGTCTCTGCCTACCCCTCTGGGTGACAGGCGTGAGTGTTTTATGTCTTCTCGTTTCCTTTTTCATAAAAAATCTCCAAGACTGAAAGTATAACCCAGATTACTTCGGTAATTACTCTCTATCTATTCGTGAAGTGTCATTACTATCAGTACAGCCATTTCAAAGATTAGGCCAGACCGACAGAAGGGCATATAGAATAAATTTCAAAAATGGATATGCATGTCTTATTAATATGCAGTAAGTTGATAATGAATTTATTTAGATGTATAAATGAAATTTAATATTTAAAAAAATTAAGACGTATATTAAGAAGGTTAGCATGCCCTATTAAATGTTCAACTCTCGTGGAAGTCGATAGTAATTTTGTTGTAGCCGGCATGGTAGCGAAATTAAGCATATTTCGAAAATTTGCAATCTTCAACATTTTTGTTAGGGCAATACGGCGAACTTTTCGCTCTATATTCCTATAAAAATCGGCTAAAATATTTTAAACTGTATGGATGGCTGTGGTGTCCTGCCGTGTAAAACGAAGTAAGAAAATCTATGACCCATTTTTTTTTTATAAGATAAAAGTGACAAACGAGCACACAGTCCACCTGATGGTAAGTGGTTGCTGCGACCCATAGACGTCTACATCTATCCTCGATTATAAATCAAAATGTAGATGCGTCGTAACCCGTGAGGACTAAGATGGAATGTCTAGTTTCCAGTAAAAACGGTCTCCGGTTCTTTACACTGACCATACGAAACACAGCAGTGTTAAGCTGCTATTTTACGCTGGTATTCTGTGAGAGCGTGGTCCTTCCTCGGTCGGGCCGACCCATTTGTGCTACAACTATACTACTAAGATAGCTACAGCATGGCTCTACCACGTAAAGGGTATTATGGGTAATATTGCCAGAAACATCTCGTAGATTTCTTCTTAATGTGATCACCTGGTATTAAACTGTGCAGCGTCTAATATGTGTGACGTATAATACAGCTTAGTTTCTTTAGTTAAGCTTTTCTTACGCCGATACTGTATGGCAATATAGTTTGATGCATTTTGGAATGAGCTCTGATGAACAAGATTATTTTTTGAATCTCGTTTTCAACAGTGGTAGAGCCAAGCGGCAGCTTTTGCTGTCGCACGGATGGGCCGGCTCGAACCGGGGTGGTACCACGACTTCACAGAATACCAGCGTGAAGTAGAGGTTTACCTTTGTGTTTCGCTTGGTGAGTGCAGGTGGCCGGAGGCCCTTTTTACTGGAAATGAGGCATTCCATCTTAGGCCTCACGGGTGACAACGCATCTACATTTTGAATTGTAATAGAGGATAGATGTAGATGTCTATGGGCCGCAGCAACCACTTACCATCAGGTGGACTGTGTGCTCGTTTGTCACCCTTATCCTATTAAAGAAAAATCTTATTGATTCTATATATTTTTTTTTTATAGTAGAGGGGGCAAACGAGCATGCGGCTCACCTGATGGTAAGTGACTACCGCCGCCCATGAACAACTGCAACACAAGGGAGGGAATTGCAGATGCGTTGCCGGCCTTTTAAAAAGGAGTACGCTCTTTTCTTGAAGGTCCCTAAGTCGTATCGGTCCGGAAAAATCGCTGATGGTAATCGATTCCACAAGGAAGTCGTGCGAGGAAGAAAACATCTTCTAAATCGCACAGTGGTGGACCGCCAATCATCCAGATGGTGTGGATGGTATCGGGAGTTCTGCCGCGATGTGCGTTCGTGAAATTTGGCGGCTGGGATTAATCCGAACAATTCCTCAGAGCACTCCCCATGGTAGATGCGAAAGAAAATGCAAAGAGATGCAACATCTCTTCGCA
This sequence comes from Parnassius glacialis, assembly GCA_033319125.1. Classification (NCBI taxonomy): domain Eukaryota; kingdom Metazoa; phylum Arthropoda; class Insecta; order Lepidoptera; family Papilionidae; genus Parnassius; species Parnassius glacialis. Next base: position 6,736,360 of record JAVANC010000012.1, on the reverse strand, counting down.
GCGCCAATGAGTCGAGCCGATCGGAAAGAACTCGGTCGTCGACGATTCGAGCCGCTCTGCGCTGGATGCGGTCAAGTGGAAGGAGCTGGCATTGGGGAGCCCCTGCCCAGAGATGGGAACAGTATTCCATGTGAGGCCGAACCTGCGCCTTGTAAAGTTGCAGGCGGTGTGCCGGCATGAAATACTGTCCCGCTCTGCTGAGCACGCCAAGCTTTTTAGAGGCCAATTTGGCCTTCTCTTCCAAATGACCACGAAACTGCACGTCACTCGATATGTCGACGCCGAGGATTCCGATACTGGCTGAGGCAACCAGGAGAGTGCCTAGAAACTGAGGAGATACGACAAAGGGGTTCTTTTTGGCGGTAAACGCGCAAACTTGTGTCTTCTGAGGATTAAACTGGACTAGATTTAGTCGCCCCCAGTTCGAGACTTTGTCCAGCAAAGACTCGACTTCAGACACAAGTTTGTTCCGGTACTCGGAGACGTTTTCCCGAGAAATATTAGCACGGCCGGTGTATAGAGCATCACCAGTGCTGTCATCCGCATAGCAATGAATGTTACCAGTTAGCAACATATCATTGATATGCAGAAGAAACAGCGTTGGTGATAGCACACAGCCTTGTGGAACACCAGCGTTAATAGGCTTGTAGTCAGAACATGCACCGTCTACAACAACCTTGATGCTCCGATCTGCAAGGAAGCTGGTGATCCAATTGCACAATTTCTCGGGAAGCCCATAGGAAGGGAGCTTCGAGAGAAGCGCTTTGTGCCAAACCCGATCGAAGGCCTTCGCAATGTCCAGACTAACGGCCAACGGGGGGAGGCCCTTGGACTCAACTGCCTCCGCCCATCTATGGGACAGGTAGACCAGAAGATCACATATATACTTGTTATATATGTACAATATATATATATACTTATACTGGCTTTTCCCAATCTAAAAGCGTGATCTATGGCTTTACTCATTCAGTTCCTACCAGCTACCTTGCGTAGATAGCCGCTTCATACCAATATATCGTCATAGTCGTAGAATAGTGACGGATCTAACAAAGTTGAAACTTTACAGGACAGCCATTTCAAATAATTATGATAGATTTTTTGGCATAATTTTTTTACTTCTTAATCTGTAATTATGAAAATTGGCATACACGTTAAAATAGGGGTTGTTTCAAACTAGAATAAAAATAAAAATTAAAAATTATACAGTTTTCCAGAAAAATCATATGCTTCATTTTACTTTGGAGTCAAGACAGTCACATAGTATTATCTAACATTGTACTTCGGAAAGTAACTGTTGAAAGAATGACGGATGTTACTTTCCAATCATGTTCTACCGACTTAATGAGTAATATTTTGGTGGAATTGTTATCTGTCATATTATATTTGACCATAAGTAAGTAAGTAAGTAGGTAGTTGGTAGTAAATAGGTAGGTAGGTTGATATCGTTGGTTGGGGTAAGGTATCTTATAAATAAAAAAGACTATTTGGTTAAACTCCTTTTTAATCAATATAATAAACATTAATCTTGAATAAAGTAATTATGAAAAACATTATTTTTGTACTATATATACTAAAAAGATTATAATGTTTGGAGATGTTTTGACATGATTACTTCTTTTTTGGTAAATTACAAATCTAAAACTTGAACACTAATCATTTTATTAGCAAAGTTATAGTAACACAATCATTCTTATAAGTATATAGCGTAGTAATAACATTAATTAAATGAATAAATTCTTAAAAATCACAACTTCAGAGATCAAATTAGTAACAACTAAGCAACTAAAAATATAAGTAATCAAAAAGTCTAAAACAATCATATTGCACAATTATTTAGTCAGATTCATTGTTATCATAAGAAACATTACGCCCATGATTTAAACTTCTAAAATAGGTATAGTATTTTTTAGGTATTATTGAGGTATCGCGAAGACTAATAAGATCCTTATATTTATCATTAATGGTTGGAATTGGACCCACATATGCTTTGCGTAAGATTGGAGTATTGTAATATCTGGTATCCTTTCGAAGTACAAGGATCAAACCACCACAGTATAGTAGTGTAGTAAGTACGTATTGGATTAGTGAAAGGTTAGTCCGGACAACTTGGGATAAATATGACGGAAGCACTTTAATAGAAAAAGACATGAGTGGAAAACATAAAAATCATAATCGGATTGTTGACGATGATATGGTAAAGTCGGTTTGTGCCTACGTTACTTCATTTGTACCGATAAAATCTCATTATAATGGAGCAGCGTCCAAACGACTGCATTTAGATGGTGACTTGAGCATCGCTCGGATGTTCAATTTATACAAAAAATGGCCTGAACTCAGTCATTATTCACATACAGCCTCTAGTCTTAGACAGTACAGAGAAATAATGAACAGTCATTTTAATTTGAGTTTTCATATACCCAAAAAGGATACTTGTGATCAGTGCCACAGTTTTAAACTAACACGAAATTCGTCCCACGACCTTAGAGAACAGTATGAAATTCATTTAAATAGCAAAAAAGTATCTAGAACCTTGAAAAAAAATGATAAAAATGACTCTGTTAATTCTAATGGATGCATCGTTTGTGCTAACTTTGATTTTCAGAAGGTTTTGTCGTGTCTTCACGGGCAAATGAGTGTATTTTATTACAAGCAAAAGCTATCATGTTATAATTTCACTATATACGATATGGTTGGTAAAGGTATGGTTGGTACAGGTTTTACAAACCTCTATTTTTGATGAGCCCTTTGGAAAAAAATACTTGTAAGTTAATTGACGGTTATGCTTAAAATCTCTTTGAAGACCCCTTTTCTTCTTCTGTTTTGTAGTAAAATTCGCAACATGCCAAACCATTGTTTCTCACGATCGATCACGACGAAACTTCCAAAACTTTTTAAACACATCCTGTCTTTCTTCTAGTGTCAGCATAGTGTAACATTTATATCTACACGTGCACGTGCTACCTATAGTTTTTGCTGGAACAATAACACCCTTTTTGGAGGAGTATTCTTTTCCTGCATTCTCAACTGTTAAGCGTTTTCTGTTAACTTCTTCCTAATCATCATAATTTTGGACACGTTTTTTACCTCTGCATCGAATAAGAGGCGCCGGAGACGAATGGCATGAAGACACAGCTGTGTTGATTGATTGACAGTTGCTATAGTCTGCAACATCGTGAGTGGGACAAAAAATCGTTACATACTTCACCATGGGTTTTTGCTGGTGATGGCATAGGTGTTTGTATTTTGTTGTCAACAGCCGGGGTACTTGGTTGATGGAAAGTTGACAGATCTGATATCAAGATTTTTAAAGGGGTTAATACTGAGCTGATAATTAAGAGAGACGCGACACCATGCTGATTTTCTGACGAGAGTAAATATGGTGAGGATGCATTTTGATACACGGTCATAAAAGGATCTTCTCCAAGAACAAAATTAGGTAATGGCTTGTTCTGTGTACGTCATCTGAAAAGGCACCCTAATAAATGTCGTTCATCTCTTCTATTACGTTGTGTGCTCCTGGAGGTAATGGCGAAGAGCATTCTGAAAAGATATCACTATATGTGAAAATAGTTAGATAATTAATGTTACAGGTCAACATTTACTAAAAACCGTAAGACCATTCACAATGAAAAGATTCGAATGTATAAAAATAATAAAATTTACTTGTTTTTATTTATACAGCTAAATTATTACTCAGATCAGATTATTTTTTTAGAAAAAAATATATTAAACATACACAAATAATCATTGTTTTTCAATAGAAAAAAGGCGGAAGTAAATTTAGTCCTAAGAACAAAGTGGGATGGTCAGATACGACCGTTAAATATAAAAGCGTGTCTACAGAATATCGTCATTTGTGATAACGCGACACTATCATGTCCAAAGAAAAATGTAATATCGTTACATACAATTTAAAAATTAAAATTGTCAAATATAACAAAAACTCAACAGAATAATTGTAGTACTATCAGCTAGCAAATACAAGTTTTATATAAATTAAATTTTAAATTAATTTATATTTTCCGTAGAAAATGGACGGACAATCAGAACCGATTCTTTAATTATTTACTTTGCAAAACTTGTATAAATACAAGAATTAAATAATACCAAAATGTTAATTCACAATTCATTAACTTACCTGGGGTCCCTGGTATGCAGCCCTCTTCATCAATGTGCTCTTCATGAGTAAAATTGGTAATTTGTGCATTTTTTTACTTGTTTCTTCCACAAGTTTTAACATAAAATTTGATGGTCCTGTTTTCATTGTGACACACTTTTAACATCTAATCTAATACGCTGCAACGCGTGGGCGAGTCCGACGAATAGTGGCAATTGCGAGGATTCGTCGGGAGCGGGAGAGGGTGACGGGAGAACCCCGCGCGTCGTACAAAGACGAGTATAAACAAGCGTCATTTTTCTATGAGTGCCTATCAAATCCGTCTGTTTAGCGACTGATTAATTTGAAATCGAAAAAACATATAATTTTTTCTTTACTGTAGTAATATTATTTAGACAATGTAGTATCCAAATATGGTATAAAGTGAATTTTGTGTTTTTTTCAAAACCGACATTATTTTACGATCATGACGATATGGCCTGATGGCGAGAGATCCTAAATTAGTTTTTTTTGTTTTAAATTGCGGCTCACTAATTATTTTTGACATGGCCGCTGCATCAGCTTTTGGCTGCCTTCGGGCTTGACAACTACTGCAAGTCTCGTACCAAAAAACTCTGTGCTTGTGACGATCTGTGACACGCGTCACACAGATTGCAATATTTAAGTCAAAGGTCACTTCTGCGAGACGTATTCATAATTTATATCATCAACTGACGTGGTAGCCATACTGGAGCTATATTAGTAGTGTAATTGTAGCACGTATGGGTCGGCTCGATCAGGGTAGAACCACTCTCTCACAGAATATCGGCGTAAAATAGCGGCTTAGCGCTTCTGTCTTTTGTATAGTGAGTGCAGAGAATCGGAGAACCTTTTTACTGTAAACGAGGCATTTCATCTTAGTCCTCAGGAGTGAGATCGCATCTTAGTTCTTACTGGTGACAAAACATCTGCATTTTGATTAGTAATTGTGAAAAAATGTATATCTATGGGCCACAGCGACCACTTATCATGAGGTGGAATGTGTGCTCGTTTGTCATCATTATCCTATAAGAAAAAACCCTTGCTGAATATACACTAGACACTTGTCACTTGTCCCACACTGCGTTCACCTAAGCGCAGTATTTATTTCATGTCACGTCTTTTCGCACGTATTTCTCATTTATTTCATTATTTTACAGAGACCCGACAGCCTACGAGAGCGCGCTTATTAATTTCAAATGGCATCCTTATACAATTGACAAACAAATTTATTTGCAAATTGACAAGAAGCTTACATTAAGAAAAGGTTTATTCGCAGATGGATATTACTTTTGGAATAAAGTATACGAGATGTATTACTGGAATCCAACTCCACCGAAGAAATTAGACAAATAACAAACTTTAAAACAAGGAAGTAAACTGAAATCCAAGTCATAACTTAAGGCATTTTTTAAATAATTATTTAGATTTATTATTATATATATTTTATCATTTATTTGTTGTGTAAAGTAAAAAAAAAATCAATATTCTTTTACTCTCTATTACAACTTTGATTTACAATTGCATTTGAATACAACACGACCTCATTTGTAAGATACTAAAGAAAGGGTAGGGAAATTCTTCACAGAGTCTTGCCAAACGCAGTTTTTGTCATCATAGGGGAATATAAAATCAATACTAACTTAATATTCATACAAACATAATCTTTCAGCTATAACATTCAAATTTTGAAATTAGGAATTATTTGTATTATGTTGAAAATTTATTATCTATTAATTTGACAGTTTCAAACAATATATCTTTTTGTACTCAAATATTCTTTAATCTAACTTTATAAATGAACTTGTCGTAACTGACTAACTGATTAACTATCGCTGACGCCACACAGTTTATATTTTATATATTTATGTAAACGACTCTACACTTAGGGGAGCAATGAAAGTAAATCTTGAAGGAGATTGTGGTGTAATAAGTATTCCAAATAATATATTTTAATAGAAGTGACAAGAAATAAATTTATATTTAAATTTAACTTACGTTCCACCTAATTGCGCAGCTGTTCCAGTCCATGGATACATGCAATCCACTTCAAAAAAACTTCAAACAAAGAATCTATACATATAATAAATTTGTAGAAAAGTCGTGTCTGTAATTCTAATATATTCTTGAAAAAACAAGTCCCGGGGACTAAATAAAGGGTTCTGAACCCATTTCAGTGGTTTTTAGAATTTTTGTCTGTCTGTCTGTCTGTCTGTCTGTGTCTGTCTGTGTTTTTGTCTGTCTGTCTGTAGATAGTAACCCGGAGCAACTTATAGGCTACTTTTTATCCGATTACGGAACTTCAAAAAAGAAGGTTAAGTATTTTCCTTCCTTTAGATGTTGATTTTCTATTATATCTTAGTTACAGATGGGATGACGGATGTTTTTTCAAATAAATACCATATTTATAAATAAAGTATAAAATATAGTTATAAGCTTGGTAAAATAATTTGAAATTACACCGATTTAGTTATGAAAACAGCGCCATCTATCATCAAATGTAAAAAGTAGTATATTTTGCCTTCAGTTAAATAGTAAATAGTAAATTAAATAATATAAGTAACTTACATTTATATGTTTAAATAATAAGAATTTTAATATTATTTAAAAACCGTAACGTTTAGTTTTTTTAGTATTTTTGTTATTTTATTTTAAAAGTGTTATAATTTCAATAGAAGATCAATCAAAAATATGAAAATTGATAAGGTTTTTATTTCAATTATTATTGCAAAATTTTCATTATCATTATAGTTTTATTTAAGAGATGTTTGTATATGTCATGGCCAGATCGTTGAATAGATCATGTAAAGTAGTCTATCATTTCGTGAAATGGTGTGGTCATTTCATGATATTTAACACTGTTCGTTGAGCATCTCATGATATAGCTTGACCAAATCAATGAATGGAAATCGTTTGAAGATATTAATAACTAGAAACGTTGCTATTTCATGATATGGTCATACGATGATATCATTAAATCGTTTTTCACTGCTACCGGCGCTGATAGCGTATATTTTTAACAGAAATAGAACTTTTAAAAGAATAGACATCACATTATGCCTTATTGATAGAATAAATAAATGTTCACTTCTATTGCTGATATTATTAGATAATATAATTTTGGCTTTCATTATTTCATCTAATAATAGCACCATCTACTTACCACTAAACAAACTAAAATGGTAAGTAGGAGAGTGAGGCAAGACGGGGTGCGGGGCAAGACGGAGTGACCGATCTTGAGCGCGAAGGAATTAGCCAATCAGGATCGTTTTAGCAGCTGACGTCGCGCCGACATTACGGCAATCAGTCATCGAAGTGAGCGGACAAAGACTCCACGTGTTTTATTTGTTTTCTGGAAAAATCTTTTTTTGACAAATAGCTAGTGATTTTTCTATACTATATAGGGCGTGTAATTTCCGTAAATAATAACACCTCGGAATTGATTTAAATGGTAACAAATGTGACAATAACTACAGTAACAGGTAAGAACTTGTTTTTCTCTGTGCTGCGTATTGGTTTTATTAAGTATTTTTTTAAATTTGGTTAGGCATGCGGGGGCAAGATGGGGTCCAACCCCATCTTGCCCCTTAGTCTTTGCAAGCGGCGTATAAATGTCTAATTTTACTGTATATTTTGTTCTAGAATGGTGAGAAATTATAAAAAAAAAAACAAGTAGAAATTGGGATTGGAAAGGGGATTGGTCAGAAGAAAGTATGAAAGATGCTGTGAAAAATGTGTTTGAAGGAAAAATGGGCTACAAGCTTGCAGCAAAATCATTTTCTGTCCCACAGACAACTTTAGAAAGAAAAGTGAAGCTTGCGCGAGAAAGTTTAGATAAGAATGATCCAATGACTGTTAAAGGACAATGTCCAAAATCGCCCTGTGTAATAAAATCATCGGACATACACGATAATTAATTTTCTATTTTATTATGTTAGTTGCAAATACTTTTATAACACGGACTAGCTGCGTGCAAAAATGAACATTAAAAAGTATTATACTCGACTAAAACATTAATCGCCGCCATCTTCTCCAAACATCATGAAGTGTCGAAAAATTATTAGGGATGCCCAATCAATCGTAATCGATTTTTGAATTTTTAATGAACTGTTGTATATTTTTTAATCTGAATTACATTTTAAATTTATTTCGAATAAAGTTGCAAAAAGAAGCTACAATAAAAATATTAAATTACCATCTCCTTATATTCTTTTATATTATCCCTAAAAGTATAATTTAAAAAACCTACTATACCTATTGAATGAGGTCATACTCGATTTTGAATTGGTAGTTAGAGTAATGCTGAAGAAAAATTTTCGTAAAGATAATTATTCAGGATTTTCTAATAATCGTTTAGAAAGGAGTGTATTTTACGTCCTACTAAACGATAACTTACGAGTTTACGACAATTAATAAAAAAAACACACTTCTAGTTACTCCAATAATTATAAATGTGTTAAAGAGCAATATTGCAGACTAGATACAGATGTTATTATTAATATTGTAACAAGTATGGAAGAAGTAGAGACACACGTGTTATTATAAGTAAAGTAGGATATTGTCCTACTAGTTATGGTATTAATATTATCGTATGACAAAAAGATGATGTATTTAATACTGTTTGTAACGTATGGCTTTAATGAATCTTAGGATATATTCATAAATCGTATCGTATTTGGCAATCCTATTTTTGATGTCACTAAATTGTAACTTTTCACTTGTCAGTCTCTCATGAAAAAAATACGATCTCCAAATCGATTCGAATCGAACATACTAGAATCGATTCTCGATTAAATCAAGCATTAACAGATCTGTTTTTGATCAATCGCGACATTTTGAAACATGCCTAATATAGACACAGAACATTATTGACGATAATTTACCGTAAATACAAGCAACTGTATAGAAACATCATTAAATTAATAAACATAACATCACGCCTGTATTTCCCAGAAGGAGTAGGTAGAGTTGTGTAGTACTGTTATGTTATACTTCCCATGTAATAGGGCTACGAGTATTGCCAAACACCGGACACAAATCCAGACTCCGTGCTACTACTGGGAACTTAAAGCTATTAACACTTAATAATAATTTGCCCGACCTTAGGATCGAACCCAGAATAGAACAGTTTTTCTGTCTGTCACAAGGAACAGATGTTCCAACTATGCAAAAGTATTTCTTGAATCGTTTGAAATATAGCTAGTTCTTGAATAAGTCCGATTCGAGAGGTTTTTGTATCGACATTGGACAAGGATTCTTCAGATCTATATCGATCTGGATAATCGATTATTTTACTATAAACAATCGATTAAACGATTTCAAATTGACATACCTACTTTCTACTGTCATCTCTCATTTTGTCAAAATTACATTGGTTGGCGTCGTTTGCAATTGTAATTGTCTTTGTAATTGTATCGGTGTTGTGGTGGCTTTCGGGACTAAATATTGAACATTATAACTTGGCTATTTAACGGACTCTGATTGTTTTCAAGAACTACTTACCTTGCTGTGATTTTTGGAACTGTGTACCACTCAAACGATAACCTAGCATTCATAAACGGACTTACGCATATGCAATGGAAAGTGTATTTTGTGTAAATTGTGGCTCTGCTGGTGGTACAATATTGTTGAAAGATGAACAGAGAAGCAATCGTGCAATATTGCTGTAATTGTATCGTTGTACGCAGAACCATCGGTTGCTGCGCCCATGTTATGATCATTATTTGGTATTTGAGCTTTACGAGACATCAAAATAATATCGACATCCCTGTACAGTTTTTAGCATTGAGTGTAACATATAAATCAATGGTTCTTAGACAATATTCTAATTTCCAATTTAGAAGATGAACAATAAACATGAAGTTAATCTGTGTTTTATTTCTAATTCAAACATAATAAGTTAATGTAGGTATAAAAACAACTTATACTACCAATTACGTACTAAGTCGGTAAGGCTGGTTTCATAGTCACGCGTTTGAATAGCGCTGTCCAGACGCACACGCTTGCAAATGCACTAGATAGTAGTCGATAATATTCACGCTGTTCACACGCGCGCTGTTGAAACTTGCTTGAAACCGTGGTTGATATGCTCGCTGTTCGACGGCATGTCTAGCGGCGTGACTGATAGCCTAAATCCTTACACATTGAGGTACTAGGTATCTTACCCTACCGTATATGCTAATGACAATATCTAAATGCTAATAGCCATTATAAATATACATTTTTAAACATTAATACAAACAAATATTATCTCTCATTTCAAAATCAATGCTCAGAAAGCAGGTTTGTTAACTAGATTCTATGCATTTATACGTTGCACTTACACACACTTAGGCTTTAGAACAAAAACTGCATACCTAATTATGTAGATAGGTACTAAAAATAGCTAAATGTTTTAGGACATCGTTTTTCACTTTGTTAAATATCACACGGAGCTGTGAAATACCGTAATAATCGTGGTTCGATTATAACCTCAAAATGTGATACTTTTTTTTAAATATATCTATTATGCAGCTAGTCCGTTATAAAAATAAGATCATATAGGAATTTACTAATGATCAACAATAAAATACATAATTTTCCGATGCTCTTGGTTCCAGGGCGAACAATGTATGGGCGCAGAGCAATGTCCTTTAAGGTACCGTTAGGCCCAAAAGAGCAAGTTTTTACTGATAATGAAGAGGAAGAGCTATGTAAATACATAATAGATATGGAGAGCAGGCTTTATGGACTGACAATGAAAGACTTAAGAGGTTTAGTCTATAGACTAGCGGTAAAAAATAACAAACGTCATCCGTTTAACAATGAAAAAGAAGAAGCCGGGAAAGACTGGGCATTAGGATTTTTAAAAAGGCACCCAGAACTGTCTATTAGACAGCCTGAAAGTACCTCATCCGCACGTGCTGCTGGTTTCAATAAACAGGTGGTAGACCAGTTTTTCAATTTTTTGGGCAATGTTTACGATGAACATCATCTAACACCTGATCGTATATACAACTGCGATGAAACTGGTATTTCAGTTGTGCCCAAAACCAAATCAAAAATTATCGCAAGAAAGGGCAGAAAGCAAGTGGGAGCCATAACATCTGCTGAACGTAGTACGACCATTACAGTAGAAATCTGTTTTAGTGCTAGTGGTAATTTTATGCCACCCATGATGGTATATCCTAGAAAAAGAATGGATCCGCAACTTATGATTAATGCTGCCCCCGGAGCTTGGAGAGTTTGCAGTGATTCGGGCTGGATGACTTCAGAACTTTTCCTAGATTGGTTTAAAAAGTTCGTCGAATTTAGCGGAGCAACACCTGAGCGTCCTGTTTTGTTATTATTGGATGGACATAGTACTCATACGAAGAACATTGATCTCATAAATGAAGCACGCACTCACGGCGTTATCATTTTATGTTTCCCACCACATACAACTCACCGTCTTCAGGTTGCATACGTTGCTTACATGATACCGTTAAGTACCTACTACGATCATCAAATCATGGCGTGGCTTCGCAGCAACCCAGGGATGACTGTCACTGTCCGACAAGTAGCTGAAATTTTTGGAAAGGCGTTCATACAAGCGTCTACGATGTCAAAAGCTGTCAATGGTTTTAAGAAATGTGGGATTTGGCCATATGATCCAACAGTATTCTCTGAGACCGAGTTTGCTCCGTCTTTGATGACAGATATTCAGCTTAATGTATCCAACGCACCTGCAAGCGATAATAGTTCGTTGATAATGGAATCGTCATCCACAGAACCAGCAACAAATAATCAGAATGCGCCAATTATATCTCAAGCCATTTCTGTTGCGGCAACTTTGACGGATGCAGCAGTGACGCCAGTAATAGTGGAAACAGAAACATTGTCGAGACTTGATACTGCTGCTAGTATTTCTGCGAGTACGTCCCTATTAACTAATCTGGTTACTGCACTTACTGTGCTACCTAATACAATGTCAACCCCTGAATCAGGATGTTCTTACTGGCTCGATAACTCCGATCTACACGAAAGACCACGAACTCCGCAGCAATCAATATTTGGTGTTGTAAGTCCGCAGCAAATAATCCAGCAACTACAAAAACATCTCGCTCAACTAGAAAACGAGGAAAAACCGCGGTGATCACATCTACGCCGTATAAGAATGAGTTAGAATAAACGATTAAGAAAAAGGAACAAGTGGAAGAGGATAAACAGAGAAAAAAAGAGTTGAGGGAACTTAAAAAATCTGAAAAAGACCCGGCAACTAAGAAGAAAAGAGTAAGAAGAAACAAGGGGCTAAGAATAGATCATTAAACGAGAATAGTGACAGCGATATTGAAAATACACCTTGTTTGTATTGTAAAGGCCTATATTAGGGCTCAAATGAAGGCTGGGCTGCTTGTTCAGCATGTGGCAAATGGGCTCACTGCAGCTGTGCAGGTGTGGACGACGAAAATGCAGATACCGTGTTCATTTGTGAACATTGTGAACAGTCCTAAATGGCCGTTTGCTGCGTACCCCATCTTACCCACTGGGTACCCCATCTTACCCTAGGGGTGGGGCATGATGATGATGGGGTGTATTTCTACTTTTTGATTTTTTTTTAATTTTATTATGCTGATAAGACTGCCAAATACTCGTTAACAATGAAGACTGATTATCTAAGAAGATTATAAGAATAAAACAAATTAATAAAACTCTTTACGGTCAATTTTATTAAACATCAAACCTTAAGGACCCCGTCTTACCCCACTCTCCCCTATCTGATATAATTAAATAATAGAATGCTACTGAATATACGATGTAAATAATTGAAAGTTAATTCGTGGCAACGTTGGATGTGTAATTACTAGGTAGATGTGGTCAACAATCATGCAAAAGCTTAACTTTAGTTTTAATGAATTGTATTTAAACAAATATGAGGGCCGTGTAGCTCTCGCCGTGAGATTTTATCATGGCACGGGAGCAAAGCGTGTACTATTCCCTCGAAGATGTTCTGTTATAGAAAACTTTACGTGCTGACTTAACACGTGTCCGTTAAAGTGGTGAAGAATAACTTCGTGGGGAAACCTAGATGTCTGAGTAGTTAATAATAGTCGTGAAGATGTGAAAACCGTTAACATGCATTAAAGCGTCCTGTGCATTAATGAGATTTATAATCAATTTGTAATTTAAGGTAGCTTTGATATTTTGGCTTGGTTTCATAGCTCATATGAGAGTTTGTAAATTAACAGGCTCTTTTTTTTAAAGCAAATTTTCTTAAACTGCTTTAAACAAAGGTTCTTTTTATTTTACTTGTCAAAGGCAGTAATCCAAATGATAAAAACTTAAATTTCATGGTACGTAAGCATTATTAAATATTTCAGCATATTATATATTAATTGCAATTTGAAATGTCGATTTACCACGTTCTCGGTGGTTAAGGAAAACCTGCATATCTGAGAAGTTTCCCAGTTGAGGTCATCCCGCATTGGAATCAGCGCAGCGAACACTTTTTTGGCCAAAACTTTTATTATGATTAAATACACGTTACTATTGGGCCATTGCCCAGTAGTAACGTGTATTTAAGCTCCAACTTTTTACTTTTCATAGGGCAATATATGCAGTTTTTATTTCATTCATATTTTCGGGTATGGTACTTTTTTGTTTTCACTCTAAAAAAAAGTCCACTGAAATAAACATAGGCCTCCCGCATAAATTGTCAAGTAGCTGGATATTTGCAATAGTTGTCACGCTTTTTAGGCGTGTTGGCAACCGCAGCTATTGTTATTTTGATCTTTTGTCAGAAAGATGATGCTGCCCTATGTCATGTCATGCCCTAGGTCCTTACGACGGTACGATATGAGGTGGCGGATTTTCTTTCACCGCCACAAATACAAGAACATTTTTCTACTCCCGTTCAATAGTTTAGTGCTTCCCACGTTCACTGTGAATAACATTTATAAGGAATAAAACTAATTTTAAGGATCTTATCGCGTTCAATTCTAACTTTTTTAATTCCCGATGTTTTGGGCACTTTACAGCACCCATGATCACGGTAGGACTGAGGTTTTTGACGACCTGATATCACAGTTAGAATGGAATAGAATAAGAATATAATAGAATATAATAGATTAAATGCAGAAGTATGCTTGGGTTTGAATTTTATTTTATTAACTATGGGGCTCTTAGCAAATCTTACCACTCAGCCATCTTCCCTATTAAAATTAGGATGTGTTTTTTTTAATTTCAATAGCCCCGCGAATCGTCATTGGTAGGAATTGTTGTTCTATTACAAGGATTTGTATATCAGACCCGGTATAATGGTTGGGACGATACTAAACACTACACATACTTTAGACTTCCTGGAGCGACAGTGTTTCACATCAACTATATGTTGTTTTACGCGGGTTTTTATGGAACTTTCATCCAAGGATGCGTAAAAAACGTAAAAAAGTTAAAATTAGACGTGATAAAATCCGTAACGTTAGTTTTATTCCATGTGTAGTATATTGTATACTAAATTTTGAAGTCTACTCGAACGTAAAAAAATATTTACATCTATTTTATGGTTCCAATCAATATTAAATAGGACCAATGATAGAAGACCGCGAAACTCATCATTATTTTGTTAAAAATAAATTAACTTTAATTATAAATGAAGGTAAAGAGTAAAATGTAAATAATAGATAATAATAAATTTTGATTACGAGACAATTTACCTTTCTTATGGATACATCGGAAGACACGCCCGATATTAAAAATAATTGGTGTTTCTAGACATATATATTCACGTGTTCCTGTAACATATTATACCTATCTATACGTCTAATAGTCTTTTAGAATTCAAAAAAAAACCTTTGACTGACATAGAGACACAGACACCGAGGTGACTCTAAAAGTGATCGAATTTTGCTAAATTTGCCACGCGAGCGAAGCCGCGGGTAAAAAGCTAGTATTAAATACATCGTAACCTCTAAGTTTCAATACGTGTTAGCTCGCAGGTTTCCCTACGATGTTTCTTTCACCGTCGAGCACGGGGTAAATCACAATTTTACTAGTTGTTGATGTTGTCTAAAAAATATTATTTACTAGCTGACCTGACATTGTGATTTACTTGGCACTTTACGAACATATATTGTGAATAATATTATACGTAATTTTGGTCCAAACATATAGTACTTGTATTTTTTTAAACTTGATTAAATCGCGAACTTACGGATCCTATCATACCTATGAAAGTTCGTCTGACAAATCAAATATATTGTATTTATACACGACGACTGGCGTGTATTGGCGGTTTAAGACTATCTACTACCCTATAAATCCAGTGGGTGTCGTAAGTGGCGCCACAGAAAGCAGCTAATAACAACTGTATAAAAAATAAAAAATCTGCGGTTGCCAACCCGTTTGTAAAGCGTGGTAACTGTGGTAAATTTTCCCCTTTAAGACAATGTATGGAGGCCAGTGGACTTTAGACGTGCTGTAATGGTAATACTAATGGCATTAATTATAAATAAATCATTATAAACAAATCATCAAAATAGTTTACTTTGCCTTATGTCAATCGATTATCACATATTGCACTATAAAATTGGAACGAGCACAGAGAGCTATACTTAAAGTATCCACCTCACTTCCCTTTCTTTAACCTACTATAGACTTATACAAGCTTTGGAAAGTTCTATCAGCAGCAGTCCTAGCAGCTTATTTTAGTATGTATCATAAAAAACACTCCCTCCTGCATTATAATTCGCAATTGCTAAATGACAAGCGCAGAAATGGTCTTGTCTATTTCTAAAACAAGCATTGCCAAAAAATTTCACTTTAATTTTATAGCTTTCTTATCTATATAATAAAACAATAGCTAAAATTGGTATATATCCACACAATGGGAGTACTTGCAAATTAAAAGTCACCCAATGATTGTTGAACCAAATGTCGCCAGGGGAGACCAAACGGCCGAGGATTAGGGGAAAAGGAAAATAAACAAGCGGACGATGCGGGTGATACCGAGGAGCACCGACTTTTGTATTTGAGCACGGAGCGATCCGTAACGGAGTCCCAGTCACCTCAGATGACCTAAGAGACCGAACGGGATTAGACCATTCGCTGAAACGACCACATGAATAATTTCGGTCGACAACCACCCCACATGTCGGTCACCTCGTGAGCCAGGTCCAGATATTTTGTCTGTTTATCTGTTTCGGCCTTCATGAGCTTCTCGTCATAAGGAACAGTAATGTCGACCAAAAATATCCTTGACTGTGCTCGATCCATTAGCACAATATCAGGATTATTCGCAAGAAAAGTACTGTCTTTGATGATGGCCCGGTCCCGGTAGAGCTTGGCGCATTCATTATCGAGCACTTCTTCCGGCAAGTACTTGTAATACGGCAATTTCCGGTCCACAAGACCGTATTTCAGAGCGAGCTCGTGGTGTAGGATTCTGCTAGATTGTGCCTGTGCAAGTACTCAGAATTAGCAAGCGTCAAACAACCGGAGATGACATACCCAAGTGACTTTATTATCATTATAACACATAAAATATCTTTCGTATATAGAAAAATGGGGCCATCTCCAAAAGTAAACTGTTATCAGATCAAAGACATTTCAACAGTGGTAGAGCCACGCGGCAGCTTTTGCTGTCGCACAGATGGGCCGGCTCGAACTGGGGTGGTACCACGACCTCACAGAAAACCAGCGTGAGGTTTACCTCTGCGTTTCGCTTGGTGAGTGCAGGTGGCCGGAAGCCCTTTTTACTGGTAATGAGGCATTCCATCTTAGTCCTCACGGGTGACAACGCATCTACATTTTGATTTGTAATAGAGGATAGATGTAGATGTCTATGGGCCGCAGCAACCACTTACCATCAGGTGGACTGTGTGCTCGTTTGTCACCCTTATCCTATAAAAAAGACAGAAAATGAGAGATTATCTTTTTTGACTACATTTTTTTAAATTGCACGCACGAAAGCAGTTAATGGTACGAATACGAAAGAAATGCTAGTCAATTTGGAAGGTTGTTAAGTAAAAGTTTTGCTGATCAAAAATGACGTTGCGTTTTCTTCTATAATGACGTGATGTTAAGAGCCAGTACATTTTTATACCACTGTAAAATACGTTATCTTCACACTAATTTTTTTTATCTCTTATCGTGGAGGCAACGTCGGAACAGTCATTTTTGCTACTGCACTACCGAGCCTCTAATTATAGACTATAACTTTCTTCCATCGTTCTTATAAAAGCCCATAACAGACGTTTCACAGCTTGCACACTGCCGCCCATCGCTTGTCTGATAGTAGATAGAACCCATAGACATCTGCATCTATCCTCGATTAAAAATCAAAATGCACATGCGTTGTTCCCCCGAAGGACTTAGATGGATTGCCTTGTTACCACTTAAAAGTATCTACGTTTCTCTATACTCGTGATGACACACAATAGCATTAAGCTGCTATTTTACGTTGTTATTCTCTGAATATGGTCCTTCTTCAGTGAAGCCGACCCATTGATGATCCACCGCGTAATATCGTTTAGTGTAACGGAGATGGTTAAACTGCCATATTTCGGAAGCCATAAGATCCTTCTAGAATGTCCCATAGTCACTTCGAAGCAATAGTGTCGTACACTTTTTCTTTGATTAATTCACTTGGTTCAATTTATTTGTATGAAGTATGATGGCAATATTACCTATTGAATCATTTTTAGGTTATAAATATTTTTTCCAAATCGATTTGTACCATCAAGTATGCTACAATTTGATCACTTTTCTATAGGTGGCAGCAAAAGCAAAATCTACATTTTATAATTAATTATTTTCACTACTGTAAACATTGTAGTAAAAATATCTTCTTATCTAGATAATCCAACGACCACGAAGGGCGTCCAATTTGACACTATAAATAATAGTGATGCTAAAAAAGGGGCGCCTGACAGGAAATCAAATTGGAATAGATTGTCCCTCCTTCAATGGGGTGTACGAATACCAAACCGAGAGCCGTGTAAATGCTCGTAATTCTTCTGAGTAGGGTTTCCTGTAAAGTTCCACTAATACTGGTTTTTAAGTGTCTTTGCATTGGAAAGTTTGGAAAAAGAAATATTATTTTTGTGTACACTATAAAATGAGATCCGTAATAGTCGACTTTTAATGGAATTTTCAACGTTAATACATAGGAATACGGTAGAAATTTGTAAGCATTTTGCAAAGAAGTATGTTAACTGTTTTACTTACTGTATATTTTCCATACAGGTGACACAACGATAAGCGCCGTCAATTTGTAAACGTCTAACGCAAGCATGGGGAAAGGGTACGCTTCGTGCGCTTTTCACATAAAAGAGAATGCGTAAAAGTAGGCTCACTATGTTTTTTTTAATAAAACTGAAGTGACGAAACGAACTTACAGTCCACTTAATGATAAGTGGCTACTGGAGCACGAGGACACCTGCATGAAATCATTGCTGAGTTTCTGCTTGCGCTGGGGTCTGTGGGTTCAAATCCCACACGGAACAAGTGTTTGTATGGCCTACAAATAACGTTTTCTAGGCTGAATGTTTGTCCTTGTGTAGTTTATGCGTGTAAACTGCCTCCACGATACAGGAGAAAATTCTAGTGTAGGGGTAACGTTTTTTTTAATAAAAAAACATCAACAACAAAACTCTATTGCCCAAATACTACCCAATTTTAAGAGACTTAAATCTCGTACTATCTCACTTTCAGTCAAAGTGACTGTAACAGTACAGGACTTAACAACATCTTAAAACTTAGTAGCGATTGAGTATTTGACCATATATTGCTTAGATCAGAACACATCAGTGTAAACAGTGCTACTTGGCGCAAGAAATAGTTAAAAGAGTGGCACCATTACATGCATATATTTATTACAATAATAAGTATATAAGTTAAGAAGTAATGAATAAGATGATAGAAATGACAGGTATTTAATCTAGCACATACACAATCACAAAACCCTATATCTCATTTATCAGCTTCTCCAACATGCTAGGTAATTAATGCAGCTGTCACATTATTATATGTAGTAATTCTTAATGTAAACATGGAACTTTTAAGTTCCAGACCAAATACACTTTAAAAAATATTTTAAAATACATAATATGGATATATGTTTAATAGGTTAAACGGAGTATACACTTCTTTAAATCGTTTTGAACTCAAACATCCCTATAAAAAGTCGTTTGGATACTATGTTTTAAGATTGTATTTTAAATTCATTATCTATTAACTATTTCCGGGATTATTGTGTGATTTTTTAATCAAGTTAAGACAAATCTATTTTAAAGTGAATATTTGTGCAAAAATATCGAATGTACGAGTACAGTCGAGTCGGGATGGTTCTTCACATGAGTCTTCTCACATGAGGTCATGGTTGTTCTTGTATAATGACACTACTGTCAATATTATCTCCGATCTTTATTGTATTAGGAGTACAATGAAATTGTATTAATTACGTTTATATAAAAAGAAAGCTTGAACAAAAAAATAAGGTCGACAGCATTAAAATTGTGACTTAATTTTAATACTATAGAAGGTGGAAGGTGAGTGTAATGAAAAAGAGGATCCTAAAAAGAATATTACACTTTCATTAAATATACTGCCACCAACTTTTCTGCGGACCAAAGTATAAATAAATTACTTCTTACGGAGTTGAGTGCCGTATTAACTTCAAGCAGTGTTACCGGAAAAGCGTAGAGT
The DNA here is from genome assembly GCA_033319125.1 of Parnassius glacialis. Classification (NCBI taxonomy): domain Eukaryota; kingdom Metazoa; phylum Arthropoda; class Insecta; order Lepidoptera; family Papilionidae; genus Parnassius; species Parnassius glacialis. The sequence continues at coordinate 6,716,562 of JAVANC010000012.1, read as the reverse complement.
GCATCAAAGTGAAAAAATGCCCTTTAACCCTCTTTTCATTAACGCTATGTGAGGTTTTTCTTAACTCAAACATTAATATGAAAGCCTATATACTAACTTCGCTTTTAGTAACATGTAGGAGCTTAAATGAAAAATGAGGATGAGTTTTGAGGTTTCTTAAATGATTTAAAAATTACTTCTTCATTCAAAATAAGTTTAAAGGTTAAAACAGTAATCAAAAAATCCAATTGCGGAAAAAAGTTAACGTTGAAGGAGAACATTTTTATACTCTATGTTACTTCTACGATTAAGGTAATTCTAACGAAACCTCATTCTTAAACTTCATCAAGCCGTTTAGGCTACAGAGCATGCCAAAGAAATAGACATACATACATAGTCTAGAAAATCATTAACCTTCTACTGGGGTTTTTCTTTAACATTCTTCTTTCTTTTTAACCTTGAAGAAATTAGAAGTTTAGAAGATGACTGCTGGATATGGGCCTCCCGCAATGTAGCACGTTTCGCACCTTTGACGCAAATTTTCGTCGCCGCTTTTGTTGTTTTATGTCCGGCAATAGCGAAATGGTCATACCTTGCGGAAGCCGTAAGATATTTTTGTATCCTATAGTCGCTTCATTGGACACCCACAGAAGGAAATATGATGATGACTAGAATAGAATAGAATAGAATAATTTTTTATTCAATATTGATTATTACATAATACTTATTGAAAGTCATTTTTTATTTAACACTGGTTCGGAAAATACCTCAGTCCTGGGAAGAACCAGCAAGAAACCCAGCGGGAATTTTTTTTAAACATAATTTCACTTAACAATAATTTTGTTTATACAATTTTTAAATGATATTTTCATAGAACCAGCATGGTGGCGATCACCCTATTCCCAGGGTTTATTTTCATTCATGTATTCCTTGATGTTATAATAACCCTTCCTGTACAGTTTTTCTTTAATAAAACTTTTAAACTTGTTTATTGACAAACTTTGAATATGTTCTGGGATTTTGTTGTAAAAGCGTATACATTGCCCCATAAATGAATTACTGATTCTGTGGAGTCTAGTAACTGGCATTACAAGCTTATGTTTGTTCCTAGTATTTAAAGTATGCACATCCTTATTCTTATTAAAGCTATTTATGTTTTTATGCACATACATTACATTCTTATAAATATATTGCGATGCAAAAGTTAATATGTTTATTTCTTTAAATTTTTCTTTGAGGGACTCTTTACAATTTAGGTTATAAATCGCCCGTACGGCTCTCTTTTGCAAAACAAATATAGCTTCAATATCAGTCGCATTACCCCATAGCAAAATTCCATAAGACATTACGCTATGAAAGTAACTAAAATACACTAATCTAGCTGTCTCAACATCTGTGAGACTTCTAATCTTTCTTACAGCATATGCTGCAGAACTAAGTCTGCTTGCTAATTTAGATATATGGGGGCCCCATTGAAGTTTCGCGTCAATAGTAATACCAAGAAAAACAGTGGTATCCACAAGACTCAACTCCTCCCCATTTAACAGCACATTGGTATTCGAATGTTTTACATTAGGTATTGTATTGTATTGATGGATTCTCGTCGAGCGGCATCATGAATACACAATAAAATGGTTTAGGTCTTGTATAATATTATTATATTATACAAGACCGTGTAGTTGTGGTGAAAGCATATCCACTACCACATATCATAAGAGGCAACAGAGGGTAACAAACCAGGAGATGGGTATCAACATCTTCCTAATGAAAACTATAAAATAAAATTGTGGTTGTCAGTCCTCCAGTTAAGCTTAGCAATTATGGCAAATATACCAACATGATGTAATCTATAAGACGGGTTTGTTTAGTTGTGGACTTTTATAGACCCTAATGAATGGATAATTAATATTTTTTATAGAATTGGGGTTATAAACGAGCACATAGTCCACATAACGGTAATGTAATAGTATATGGTAATGTGGATGCTACGGCTCGTAGACATCTACATCGATCCTTGATAAAGAATCAAAATGCAGATACGTTGTCACCCCAGAGGACTGAAATGCAATGCCTCGTTTCCAGTAAAAGAGGTCCATTTCATCCACTTCCCAGTCTCTACATTCACCATAAGAAACACAGCAGTATGAAGCTGCTATTTTATGCTGGTATTATTATACCTAAAACGTACGTAAAAAATATGAGTTTGAGAACAATGCAGATTATTTTTATTTATTTTTTTGTTATATTTAATTTTTTGTCGTCCTATTTTCGTAAACAAAGCGCACTGGGACGGAACAATGGCGCTTTCTAATAATATCTCGTAATGGCAATGAAAAGATAAGATCGTTGTTCTTTTCGCGAAAATTTCAACGTTTTATTTTTATTTTTAAAGTAACAATGGGGTATGCCCAGTGGACAAGTTTGTTGAAAGTAAAATAAAAATACTTTTAAGTGATAAATGTTTCTCTTACGTCGCGTAGTTACAAAGTACGGCCAAATGACAACCCCAGTGATCCGTCTAGATTTGTACCACTCTTTTACCTATTTCTACCACCAATCAGCAGTCGATCAATGCTATTTTCTGGTTTAGGGTAGGACTGCGCTTTAACAGAATATGTGTGTAAAACAATAGAATAAAACCGCAGTGTTTCGTATGGTGAGTATAGATAATCGGAAAACCTTTTTACTGTTAAAAAAGTATTTCCTTATCTGTCAGAGGTGGCAACGCATCTGCATTCTGATTCTTAGTCGATAAAAGATGTAGATATCTTTGGGCCATAGCATTATATGAAGTAGTAATTATAGCATCAAGTGCAATATGTTACGTACTTATCGCTCTTAATATATAAAAAAAACTTAGCTGTGTATTTGCAGGTAAAACATAGCCACAGTTTGGATATATTATCTACTGCTACATAAGTAGCTATTTTGTACAACTTTGTTACCAGTTACCTGCCAAATACCACAATGATCCAAAATTTATAGTAGCCCATCTTTCCTACCAATATTTGTAGCATGCGCTGAGCAACTTTCAGCTTTTATAAAATAAGGAAGGTCTGGCATACACGGGCTCTTAGTCTATTAAGGTAAAGCCCTGCTGCAACATGTTATTGACACAAGACGAATTCTTCGGCTTGACCAGGGAAGCCTAGGCACCGCATAGAAAGCCCAGGCTCAGAATAATTACGTAAAATAGCAGCATAATCTTGCTGTGCTTAGTATGTCCACTAATAAGAACTAAAAACCATTCTTACTGGTAAGAAGGCATTCCATCTAGATTCTCAGGGATGACAACGTCTGCATTTGATTCTTAATCACACACTCACAGCCACAGTTCTAATTATTGAGCCTTCACTTACCATGAAATGGATTGTGTGCTACCCTTTTCTGCTGACTTCAAACAAGAGGAGGTACTCAATTCGACTGTATGTTTTTTATGTGTGCTGCCTCACAATTTTTTTCTAGGTGAACCGATTTCAATGATTCTTTTTTTTTTGTTTAAAAGCTGGTGCTTTAAATGTGGTTTCATATAAATTTAATCAATGTCTAACCGATAGTTTTTCAGATATTCTTAATAATTTGTATTGATGTTGGTTGTAGAAAATTTTTAATTTTTATATGTGGCACCACATATGTAGCACCAGCTTTTAAATAAAAAAGAATCATCGCATAGTGGTTCTCCCAGAAAAATGTTATGAGGTAAAACACATTAAAAAAAACATACAGTCGTATTGAGTATCTCCTCCTGTTTGAAGTCGGTAGAAAATACTACACCATAGTATACAGTATATTATGTAAAATAAACTTACAGCTTTATATGTTCCAAACGCTGCTCGTTTGTGAATTAGTGCGTGTTTGCAGATTTCACATGCTCTCGCAATATTTTATTCTTTAGATATACATGTTTCCTCACGACGTTTTCCTATACCATTGAGCAGGTGGTATTATGTATTAGGTATCAAAAGTGTCGGCGGGGATAAAACCCGAGTAAATTTTTATAAGATAATTATTAATAATTGCATTAGCTGGTACTTTCTGGTGTCCAGCAATTTGACGTTTTTATGCTGGGACTTTTTATGAAAAGTGAAAGTGAGCCGATAAATATAAAAAAAAAATATTTAAGAAGAAAACCTCATTTTAAGTAATATACTTAAACGAACCCGAACAGACCACTCCAGAAGAAACAGCTGTTAAAGAGTGTAATGCCATAGCCCTGACCTTGTATAACGGTAACCTCTGCGCTTTCATATTCAATATCATTTCAGTAAAAAGGTCGTCTGTATTCACCGTGACATTATTCCATTTTACTTGGAAATTGGTTTTCTGTATATTTCCCTAAAACTGGAGGCACAAGTTTTAACAACAAGCACGCTAGTTCATTATTACCGAGCTACTGGCTTTAATGGATTTATGAATAAGAAAAATTTGCAGTTTGGCGTGGAACCAGAATTTAATTATAATTTTTATTTTTATTCTACTTCACGTTTGTAAGGAAATAATATTATATTAACGTATTTCTATCATAATCCTAACAGTCTTCCACAAGTCAACTGATGAAACTATGTGATTGACTTGTTAAAATCTGTTGCCTAACTTGTGTCGTGTTGACTTGTGAGTCATTCATTGGGGAGACTTATGCTCCTAGAATGACTCACAAAATACGAAACACTGCATGACACGTTCCTGAGCCACCAGTATCCATCCATTTCCTGTATGTCTTATCAGGTCGTCAGACCATCTAGTAAGGGGCTTTCTACCCTTTCAGTTGTCGAATACAGCTTGCTGATCCACTGTTATATGAATACTCTGGTTCTACCGCGCATATCCTTATTACGAATCCTATCACACAGACAAACTCCCAGCATACTCTTACTGGTACTGTTACCGTTAAACATATCATACATGATACAGTACACTACTGAATATAGCTGCAAATTGTAAATAAGTGTTTTGAGATGTGCGGTGAATCATTAAACCCATTAATAAACTTACACCTCGTCTGTCACTACACTGTAATATGTTGTTCATTATGCCTTTGTCCGATAAGTGAGAGGTGCTTAGTTGCTGAGTCGATTCACTCATACTTTAGCAATTTATCTGCTAGTAGCTGCAGAGTGACTTTACTGCGTAACAAAATACCGGTTTCCGTAGACATTTTTTCAGCCTATTTCTTACAGTTTTTCCACTAACAGTTACCATATTTCATATTTCCTTAGATAAAAGGTCGCGGCACAAACAAGAAGCGTCGCAGTTTTATTTCCCTAGTGACATCCACTCATAACTTATATCTTTCCAAAGCGCTTGCTAAAGTTGTCTTTCTGTGTTTGTTGGAACTATTGGCATATATTCAGAGTCATTCTACATAAATAGTAAATATCAAACTTTAAACATCATAAAAATTATTAATAAATATAAAATACACTTACACACTCACAACAATTACAATACTCACACCTAGTTTTCTTGCAGCTTCTTTGGCCCTCGACTCAAAGATACGCTCCTAGTCGAGGTTCAGGAAAATCCCAACCCCTAACAACTGAAGGCGTTCAGTTTACTACAAAGATAAACTAGGAGCCTGTTTAAGTGGGCTCCTTTTAGCTGTAAAGAAAAAATCCAGTTTTTAGAGACGTTGAATCTCACAAGACTAACTTCGCCCCATTTGGAGCTTGTCTGCTTTAAGAAATTCGCACGATTACGCACTGGATTTGATCCCAATTAGCCCGAGCATTCCACTGACAACTCTTCAAAACGGTGCTGACGTCTGCATACTCTTAGATACCGGACATAAAAATATCATAAATGTGCAACAGAAGAGAGTGGCAGAGAGAACGGACCACTGAGGAACTCGAAACCAGGGAAATTATGTACTCCAGACCGAATTTCGACCAAGATGGTTAGTCTCAACGCAGACTAGCTATCTGCGCATTAAAGAATTATGGTGCCCGAGTGTGTGTACGAACACAGGGGCACTCTCTTTTCCCTAATGTTATAGTCCGCTGGGACAGTAGTCCGACGCGACCGGAGAGAGATAAGGCGCAGGATGGCTTTACGTGCCTTCCGGGGGAAACGCTGCCAATTTTCTCACTTCAAGCTGCAAATGAGAAGTTCTTGACAGAAAAACCCATTGACTGATTATGGCCTGACCCGGAATTCGAACCTTATGACCAGCAATCGCGTTTACGACTACTAGACCAACGAGGCGGTCACTTACCATCAGGTGACCCGCATATCAAAATCAACATCATTTATAATCTCACCATCGACAGTAATTATAGTTGATTGGGACGATACTACTAATACTACTACGATAGTAAAATCATTTCGTATGCAAGAACATATAAAATTATTCTTACTTAAATAGCACATAGCTTGAAGGTGTGATTTTTCATTAGCTTCTGAGCCCTTTTAAAGTAACTTTATGTCCCTCGTATTAGAATTGTATAAGAGCGGCGCAGGTGCCACGGTACAGATTTCTTTAAAAGTTTGATAAATAGCCTTTGTTATAATTTTTGAAAAAGTTACATAGACTCCCGGTCTAAACGTTGCTTACTACAAAACTTGAATTCCTGCCTGCAATAGAATCCGTCGATAGATAACAAAAATAAAATAATTGCCAAAACATAATAATAAAAAACAATATAAATATGAACATCTTTATAGCAACGTAATTATACTTTTAAAATAGTAAAAAGCGACTTCAACGAACCAAAAATATTATTTGTCAAAATCGGTTGACGTGGTAAAGAATTATTCGCTCATTATATAAACCGTCCGGTAAGAAATTTTTTACATCTGCACACCGTATTATATCGTATAGATGCCTTTACGAACTCAATATTTTGATGGTTTTCTCAAATTTTCCACTATATTTTATACACGGTAGAGTCAAGCTGCAGCTACATTATGGTTATAGCACAAATGGGCCGGCTCTTCCGGGGGAGGACCACACTCTCACAGAATAACAGCGTAAAATAGCAGCGTACTGCCGCTGTGTTACGTAAGCTGAGAGTAAAGAATCGGATAACATTTTTTACTGGAAACGAGGCATTACATTTTAGTCCGCAAGGGTGGTTTGCATTTTGATTCTTAATCGAGTATAAATGTAGATATCATCCACAACATTTATATTTATCCTCGATTAAGAAGCATCGTATACCATCAGGTTGACAGACATTAACATACCATCATCTAGAATATATGTTCGTTTGTTACCCTTAGTCTATTAAAAAATCAGACCTTGACCAAATTTTTATAGGACTAATCTGCTCCTTTGTTTAAAGTCAGTTCGTAACTAAAATAATGGCCGTTGTTAATCGTACGATAATCATACAAATAAAAATTCTTATTCGTCCGATAATTTTTAAAAATAAACAGTTCAATTCTTTCAATATTTAATTTTATATCATTACTGGCTAGTACCTAGCGCGTTGCTGCCGCGAAAGAAATAATTGTGGAGATATCGTTTTAAATTTGGAAGAGTTACAATTTGTTTAATCAGAAATGATAATAGATTCATTGAAATTGATTTACATATAACTTTTAAATAAACTTATCTGGACATTATGCGCTACACCTAGTGTAAGTTAATTTTACTATTCCTATAAATTTTACGCAAGTGACAGGAATAAGTTGACAAAAATTTAGCGCAATCTGATGATCGGCATGGCAACGCATAAAATACTAACAAACAAATATGAATTTTTATATATTAGATAACGGCTTTAGGGAGGCCCAAGGGTCACCCTGGCCGCACCTTAACATACTTTCACTGATACTGCAAGATTGGTGTAATGTTTCATTAGACGCAAATGGCCTAATAATACGAGTGAGTATATATAAAATATATATATATATATATATATATATATATATAATCGACGTCCCCAAGCAAAAAACTGGTAATGTGCTATTATGGAGTTTTTACTGTTATGCATTCGTAATCTATAGGTTGGGATACACATTGGTACTTTTTAAATTTTTTTAGCTTTGTTTCAGGATATATAATAAACAAACTGTACCCCGCGACTTCGCCCACGTCTAATTTGGTTTTAATTTTTTTGCGCGAAACCCTAAATAATTTTTTAAAATAAAAGTAGCCGAAATTACTCCTCCTTATAATATTAGCTATCTACCAGTAGAAGTTCCGTCAAAACCGATCAAGCCGTTTCGGAGATTAGCTGGAACAAACAGACAGACAAAAATTTTAAAAATTGTGTTTTTGTTATAAATACCGTACCCATATACTTTTATATGCATTTAGTAAAAAGCTGTTATTTTGACATTACAAACAGACACTTCAATTTTATTTATTTGTAAATTACCGCACTATTGGCGTAAGCACATAATAAAAAAAGGCTTACTAAACGCGATTTCTATAATTTTGTAGCATTTTTTTATAGAAACTCAATCAGTAATAGAATATAACTATATTGCATGAGAATAATAATTTATTTTTTATCATAATATGTCTTAACATTTACATATTATCTCTTTATATAAAAATCAATTGCCGTCCGTTAACCTCGCTAAAGCTCGAATCTGCTCGACTGATTTTGATTAAAAAAATAGTGTGTGTTTTGAATGGGTCCCTTGATTCACATTTGGACCCATTAGGTTGCGCTGTTGTCGTGATTCACAAATCACCCGTGCGAAGCTGGTGCGAATGGCTAGTTATTTATATAATATTCGTACAAGTCTATACTATATATCGTTATATGCTGCTGTCCCACAGTTGGTAAGGATATAAAGAAGTTATTGAGAAGAAAGAAGTAAAGAGAAATAATTTTTCTATGTTGATGAATGACACTAAACACAAAAAGAGGCAGCAATGATTATAGTGTGTTCTAACTTAACTTTTTTAAAACTGAAAATAAAACAGTTATTAACCAATTTTCATTTTATACTGATTGCTGCTATGGCTAGATAAAAATTTTTATAAATTATTCTTGTATGTCTATGCCGCCAATTTTTTTTAAATTTCCATTATGCACAGGTTTTTCAAAACTGAGCTCAACCAAAATGAGGGCAATTCTAAAAAACATGGAAAGAAAATTGTCAATACTCTCAAATGAATCTATAATATTATTTTGTATTCTATACCCGTGAAAAATATCAAATTTAGCCTCTTAAATAATAAAGAAATGGCCCAATAAGTTTAAAGAAATTTACCAAAATTAAAATTTACCAAATCCCGTAAGTTAATATTATTGAAACACATTATTGAATAAAAAATAGATATTTATATACTCTTTTTTATTCAATTGTCTAAAAAGATTAAAAATATTTATAATTATATTTTTTTAAATTTGAAATATTAAAAATCTATCGAACGAATAATAATAAATAAATTATATAATAATTGTATAAATAAGAAAAAACTAATCACTCGATTATCTTATAAAGCTGAACGCACATTTGTCCGCACTGTACATGCCGTACGCGCCGTACGCGCCGCATTTTACTGATGGCCTTGCACATTTGCACGTACACGCCATCCGCGCCGTATGCAAATATTTTGTATTGCCAACAACTTTTGTAGTTTTTTTCCAACCACTGGTGTGAAACGGTACAGTGACGTTGATCGCTCCAATTGCTATGAAAAAAAAATTGTAATACCCTGCTTATTGGCCGAAGAAGAGGAAAATTAAATTCAAAGAAAAAGAAGAAACTGGATTCATAATAATAATTTAGAAAGGCAATTGTATGGAGAATAATATCATCATCATCATTACAGCCCTTCACAAGTCCACTGCTGAACATAGGCCTCCCCCAAAGAATGCCACAAAGCACGGTCCTGAGCCACCTGCATCCATCGACTTCCTGCATGTCTTACCAGGTCGTCACTCCATCTCGTGGGGGGACGCCCTACACTTGGAGTGACTTTTTTTTTAATAGAATAAGGGTGACAAACAAATACACAGTCCACCTTATGGTATTGGATGTCGTTGCCCATAGACAACTACTTTTATTCGCGATTAAGAATTACAATGCAGATGCGTTGTCATCCGCGTGGAGTAAGATGGAATGCCTCGTATCGAGTAAAAAGGGTTTCCAGTTCTCTACACTCGCCATATGAAACACAGCATAACACACGCCCTACACGCGTGGAGCGGAAGTGCGGTGGTCTTGTTCTTCAAGAAAGGTGACAACGCTCTCTTGAAGAACTACAGACCGATTTCCCTTCTGAGCCGCGTCTACGTGCTGTTTTCGAGAGTCATTACGAATCGTCTCGCGCGCAGACTTGACGACTTCCAGCCTCCCGAACAAGCCGGTTTCCGAAAGGGCTTTAGCACCATAGACCACATACATACCCTACGGCAAATTGTACAGAAGTCCGAAGAGTACAATTTGCCACTATGTCTGGCGTATGTGGACTATGAGAAAGCCTTTGATTCCGTCGAAATTTGGGCGGTGCTGCAGTCCCTTCAGCGGTGCCAAGTTGACTGTCGGTATATCGAAGTGCTGAAGTGTTTGTACAGTAGAGCTACGATGGCTATCCGAGTACAGAACCAGAGTACGAAACCTATCCAATTGCAGAGAGGTGTAAGACAGGGTGATGTTATATCCCCGAAACTCTTCACCGCTGCATTGGAAGACGTTTTCAAGCTTCTGGACTGGAAAGGATACGGAATTAACATCAATGGCGAGTACATCACTCACCTTCGATTTGCCGACGATATAGTCCTTATGGCAGAATCGCTGGAGGACCTAAGCACTATGCTCAATGACCTCAATAGTGTGTCCCAACGGATAGGTCTTAAGATGAACATGGACAAAACAAAGATTATGTTTAATGTCCATGTCACACCTATGCCGGTAGTTGTTGGGAGCACTAAGCTCGAAGTTGTTGACGAGTATGTTTACCTGGGACAAATAGTCCGACTAGGTAAGTCCAACTTCGACCGAGAGGTCAATCGACGGATTCAACTCGGCTGGGCAGCGTTCGGGAAGCTACGACACATCTTCTCGTCAGACATACCTCAAAACCTTAAAACGAAATTGTACAACCAGTGCGTGTTGCCAGTGATGACTTACGGAACTGAGACGTGGTCCTTCACTGCTGGCCGTATGAGGAAGCTCAAGGTCGCTCAGCGAGCTATGGAGAGGGCTATGCTCGGAGTTTCTCTGCGTGATAAACTTAGGAATGAGGTTATCCGCAGTAGAACCAGAGTAACCGACATAGCCCAACGGATTAGTAAGCTGAAGTGGCAGTGGGCCGGCCATATAGCTCGAAGAACCGACAACCGATGGTGAAGAAAGGTTCTCGAGTGGCAGCCTCGTACCGGTAGGCGAAGTGTAGGGAGAATAATATACTTTATTTAAATACTTATTAGATGATTATAAACGATTTTTCAGATATTTGCATCTGACATACAAGGAATTTCAAGAATTGCCACATGTACTAAAACCAATATAAAATATATTTCGAAACGAAAGTCAAAACTACCAGTTTTAGTGGAAAATCCGCTATGTTAGCAACATTACACAAAACTGAGCATCAGTATGGCGCGTAAGGTGCTGACAAATGTTCGTTCAGCTTAATAATACACTTCCTAAAATAATATGTAGAAGCGAATGATGTTGCTTTGGGAGAAGATTTGCACTAGCTGTTAGGGGTCTCCCCTAATGGAGCATTAATTTAAAAGGCATCATTTGTCAAACTTGCGCGTGTATTTGGCATTTTGAGACGGTTGTTTGCGTCATAATATAGTACTCTGATTAATATGTTATTAGATATTTGTTACACACACATTAGCCTCGTCACCGTAAAGTCACTGATTTAAACATGCTGCACAATGCCGCGCAATTGCGCCAACATAGGTTATTGCGCCGGATGTGTAAACTCACTTCTTCAAAATGTGTTGGTGCACAGCGTGGCAATCCTTGGTATTGGTTTTAGAAGCAGTCAGCGCATATCTGATGTAACTGATCAGAGACTTGGCCGTGACTTGACTGATGTGTGTACGAACCATTTCAGTATTTTCAAACTTTATTAAATTTTCCAATTTCAGATCTTAATACCTGAAACATTTACTTTGTCTTATTATTGGTTGTTAAATTGTACGCAATAATTATTAAATAACCGAAAAAATTTTACCCTGCCGAGGTAAATTTTCATTGGCAACTCTTATCATTCATTATAGGTGTATCTTTCTAATAAACGCTACTAACATTGCCAATGTAATTGTTAACCACTTTATAAAATGCATTTGTTACGTGAGATTCACGACAGTAGATGAGTGGTGGATTCGCACCTACATATTATAAAGACAGTCAGTCGACTGCCTCGTTGATCTAGTGTTTGTAGTAATGCGACTGCTGGTCATGAGGTCGTGGGTTCAAATTATATGTGGGCGATAATAGGAACTTTATCCCACTCCTAATGTAGGCGAAAGATCATATACATATAATAACATATATGATACAGTTCCCGATGATGTTTTTTCTCAAAAATCCTATAAACAGCAACTTTTGCCACGTTGCAGTTATATATATATATATATATATATATATATATATATATATATATATATAAATCATACGATGATCGCTTATAAAAATCGTTCGATTATTATTGTATGTGTAAACCACTTCCATATTATATATTTTAAGTACTTTCATAAAAACGCATTTCACAACTTTCTAAAGTACAATCTCAAGTAAAATCTAGATTTAAATCTTTACGAAGATAGCAAGGCGGATTTTCTTTAAAATCTGACAGCTGAGAACCATTTCGATGCGAACAAGTTAAGCATTTCATTCATTCTAACCAGCTGTGCCACTACAGATAGAATTAGAATAGAGTAGGCTCTATACATTGGTTCAATCTCCTCTTCGTATAATATAAAAAATAAAATTCCTATGTAAATAAATGTTAACATAATTTGAAGGAATACTCTAAATGAAATTATGAAATGTATCGATCAAGTCTGATATGCGAATTTTTTGTATCCTCGTATAATACTTTTTGTTACAATTTGAATGATATTCGTATTATGATGTTCTTTGTCTAAAGCATACGTTCCAAAACTATCTTAGGTTTACTTAGATATCTGAATTTACGTGATCGAAATAATTCTTTTTGTCTTTCTACAGAAAAATAATTTAGACCGTTTGTTATTATTTATAGCGTGACCAACTAATTTATCCTTTAGTTTGTTTTGTAACTGAATTATTTTAGGTGATTACATACATGAGCTTCCGCACGGTAATCTTCTAAAATTTATCCATCTAGGTTTTCAGGAAAAATTCGTACGACATTTTTTTTCGATTTTTGGAGATAATTAGGATTCTAGCATAACAAAAACATATTCCTTATATAAAATAAAACTTATAGTAATCAGTCAACAATATAATTTTTAAGTAATACTCTGCTTTGTATGTTTAGTACTATAATATATATATATATATATATATATATATATATATATATATATATATATATATATATATATATATATATATATATATGACATGTCCCACTGTACGGCAAAGGTCTCCCCACTCTCTTTCCAGCTCATTCTCTCCAGAGCCACCATAGACTTCATGAAGGAGTCCAGTTCATACCGCCATCTCCTGGGTCTGCCCCGCTGACGTTTGCCTTTTAGGCCTCTGCCTCGAATTTTGCTGGCAGCGGGGCGGCAGCGGTGGCGGCGCGGGAGCGGTGTGGGCAACGTAGATCCGTTCTCGAAACCAGCGGGCAGATCGCGCGACACTATAGCGGCGTAGGGATGTGTTCATAGTTGTGTTGTCGAGATATTTGTTTTCATTTGCGAATGAAATGTCTGAACAACGGCGACAACATCTTTTTGATTCAAATTTATTCCTAACGCTCGATTTATTGTGGGCAAAAGAAGTGAATCCCCACTATAGGGCAAGGAAAAAAAAAAGCGAGTTTTATCGAAATTACGATATCGAAGTACGATGACTAGTTGTTTCTACAATCACAGATTTTTATTATTTGACTATATTTTTTATTATAAGATTGATATAGCTAGTGTTGAGTATTATAATCATATATATATATATATATATATATATATATATATGATTCATTAAAAGGGTACATGCTACATGCCTTCATTTACACTTAACTCGTCTAGAAGAGCTTGATTATTTTTTTATCTCACTCTAAACTTTTGTATTGGCGTGAATTTTTCCATTTGTTGGAAGCAAACTCATTAAAAAGTATTAGTCTAAAATAAATTTGCTCTTGCACGTCCAAAGACATTTCGACACGTCAAATAATACATGGCACAACACTGCAATGCAGACGCGCGGGCGGTCACCGCTTGACTGGAGTGCACCGGTCGTTGCCCGCCCCCGCGCCTCTGTTTTCGAGGGTCGTTCCATTTGATTTTACGCATAAGATCCCGCAGCTCGCGCGCCGCCGCCGCCGCCGCCGCCGACCCGCTGCCCGCAAGAATCGAGGCAGAGGCCTGAGGCTTCAAAATAATCAAATGAACCGACCCGACCGACCGATATTTAAAATTATTGATAAGAAGGAATCAATAGAAAGACTTACAAGCCAATTACAACACCACGTAATAAAGACCTTTGCTCCCTCGAGTACAAGTCAGTAGTATTTTTCTCCCTAATTCGAAAGACATCAACTGTCAAACTACATGCGCTCGGCATTCCTATTTAGACTTTGACGTTTAAACAGTTCGCGAGTGTCAAAGTTTTATGGCGGAATAACTGTAAAAGTTTTTTTAGAATTTCGTTATTAATACACCGTGTAAGTGATGTGAGAAAATCAAATGAAAACATTTTTTTTATTGGATAGGGTGACAAACAAACACACAGTCTATCTGATGGTAAGTGATTGCTGTGACCCATAGACATCTACATTAATTTATCCTCAATAAATAATCAAAATGTAGATGCGTTGTCACCCGTGAGGACTAAGTTGTAATGCCTCTTTTCCAGTAAAACAGGGTCTCCGGTTCTCTACACTCACTATACGAAACACAGCAGCATAAACCTGCTATTTTACGCTGGTATTCTGTGAGAGCGCGGTCCTTCCAGGGTCGAGCCGACCCATTCGTGCTGCAACTATACTACTAATATAGCTGCAGCATGGCTCTACCACGTATAAAACATCTCATAAGAGTTGTGTCAAATACAGTTTGCTACAGATAGTAGTATAAACATCTCAGAAATTGTCGGTCCCGAAATCAAGATTTAGGCATAAGAAACCTTTCAGCGCGTTGGGTGCTGCGTTTGCTCGTGTTAGACCAAAAAAAAAAGGTCTGCGAATGAACATTTCCAACGAATGATAATTTCAACGCTCTGTTGGCGCAGTTTAGGCGCAATAAATCAGAGTTTTGGCGCCAACTAATTACTGTCGATGAAATTTAAATACAACATGGAACGCTCGAAACAAAAATATTAAACACCGACCAGTCAAAACAGTGGACTGTAAAGGGAGAACCGGCTCCCAAAAATCAAAAACTCTTTTTTTTTGTCTGGGAAAGTAATGGCGACTGTTTTCTGGAGTGTTCACGGAGTTATCTTAATTCGTTATCCCCAAAAAGCAAAAACCATTACAGGAGCATACTACGCATCATCATTTGAGAAACTGAAGGCATAAATTTCGGAAAAACGGCTTCATTTGTAGAAAAAGAAAATCCTGATTCACCACGACAACGCGCCGTCCCACACCTCAGCGGTTGCCATGGCGAAAATGCACGAATTGCGGTTTGTAATGCTTGACCATCCACTCTACTCACCAGATCTAGCACTAAGCGACTTCTTTTTGTTACTTTGACCACAAATTGCGCTCGAAAGACAGAGATTTTCGTCAAATGAGGAGACGATCACCTTCGTTAACAATTATTTTGCAGAGAAAAGCGCCGAGTATTATTTGGACGGGTTACAAAGATGAGAGCATCGCTGGAAGAAGTGTGCAGAATTACAAGCAGACTATGCAGAAAGCTAAAAAATAAATTTAAGAAAAAATGACTTGTGTCTTTGTTAGTTCGGAAACTTTGCAGACCACCCACGCAGAAGATTCAAAGACGTAACAGAATTTGAAATTCAGAATGTGAAATTATTTTATTATTATAGGTAGATATTCTTAGTTCATAGCTTTTTAATGAGATTATGGCCACTCTACCACTCGGAGCGTTGGCCGCTCCCCGGGCAGAACACCTTGCCCGGCGGGAGATCTCCCCTTATCCTTTCACCGGCTACAGTGGTAACCACCCGACATGATATGAACACGCAACCAATAACCTTCGGAAACTACAACTTTAAACATTCGTCATCGTCCTCAGGTACCCCTATCAATCGCTCCTGAGCAGATATTGTCTGCAGTCTTCACATTCTGCAAGCCATCTAGCTTTACAAGGGTTCACCGCAGCACTGGAATAATAACGCTTCCTGTTCCTTCAAGCTAATCTCTGCGCTACAGTGTTCGGCACGGCTCTGAGCCTTACTGCTTCATGGCACTCTCGCAGATGACTTGCCTTCTTCTCGACTCAACGCAGACTTACAAGGCAATTCCTTGGCACTTTCAATTTCGTCGACATCTAGACTGCACTATCGACCTCCGTTCTGAGCAGGGGGGTGATGTGGCGGCGCTGTCGTCGAGCCACAAGCGAAACACATCGCAGCCTAAATCGCGCTAACAAAATTTCGAAGTTAAAGCAGTATATAAAGAGAATAGCTCCGAACTACCATCCGGAGCGTAGGCCGCTCCCCGGGCAGAACACCTTGCCCGGCGGGAGATCTCCCCTTTTCCTTCCACCCGCCACAAGATAAACCGATTTTTAGGTATAGTTTCTTTATTTCATACAACAACATACCATTTTTTTATGTCTATTAAATACCTTGTTCAAGAAATTTGCAATTCCTATCTTAAAATGTACTAGCCTGCCGGGAAACGATATTCTACCCTTTCCAAAAGGTGGCGCGGTAAGAGTTACTTCGGACTTTTGTAGTGTATGAATATAAATTTTATTAATAACGTGAACACAACGCCATCTTTTGGGTCCAAATTTTGTTATTTCCTCTTTTAGCTCTTGTTCGTCATATATTTTGAATATGAGTGGTTGTGGTCCAAAAATATAGGATCTGTTAATGATGGTTAATGAATATTAAGTCGTTCATTAGTTACACTAACAGACGCACTACCGATTATACAAATAAAGAATAAGAAATGTAAAAACTTGGCAAGGAATTGCAATATTTCCTACAAATAAACCAATTTTAAAGCTTTTAATAAATTAACTGTAAACGCGGATTAGTTATCAAACTTGCAATTCTAAAGCCGCGGCTTCTTTATGTTGCTAGCACTATTGTATTTGTTGTTCAGTTAATAGCAAATATTTTCTTTCTCTTATTTATTGTCAAAAGATTTGGTGTTTCTCTTTCTATTTTATTCTTCATAAAATACTTATTTAACTTTTTATAATAATATTTAAATACTATTGTAAGCTTTCTTTTGTTATAGTATTTACTTCGCTATTATTTTCTGTAAAGATTATAAGTTTGCCGTTTACTGGGGTTAGAGGGAAACTGAAATATAAGATGGGTAACATTATTTTCCTGATAGATGTAACACATAACAAAAATGCGGTCGTCATAATTATACCCACTAAGAGTGGAAACTATGGTATAGGCCTATGGTCAGCATATGGCTTTTGATTGGCTGTAAAGAATGAATGAAAAAAAATATCATAAGCTAGTGCTAGAATACTGTGCCACGTTGTAGTACGTGGCGATGTCGCCGAAGATGGCGCACTGACTTAACTTCACAAAAGCTTATTCACTCAGGCCTTAAAGACACATTGTTATCGGATGAACAGACAGATGCTGGCATATTATTCCACTTCATTAATCGCACTTTCATTCAGTTATACACCAACATAATTTTTTTTCTATCGCTCGCTTTAAGTTTCTTAATACGCGAGTAAACTATGTTTGGTCGTTACCAGTATCAATGGAGTTGTTTGCAATTTGTGTTGATTTACACAGTAGTCAGCGGTTAAGTAGATGTGAAGTCCGCTAAAACACATCGAATTATTCATCGAATCATACTCCGAAAAATCCTTAAATTTAGTTGGCCACCTGCATCCATCGACTTTAGGCATCTTTGACCTTGTCTTTTTGTTTTCTTTTTTTTTTCCTCTGGCAACCCCGGTGACAAGTTTAAAATTATTGCTCCCAACTATTTTAAAAATTAAATATTGTAAATTAACTAATATCCACCTCAATTTTGAGTTACAGTTGTTAAATACGACTTATTTGTGTTTGTGATATAAGTTAAAGTCAGAACTACCTATTTTAATTACATACATTGTGTTTAGTGTTCCAACCAAAAGTAACAGCTGTAACGAACACCTTTTAAACGTATTGTAAGTGTAATTCTTGTTATCCCTTTAACATTTTAAGATTTACCTATTAAGTAAGTGTTGTTGTGGATTTCATTTTGAATTATTTACATGATAACTTAATTTGAGATCTGTAAATAAGCCCATACGTCTCGACATTTGCTTACTCTGCTTCTTTGGTTTTCTTTCTTTGTTTTCTTTTGCTATTTACATTTAATAGTAAAATGAATACACGCAACGCCAAAACGCGCCAATTGGAGAACCAACTTCAAATGGCGCTTCAAGAACTTAAGGCGTCAAAGGAGCAGTGTGAGTTGTTATGTAAAAAAAGGAATGACAATGAAAAGGAAATAATAAATATAATAGCTAAAAATACTGAGCTAAAAAGTGATATGGTTAAGTTGAATACAGAGTATACATTTGTTACAAAAGAAAGAGATCAACTTCAGAGAACAGTCGATGAGTTTGACCAATGCAGCAAGGAATATGAGGAATCCCTCAGATTAATTGCTGCATTGCAGTTAAGGTTAAGTAAGGCTAATGAGCAGATTGTGCAATTAAAACATTACATAGACAACATGAAAGCATCCCAAACTCAAAGTCTGTTCAACGAGCTCATAGTATGTGAATCTTCTAAAGCATTGCAACCCTCCACAACAATGGATTTGACTGGTGATGATTATGTCATATCAAGAACAGCAGCAAGGACTACCTGCAGTAGAAGAAAATTAAAGAAATAAATAAAAATTGATAAATATATTAGAAAACTGCAAAAATTAATTAAAACTAAAATTAATGTTAAAAATTATATAAATGTATGCAAAGAAAAACAAGAATTAATTAATAAACTTAAAATATATTCAATTGAGGTGAAAAATATGAATCACTGTTATGAGACTGATATAGAGTTTTAGCAGTGGTAGAGCCACGCGGCAGCTTTTGCTGTCGCACGGATGGGCCGGCTCGAACCGGGGTGGTACCACGACCTCACAGAAAACCAGCGTGAAGTAGAGGTTTACCTCTGCGATTCGCTTGGTGAGTGCAGGTGGCCGGAGGCCCTTTTAACTGGAAATGAGGCATTCCATCTTAGTCCTCACAGGTGACAACGCATCTACATTTTGATATTTAGGATAGATGTAGATGTCTATGGGCCGCAGCAACCACTTACCATCAGGTGGACTGTGTGCTCGTTTGTCACCCTTATCATATAAAAAAAAATAGAGTGTCTAAATTCAACAATTTTATTCCTTAAAAACTCCCTAGACATAATATCAAATAAATATGCATTGGCTCAAGATGAGATAAGAGAACACATATTGGCCATGAATGATCTGTTAAAATCATGTAAATATAATGAGGAGCGCTTTGACTCCTTAATAAAACATCAGAGTGAGTATCAGCGCTCCATACCAGGTTCGTCGGGGACAATATGTGTAAATAACAAAGTAAATAGTAAGGACTCGTTTTTTTCACCTACACTCTATGACAGTGCCATGACAAAGGATATAAACTTAAAAAGCAATGTAAACATAAAAAAAAGTTATTATGTATTGTGATGACATAGGCAAAAATTTGGGCATGATGTTAAATAACTGTTTAAAAGGACATAATATGATCAGTAATTATTGCATGCCAAGAGCATCCTTTAGTCATATAATGAATAAAGTTTTAGCTAGTAAGTTTTGTCCTAATAGCACATTAATAATTCTTGTTGGAAGAAGAGGCAATGTAAACAAAAATCAATTATTAAAATAAATTGATAATCTAAATACTTTAAATGTACATAAAATTATCTTGTTTACATTGCCTCACATACAGGATTGGCCGCAGGAAAATAAAATAAGATATGATTTAAATTTATTAATGAATAACTTTTCATGTAATAATAATTTAAACTTGACATTTAATTGTTATAATTATAATAATAAATTTAATTTAATAGACATAAATAATTTAATTAAGAAATTTTTGAATAGAGATAGGTATTACCTATCTAAATATATTTTAAGACAGATAGCAAATGTGCTATCTTATTGTTTATATATTAACTCAGCCAAGGACTTGGCTACACAGACATCTGCTCCTTTTGAGCAGTATAATGACTTAATATGTGATTTGGAATCAGTTCCAAGTAATTTAAATTAGAAAATGAGACAATAGAGGTAATCTCTAGCAGTTGTAATAATTTAAATAATTTAGAATGTAGCTTACAAATCTTTAATTGTATGTGATAATGAAAATTGGTTACACCTGGTGCATCAAAATATACAAGGCATGATAGGCAAAGAGCTCGAAATTGAGTTGTTCTTAAATAGCAACAATATTCATATTTTATGTATTACTCAACATTGGCTAAAAGCTTATAACTTAATGTTTAACTTCAGAAATCACCAGGTGGTCAGTTCTTTCAATAGGGAAACGGTTTTAAGAGATGGCTCCTTAATATTAGCTAGTAAATTATTGTCATGTAAAGAACGTAAAGATATTGTGAGCCTCTCTGTTGAGCGAACTGTAGAAATGGCATGTGTTTAGTTTGAGCACCTCATTGTTGTGAGCGTCTACAGACCCCCATGTTCTATATATGATACTTTTGAAAAAATTATGGAGGAAGTTTTTGCTAAGCTTAATAAACGGAATAAATCTGTTGTAATATGTGGAGACTTTAACATCAATCTCCTAGAAGCTTCCTCAATCAATATTAAATTTAGATCATTGTTTAAATCATATGGTCTTTTTATTTTATTTTTAGAGCCAACGCGTATTGCTCAATCTAGTGCAACATGTATAGGTAACATTTTTACAAATGTGAAGCCATTGCATAAATGTATAATTCAAAAATTAAGTTCTGATCACTGTGGACAAGTAGTTTCGTTACCTTATGTTCACAAAAAGCAAGTAGATAAGGAAGTTGTGTTTGTTCCAGTAAATGCACGTCGCTTGGAGAAATTTAGAAGTAACATAGTGAAAAAACTTCCATCACTTTCATACCAAAATGATCCAAATTTTTTGTATGGAACATTATTTAAGCTTATTTGCAATGAATTTAGTAATACTTTTACTTCTAAAACATTCTCCTTGAACAGTCGGAAGTCATTTAATGAATGGGCGACAGCAGGAGTTCATAAGAGCAGACATAGGTTATATGATCTTTACCATGAAAAGTCATATAACCATAGCGTCGAATTTAGAGAATATGTAAAAAAAAATTAAAAATATTTAAAAGAGTGTGCTCCACAGCCAAGTCTTTGCATTTGAGCAACAAAATTAAGACGGCTTCTAATAAAATTAAAATGACATGGAGTATAATTAATAGCGAAACTGGTAAGATCAACTCTCGCAATTCAAACTACCAGTTAAGTGTTAATAACAAATTAACCGAATCAGATCAGGACGTTGCAGTGGTATTTGAGAAATATTTTTACTGATATTCCGATATTAACCACTAAGTCACTGAATTTTACACCTGCGGTCGCCGAATCATTACTTAAACAAAATGTAAATGCGTGTACAAAGAATTTTACATTTCATAAAGTATCATCAAAAGATATTGTAAAATATTTTAAAACTATTGATGTTAAGAAAACTGCGGATCTGTGGGGGATTTCCGTTAAAGTTATTGCGTGTATAATAGATACAATCGCGCCTCATTCAGCTGTTATTTTTAATACTAGTATCGAATCTGGTGTGTTTCCTGATTTAATGAAGTATAGTAAAGTAATACCTTTATTTAAATTTGGTAGTACATTAGACCCCGCCAATTTTAGACCTATTTCTGTACTACCAACACTTAGAAAGATTTTTGAAAAAATTGTTCTTGATCAAATGTTAATTTTTTTTAATATATATAATTTACTTCATAAAAATCAATTTGGTTTCACAAGGGGTCGCTCGACAACTGATGCCGGTGTTGAGCTGATTAAATATATATTTAATGCATTGGATAATTCACAGGATGCTTTGGGTATATTTTGTGACCTATCCAAAGCCTTCGATTGTGTTCACCATGAAACATTAATCAGGAAACTTAAACACTACGGTGTAAGAAGTGATGCTCTAAAATTAATTATTTCATATTTAAGTAAGAGAACGCAAAAAGTTGTCATCAACAGTATGAGTTCTTCCGGGTCGATGGTACAGATGGGCATGCCTCAAGGCTCAATTCTTAGCCCCTTTCTGTTTCTTGTATATATTAATGACTTACCTTATATAGTAGGAGATATCCATGATATAGTATTATTTGCAGATGACACTTCTTTAAATTTCAAATTAATTCGACATTTGCTAAAATATGACGAAGTAAATAATGCTATATCTAAATTAGTAAATTGGTTCAATGTCAATAATTTGCATTTAAATGGCACTAAAACGAAATGTATGAAATTTATGACTCCAAATGTCAAACAATTAAATACTAATGTAATTTTAAATGTGGAGAAACTGAGTCTTGTAGATACCACCATTTTTCTTGGAATCACACTAGACGCGAAGCTTCATTAGAGCCCCCATATATCAAAACTAGCAAGCAGACTTAGTTCTGCAGCATATGCTGTAAAAAAGATTAGAAGTCTAACTAGTGTTGAAACAGCTAGACTAGTTTACTTTAGCTATTTCCATAGCATAATGTCGTATGTTATTTTGCTATGGGGATACGCAGCTGACACTGAAATTATATTTGTTTTGCAGAAGAGGGCCATAAGAGCAATTTATGATTTAAAGCCTAAAGAGTCGCTGCGACAAAAATTTAAGGAAATTAATATATTAACTTTGGCCTCTCAATACATTTATGAAAATCTAATGTACGTACACAAAAATAAAAGTAGTTTTACAAAAATAAGTGATATTCATTCTGTAAATACTAGGAACAGACACAAGCTAGTAGTACCAGTTACTTGACTCCATCGAGTCAGTAATTCATTCTTGGGGCGATGTATACGTTTTTACAACAAAATTCTAGAAAATATACAAAGTTTGACCTGCTCAAAGTTCAAAAACTTTATTTAACTAAGTTTGTATAAAAAGGGTTATTATAATATTAAAGAATTTATAGATGATAATAACCCCTGAAAGTGAGGTGATCGCTCCCAAGCTATTTCTAATTTGTTGTGTTGTTAATTTGTGTAACAAACATGATTGTAAGCTGTTATTTGAAAAAAAGTCCCGCTGGGTATCTTGCTGGTTCTTCCCAGGACAGAGTTTTTTTCGAACCAGTGGTAATTATACAAAAGAGTGACTTTCAATAAGTATTATTTATAATCTATATTGAATAAAAAAGTTTCTTTTTCTGTTTCTGTCTTTACTCTATTTGTAATCTCTATCTCTTTTATACACGTGTATGTTGTAAAGTGTGTAGTAGTTCTGATAGTTTTATTTTCTTCAGACATTATAATGTCGGCGAAAAACAAAGGGTTTATTTTTTATTGCAATGTAATAAGTCGTTGCGTAAAAATTTTGTTTTTACAGTTTTACGACCTCACGAATGTATTTTGTGGCATTCCTTGGGGTGAGGCCTATGTATAGAAGTAGACTTGTTATGATGACGATGATGATTAAATCATACTTTCTGTCTAACCCATTATTACTACTTCTTAGTAATGTTTCGAAAAAATGTAATATACAGATAACGCGAATATGCCTAATAATAACGCTCTTAAATCACTATTTTAAATTGCAATATTTTTTGTCACAGAATAACATAGTGTTATGTTCTTATACATAAGAAATAGGCCTATGGTATCGCGGATCTTTTTAGATGGAGCAAAGATCTACATTTTTGTACATATCACTAACCATTACGCCAGCGCAAGCGGATAAAGCAGTCCGGGAACGCTTTTTCTTCTGACTTGCATAACAAAAAGGATAGCTGAGAGGTATATTCTAATGCTAGATAGCTTATACCATTCCTCACGGATCTGGCTATCATATATGTATATACAAAGAATTTACCAAATCGGACTAATAGTTCCAAAAATAAAACTTGTTTAAGTAAACAAAAAACCTCTTCCGCTTTATTGTATAAGCATATATTCTCTTTTTAGTGTCGCTTTCTTATTTCATTGAGTTTCAAATCACAACAATGTTAAAGAAATTTTCATTTCAAAAAGTCTGGGTATTAGTTTGGATCAGAATGTCATAAAAGTTTTAATAGTGTAGTAAGTGTCCATAATCTGCCAAAGTAATTGTAACAGTAACAAGTAAACTCTCAGTGCCCTCGAGTTCATGTCCTTGCAGGTCGTGCTACTGTAATCTTAAATCAATGAGTCTTGCCCTTCAAAAGTTAATAAGATTTCAATGTCAATGTTTGTTGTTTAGATATAAGTAAGAAAGCACAAATAGCGTCAAATTGTCAACAAGTACTTATAACGAAAACGCATTTTCTTAAGATAAACAAGAAACTCGTTAAACCATGTTCTAACTTTCTTAAGAAAATAGATTTGAAAGGTGAAAGACAACTGCAAAGAACTAATAATAATATAATTATTTCCTCACAATGGTTTCAGAAGTGGGTACTAAGTCGTACTCTTAGAGTTAAGAATTATTAAAGCCGAGTTTAAAATTTATATTGTTCTTTTCAGTCAACTTTTAACTTTTATCAATTTATTACTTTTTCGGCTTTGAGTTGACTTAGGAATATTAAAAACCGAACCTTATTAAAATATAATATAAAAATTATAACAGTGGTAAAGCCACGCGGCAACTTTTGCTGTTGTACGGATGGGCCGGCTCGAACCGGCGTGGTACCACGACCTCACAGAAAACCAGCGTGAAGTAGAGGTTTACCTCTGCGTTTCGCTTGGTGAGTGCAGGTGGCCGGAGGCCCTTTTTACTGGAAATGAGGCATTCCATCTTAGTCCTCAAGAAAGGCAACGCCTCTTCATTTTGATTTGTAATAGAGGATAGATGTAGATGTCTATGGGCCGCAGCAACCACTTACCATCAGGTGGACTGTGTGCTCGTTTGTCACCCTTATCCTATAAAAAAAATCTTTCGTTTAAAGGGTTAAAAATATTTCAAATTATTAAATTCCTTTCCAATAACGATCTAAGTGTTAATACACAATAAGTGTCCACTTATCCCGGATTATCTACATTTTACCTATCGGATCGAAATAAATAGACTGGTTATTGTTAAAAGTTGTAATATTGTATGAGCTTGTACTAAATGCAGATGTAATTAAACATATAATAATTATTAAATTAAGAAAATAACCCATAAACAAGAAAATAAGCTACAGAGAGCTTATTTTCTTGTTTATGGGTTATTTTCTGTATAAAATTGCTTGTCCTGTCTTTTTATTTATTTTGTTGTGATGATATTTCAGTGGATAGTAATGACAGTTTACTGAGCGGTTTTTTTAATATTACCGTTTTTTTAATGTTAAAACTTCATATCATACCATAAAATGAAGCTATTTGAAACACTATTCTGAATAAAGGTTTTGAAATGTTCAAAAGAAATGGATGGAACATATGTAGTTATGTGTGGAGTGTTTTTCCGTCGTAGAGTCACACTGCAGCTATGTTTTGATTATAGCACGCACGGGTCGGCTAGAACAGAAGGACTACGCTGTCACTTAATACCAACGTGAAATCGTAGTTTAATGCTGCTGTGTTTGGTAGGGTAAAGGTGAGTATATGGTAAATTTGGTAATAACTAGAAACGAGGCATTCCATCTAAGTCCTCATTGGTGAAAACACATTCTGATTCATAACCGGGAATATATTTAGATGTCTATAGGCTACGGTATTTACTTACTGTCTGTGTCTGTACTAAGAACAGCCTGTGTGCTACGGACCCCAAGGATTATTCTAGTTTGGTGTGCAGCGAAAAATATTTGTATATCTTGAATATTGTTGAGATGTTTAGCGCACTATTATTGCTTACATTTGTCAATGAATGTATTGTTATTATTATTATTACTGTACACTGACTGCTGGTTTGATACCCTTAGTCTATATTTAAATTTAAAAAAAACTCTTTACACGTTGCAAGAATTTTGTTTTCGGTAGTCACTATTTTCACTTTTTTATTTTTTTATAGCTTGTTTTTCAAATAATACCACAAAAATACAATTTCTTCAAACAATATTTGGAAAACTTAGGTTCCTAGTTTTAATATTTAATTGTATATATTTCAAATAAGTTTCTCCACTTGCTTTTATTGCTACTTCAATAAGTCTCACCACTTTGACTTCGATACTCTTTGCCATACTGGCTTAAGCGTGCAGTCCAGTAGTATACCGCTACCTACTAGATGCCACAAGATTTTTCCGGCATTTCCTGTAGTCGACTCTTACGACACCCACGGGCTGATAATATGAGGTGGTGTATATTCTTACACTGTCACTTAACGGTTGATCAACAGAATGAAAACATGTATATATGTACCCTTATTGTACACTATTCCTACAATGAGCAATCTCCATGTCATGCACTGTACATTTATGGGCTTTAAAAAAAGAGACCCAGTCTAATGTGTCACAATTTTTTAAGTACCACCATTTGAAATCAATTGAAGAAAATTTTCAAATTGTTTCTTTGTTACTATTTTGTCTGTGGAAAGAAAAGGAGAATAAACCACGAACAAAAACGAGGAGTTCAGCCCTGATAGTATCCACCCCTTCTTGTAGTAGTGAGGTTCATCTCTATATGCAGAGCCGCTCGAAAACATAAATAGCGTGATTAAGGCTTCCGTAGTTGCTTGTTTTGTTGACATAAGGCGCAAAGGCAGCGCTGCCACACTATCAATGCACGTTGTGGAGCATTCTATCCTGTTGCTCCCAGGTAACGCAACGCAAATGCAACCGTTTTTATTTGAATTAGTTTGCAGGTCTCCATAAGTTGAATTATATAGTTTAAACAGTCTCGTATTAGCTCATTTTACTGTTGTATCCTTAATAAATCTAATTTTATACTCCTTGCAGGTTAGTACCTTGCAGTAGGTTTTTATGTAAAATTTTAATGTACTGAGTAACATTTTAAGTACTAATGACTGCAAAGAGTTTCGCGTATTTCTTATATTTGACATACAGATGATGAACAAAATATGTCAAGGAAATAATGACTTAAATTATTTATATTAACCTCGACCTTACCTCTGTCAATAGTTCCAATAAATATATATTGCACGTACTCACATGCACTAAATAATCATTTTTTATAGAATAAGTGAGACAAAGAAACACAGATCTACCTTTATTGTAAGGGGATGATGAGCCCATAGACATCTAAATCTTTTCTCAACTAAGAATCAAAACGCAGATGTCTTGTTATCCCTGAGAACTAAAATAGAATGCCTCTTTCATTAAAAAGGATCTGCGGTATATTCGCCACACGAAATCCATCAGCATTAAGTTGCTATATTATAAAAGTATTCTGAGAGAGCTTAGTACTACCCCGGTCGAGCCGACCTATTCTTGCTTCAACCATATGTATAATAAATAAATACTAATCAACCGTAATATAGCTGCAGCATAGAATAATTAACGGCTCTTGCCGGCTAGAATGATGGGCCAGTTTAGAAAGTATATTTGATATAACTTATATTAATTTTAACGTTTCTTTTGTTTTAATAAAGAAATAAGTCTGAAAATGTGTAAATAATTAGCTAAGTTTATACTCACAATTTTAATTTTTTTCCGTAAAACAACCTCTGATCCTATTGATTTTCCTTATTATCAATAATGTTTCAAGCCTAGAACCGTAGTTTTTTTTTAATTACAAGGACCCACTTGTTTATATCCCCTTTGCTATTCGTCGGGTATTCTTTATTCATCAATAGAGTTCGGAGTACAGCAGAGCCATCTGCACCTTAGCGATGCCGAGCGATATGTCTTAATGAACAGGGCCATTTTATTTCTTGTTTACAAACATTCAATAATTCAAAGTTAACTGGTAGCGATTATTCTTTTTACAAAACTGTACTACTTGACTTTTTTTATAGGATAGGGTTACAAACAAACACACAGTCCACCTGATAGTAAGTGGTTACTGTGACCCATAGAAATCTACATCTCAATAAAAACTCAAAATACAGATGCGTTGTCAACCGTGACGACTAAGACGGAATACCTCTTGTCCAGTAAAAAGGTCTCTGGTTCTCTACACTCACCTCACGAAACACAGCAGCGTTAAGCTGCTATTTCACGCTGGTATTCTGTGAGAGCGTGGCCCTTCCCCGGTCGAGCTGACCCATTCGTGCTACAACTATACTACTAATATAGCTGCAGCATGGCTCTGCCACGTATAAATTGACTTGACTAACATAATACTACACATTCCATAATAAAATATTGATACGATTACAAATAAGGCGAGATAATTTTATCCAAGCATTGTCACGACCCTATTTCATTATTCTAGTTCTGTTGACAACATGAATAAAACAGAGGGTTCAGCGCTATCAATAACGAGATGTTTGCGTTTAACTCGAAAATCAAGAAGATGAATGGCATGAGTAAACTGTTGCATAATGTTACATTATTTAACGAGTTTATTATTTATTTAATTAAGCCAAATTTTACCAAGTCAAAAATGTTCTCGTGTGTCAGCCTCGTACAGTTCGTACAGTACTAGTCAGATCGAAATGTAAGGCATCCTACTAGATGAAGTGACGACCTAGTAACAGATGCAGCTAGTCGACAAATGCAGTTAACTCCGGTCCATGTTTTATAGCATTTTTTCCCTACAAGGCCACTGCTGAACATGGGCCCTCCCATATTATTTTGCGGTATTTGAAAAGGGCTCGTAAGATAACTATTATAATAAAGCCAATCCTCGGAAAATATATGATATTTCTTATTCATCATCATAAAGTAATTTTACACATCCAGTCCAAAGCTGGACATGAGTCTCTCCCAATGTTGGTTGACACACCACAAAGACCGCATGTCATCCCAATTGGACGACCTATAATACCAAACACGACGGCAACCTGCAGATAGCAACCGCAATTTCGGTGTGAGTGACACCACACTCCGGACTAGAGAATGGTCCAAGGAGCCAAGAGGGACATCGACGGAGACCTGATATCTGTTCAGATGAGAGGATAAGAGAAGGTGCAACAGGGTATGTGCATGATCCTCCACATCTGGAATCCGCGTGGGATCAGTAACCAGTTGTGTCAGACCATATGCTAAGGCAAAATCATGAACAGATCTCCCCGCATAATCGGTTAAACGTTAACATTTGACGTAGTGGGCGTTAAAATCGCCAAGGTTCACGATGTCTGTGGATGGGACCTGTTGTAGCAAGGAATCTGTAGCCATTTGGACATGGTCGATGAGTCGGTCTGTTTCGGCATTACCGCTATGGGACCTTTAGAGGCACCCGTATACGCGCGGCCGCGTGGCTCTACCACCGTTAAATAAAGTTTCGTTTCTAGTAAAAATGGTCTTCGGTTCTCTACACTCACCATACAAAACACAGCAGCATTAAGTTGCTATTAAGTTGCTGATCATTTATATAAGACACGACAGAAAATCTTAAAATAAATTTTATAAAAAAATAGTGGTGATTTACAAACAGCGCTTACAGCAAATACATGCTTTATGTTTTACGCTAAGATACAATGAAATTGTAAAATTAAAAATAGTCACAATTAATATTTTACTCATTCATATAATGAGTCCTGAATCCAATTTATTCATCTATTCTTTCTCTCACAGGGAAAATTTACTACAATAAACATATAATGTTTGCCTCCTTTTATATGATTCTTTCCTAGATATAACAAGTGGAAAATCTAATTGATAAGCTTAGGGCTGATATTTCAATTTTCAGATAAGTTATCCATCTTATTTGATGGATGAAGGTTATGATTTACTCCACAGATTATAAAAGTGAGATAGTTGAAATATATTATTTCTCTAACTGTACGTGTATTTTTAATTTGTTTTTCCTAATCCTATTAAACTATACTTTGAATTCATAATTGAAAAATCATCAATTTAAAAATTAAAAACTAACTTCAAAAAACTAATATACATATATATTATATTTAAATATATTTCAACAATTTATTTTTAAAATAGTACCGATTGGATATGATAATTTGTTTATTTATGAATCAGAGCAGATATATGAGAAAAATTGTAGTTTTACTAATTTTACCACCTTTTTATAAACTCGATTTTGTGAATGCTATTCGGTTAGAATTTAATAATTTATTTCGAAATGACTTGCCGATGAACTAGAAACATGAAATTTTGAACATAGCTAAAATCGGATTACAATTCAATAATAAAAAAAAACTTGTTATTTTTTACATAATTTAAAAAATATCATTTTCTATAATTAATAGTACTATGTATTAGGTATATTTGATTACATATAACATACACATACAAATAATGGCATGAACATCGTACACGAGATGTATGGAAATATAAAGACGATGACTATGAAAACAAGGCAGATTTGTGGGGCATTTCCGTTACAGTTATTGCGTCCATAATAGATTTAACTGCACCTCATCTTGCTATTATTTTTAATACTTGTATCGATTCTGGTGTGTTTCCTGATTTAATGAAGTATAGTAAAGTAATACCTTTATTTAAATGTGGTAGTACATTGGACTCTCTTAGTAAAATTTTTGAAAAAAATATTTTGGATCAATTTTTAATTTTTTTAATACAAATAAATTACTTCATAAAAACCAATTTGGTTTTACAAGGGGTCGCTCGACATCTGACGCAGGTGTTGAGCTTATGAAATATATTTTTAATGCCTGGGAGAATTCACAAGATGCCTCAGGTATCTTCTGTGATCTTTCCAAGGCTATCGATTGTGTTGATCATGAGACATTAATCAGGAAACTACAACATTACGGTGTAAAAAAATTAGCGCTAGACTTATTACTTCATATTAAGGTAACAAAATTCAAAAAGTAGTGATTAATGGTAAAGGTTCCACCGGACCGGTAGTATCAATGGGCGTTCCTCAGGGCTCGATTCTTGGCCCATTCCTGATTTTAATCTATACTAATGACTTACCTTATCTTGTAGGGTACAATCACGATATAGTTTTGTTTACTGACGATACCTCTTTAATTTTCAAACTCAAACGACAGTTAATTAATTATGACGATGTAAATAATGCTCTATCGAAATGGGTACATTAGTTTAACGCCAACAATATGCTCTTAAATGGCAATAAGACAAAGTGTATTAAAATTACAATACCTAATGTAAAATATTCGAATACCAATGTGCTGATAAATTGGGACGAGTTGAGTCTTGTGGATACCACTGTTTTTCTTGGTATTAGTATTGATACGAAACTTCAATGGGGCCCCCATATATCTAAATAAGCAAGCAGACTTAGTTCTGCAGCATATGCTGTAAGAAAGATTAGAAGTCTCACAGATGTTGAGATAGCTAGATTAGTGTATTTTAGTTACTTTCATAGCGTAATGTCTTATGGAAATTTGCTGTGGGGTAATGCGGCTGATATTGAAGCCATATTTGTTTTGCAAAAGAGAGCCGTACAGGTGATTTATAACCTAAATTGTTAAGAGTTCCTCAGAGAAAAATTTAAAGAAATAAACATATTAACTTTGGCATCGCAATATATTTATGAGAATGTAATGTATGTGCATAAAAACATAAATAGCTTTAATAAGAATAAGGATGTGCATACTTTAAATACTAGGAACAAATATAAGCTTGTAATGCCAGTTACTAGACTCAACCGAATAAGTAATTCATTTATGGGGCAATGTATACGATTTTACAACAAAATCCCAGAACATATTCAAAGTTTGTCAATAAACAAGTTTAAAAGTTTTATTAAAGAAAAACTGTACAAAAAGGGTTATTTTAATATCAAGGAATACATGAACGAAAATAGCCCCTGGGAATAGGGTGATCGCCACCATGCTGGTTCTATGAAAAATCATTTAAAAATTGTATATACAAAAGTATTGTTAAGTGAAATTATGTTTAAAAAAAAAGTCCCGCTGGGTTTCTTGCCAGTTCTTCCCAGTACTGAGGTATTTTCTGAACCAATGGTAAATAAAAAATGACTTTCAATAAGTATTATAATAATCAATTTTGAATAAAAAAATATTCTATTCTTTTCTAAATGAAATATACTATAAAGATTTAATTGAAAACGGAAAATATAGAATAAGGGATAAGAAATAATGTCGACGAAATGATGGAAAGCGAACTTGAGTTATTACAGGCAGTTTAGGATTGATATAGATCACACAAGGGAAATAAAGCTAAGAAACATCAAAAAAAGATTCTGTAATTTTTTTTATTAAAACTTATTTTATTTTTAGTGTCCTTCTTATTGGATTAATTAATAGAATCAGGCGTTACTTAAAGGAAATTCAATAGTTTAAAGATGTAGAAATAAATTTGCTAAGATAAAATATGCAAAAATAAAATCATTGTATATCATTATCTAGTTTGTTTAATAACGTTAACGTTTATTAGATAAGACTTGGGGAAAAAAAGAGTGAGGAGAAAAAAGAAAAAGATTTAAAACCCAACTGGACAACCGAGTTACTATTTAAAGAACTAGTAGCGAATGGTATAATACGCCTATATCCAATGCAATTATTATGCAGTATGCGATTTAAAATGATCTATCAAATCCCGCAAAAAAGAGCACATAGCTGACGTGAAAGACCAACGTTCAGGGAAGTTTGCAGTTTGTGATAATATCCTAGACGGCCGCCGACATTATATTAAATTTAATGAACCTCAAATTCTCGCGGAAGCACATCGATCCTTGCCAAGGATTCGAGAGACTATTGAAATTAGAAACATCCTAATTTCAATAGAGATTGAGGCCGGGTACTACCCCGAGCTTGGGATTCTGTAATTAATAAAATTAAAACTAAACCTAATAAAGAATACCACTGCAACACTTCAAGACACAATAAGTTTATTCTACGTTGATGGGATCAAAATAATAAATAATTAAAGTAGCTGAAGGTACTCCGAATTAACTCTGACATCGGTAGTCAATCACCTCAGTCCCCCGAGACCATTGGTGAGGTAAAGCACCCGAAACTTCGGGAATTCATAAAAATATATTAATAAAACGCAATAGAATCAGTAAAAGTAGTTTTATTTGATTATTCATTATTCTCTCATCTACATTGTTAATGAGGAAACTAACCAAACTCATTAGGGGTCTACACTGGACGTAAAATTTGATATATTACTTGCGATACAGCTTCAAGTTGTGAATATTGTTTCACAATATTCACAACTTTTTGTAACTTCTAATTACATCGTTTTGTAACTTCATTGCGTCTACTATGGGATGATCTCATAAAAGCCGAGGTTTGTGAAATAAGATATGCCTGGTTTAAGGAATTTGTTTAGTATTCCTTGTCAAAATTGCCAAAAAACCAATCACATTATCACTTCGTTATATATCTATTTCTTTAAATAAATTACGGATGAAAATGAGCACACGGTCCACTTTATGTTAAGTGGATGATCTGGTTCATTGATTTATATACAAATACATATACATACGATTTATATACATACGATTAAGTATACAAAAAAGTTGTAACACATGAGAACTAAGACGGAATACTTGTTTCCTGTGAAAAGTGACTCCAGTTCTCTGCACTCAATATACGAAACACATCAACATTAAGCTGACATTTTACGCAGGTATTCTAAGCTAGGTTTTTCCGCAGAAGGTCAAGCCGTCGTTCTCATGCTACACCTTAACATACACCATAATATAGGTTGTAACTTAATAATTGCAGGGTTTTTTAAACACGCCAGCTTAGGACCGTGTCTGAAGGTGGGCACTGAACCGTGTTACGTGGCGTAATGTACCACACGCCGCAAGGATGATACGTTACGCCGTGTGCTAATATAATCCGTGTAACACGCTCGTTTCGAGCTCTTTGCTCGCCCGTGCTGCAGATTCATTGTCACTCGTAGTCAAGATGTCGGATAACGAAGTTGTATTGGTATCTATGATCAAATACAGAGTTTTATCTTTTTTTTTTTAGAAAAAGGGTGACAAACGAGCACAAAGTCCACCCGATGGCAAGTAGCCGCTGGGGCCCATAAACATCTACATCTATCTTCGTTTTGCGAATCAAATGCAGATGCATTGTTACCCGTGAAGACCATGATAGAATGCGTCTTTTCCAGTAAAAAGGGACTCCGGTTCTCTACACTCACCATACGAAACACAGCAGCATTAAGCTGCCACTTCACGCTGGCATTCTGTGAGAGCATGGTTCCTCCCCGGTCGAGCCGACCCATTCGTGCTACAACTATGCCATTAATACAGCTTCAGCATGGCTCAACCTTGTATAATATATTTTTCCCACGCCATTTTTTTAACAACAACACAACTAATAAAATAAAGACTCGAAGTATCTAGAATAGTCATTTATAGACCTATTCGTGTTACAACAATAATATAGCAGCAGCATCGCTCTTCCATGTATAAATTGTTTTGCGATTTTAAAATAAGACTGTTACAACGTTCATAGTTCATTTGTGTACCCTGACGCATACAATAGACCTATTTTACGGCAATATAGTTTCAATTACACATTCTAACAAACACAAGGTTTTAAGTTTATAGATTTCAGTTTGTAGTTAAGTATATAGTTCTTTAATTTATTCAAGAAATCCTAGTTTTGAAAAAAGTTGTAAAGTACTTTCTTTTATTAATATAACCATAAAGATGAACATTTTATAAGTTTGTCAAGCTAGCTGGTGGATGGACGATTGCAGTACCACGCACCTTGGCCACAATTTCCTGCTGACGGTCTAGATATTTTACGTCTGGTGTAAATTGGTTAAGTTGTAACGCCATCTATCGGAAGTCATGAGTTCATGAAGTCCACTAGCCATTAACATTTTCTTACGTGGTAGAGCCATGCTTTTTTAAAGGATAAGAGTGACAAACGAGCACATAGTCCACCTGATGGTAAGTGGTTGCTGTGGCCCATAGACATCTACATCCCTCTTCGATTACGAATCAAAATGCAGATGTCTTTTCAACCGTGAGGACTAAGATGGAAGACCTCGTTTCCAGTAAAAAGGGTCTCAAATTCTCTACATTCATCATACGTAACACAGCAGCATTGGGCTGCTATTTTACGCTGGTATTCTGTGAGAGCGTGGTACTTCCCCAGTCGAGCCGACCTATTCGTGCTACAACCATAACACAGCTGCAGCATGACTCTACCACGCATAAAATGCTGTAGCTATATGTACATATATTTGTTGGCGACAAGCTTAAAAGATTAATTAAGTAATTTTCTATTTTGTAGAAACAAGCATATTATTTGCATTAATAATAATCATTTATGATTAAAAGTAAATATATTCTAAATTAATGATCAATCTACGTTAAAAGTACAAATAAAAACATTCGATTGTCGAGCGAAGGTTCGGGGTTTGATTCACCGGTCGAGAGTTGATTCCACAAAAGTATGTTTATAGTAAATTAAAGTCATGTGTTATGTAGTAATCGGCTATGTAATATCAATAAAGGTTTTACATTAAATTAGATACTTGTTTTAGTTTTAGTTTAAAGTATGCATGTTCTTGTGATAAGAAATAGGAAGCTGGTATTTTGGAAATTTGTTCGGGACAGTTGGGGACCAACTAGCTACCAGTTTCCAGTTTAAAAATTAAGAGAGAAAACAATAGGGAAAATTGACAGGAAATGTAGTGAAAATTTACAATCTCGCATTTCTAAAGGGAAATTACGAAGATTAATCGATGTTTTATTTCACGAATCAACTCCACTTCACACGAAGATAAATCCACTCATGACTGACATCAAGACTGGGAGTATTCCATCATCATTCATCATCATTACAGCCCTTCACAAGTCCACTGCTGAACATAGGCCTCCCCCAAAGAATGCCACAAAGCACGGTCCTGAGCCACCTGCATCCATCGACTTCCTGCATGTCTTACCAGGTCGTCAGGTGGGGGGACGCCCTACACTTCGCCTACTGGTACGAGGCTGCCACTCGAGAACCTTTCTTCCACTGCCACTTCAGCTTACTAATCCGTTGGGCTATGTCGGTTACTCTGGTTCTACTGCGGATATACTCATTCCTAAGTTTATCACGCAGAGAAACTCCGAGCATAGCCCTCTCCATAGCTCGCTGAGCGACCTTGAGCTTCCTCATACGGCCAGCAGTGAAGGACCACGTCTCAGTTCCGTAAGTCATCACTGGCAACACGCACTGGTTGTACAATCTCGTTTTAAGGTTTTGAGGTATGTCTGACGAGAAGATGTGTCGTAGCTTCCCGAACGCTGCCCAGCCGAGTTGAATCCGTCGATTGACCTCTCGGTCGAAGTTGGACTTACCTAGTCGGACTATTTGTCCCAGGTAAACATACTCGTCAACAACTTCGAGCTTAGTGCTCCCAACAACTACCGGCATAGGTGTGACATGGACATTAAACATAATCTTTGTTTTGTCCATGTTCATCTTAAGACCTATCCGTTGGGAGACACTATTGAGGTCATTGAGCATAGTGCATAGGTCCTCCAGCGATTCTGCCATAAGGACTATATCGTCGGCAAATCGAAGGTGAGTGATGTACTCGCCATTGATGTTGATACCGTATCCTTTCCAGTCCAGAAGCTTGAAAACGTCTTCCAATGCAGCGGTGAAGAGTTTCGGGGATATAACATCACCCTGTCTTACACCTCTCTGCAATTGGATAGGTTTCGTACTCTGGTTCTGTACTCGGATAGCCATCGTAGCTCTACTGTACAAACACTTCAGCACTTCGATATACCGACAGTCAACTTGGCACCGCTGAAGGGACTGCAGCACCGCCCAAATTTCGACGGAATCAAAGGCTTTCTCATAGTCCACATACGCCAGACATAGTGGCAAATTGTACTCTTCGGACTTCTGTACAATTTGCCGAAGGGTATGTATGTGGTCTATGGTGCTAAAGCCCTTTCGGAAACCGGCTTGTTCGGAAGGCTGGAAGTCGTCAAGTCTGCGCGCGAGACGATTCGTAATGACTCTCGAAAACAGCACGTAGACGCGGCTCAGAAGGAAAATCGGTCTGTAGTTCTTCAAGAGAGCGTTGTCACCTTTCTTGAAGAACAAGACCACCGCACTTCTGCTCCACGCCTCCGGTGTAATGCCACCATGGAGGACGGAATTAAAGAGCTTCTGAAGGACTTCAAGTACCGGTCTTCCACCCGCTTTCAGAAGCTCCGCTGTAATTCCATCCTCGCCTGGGGCCTTGCCGTTTTTAAGGTGCTGGAGAGCCATTCTAATCTCGCTCAGACTGACGTCCGGGATATCTTCGGAATAGTGTCGGATAAGACTCGCTCTTGGATCGTTACTCACACTTGCGTGTGGCTCCAACGATGACGTGTACAGCTGCCCATAGAACCTCTCAATCTCACTCAAAATCTCAGGTGTCCCGGAAACGATGCTGCCACATTCTGTCTTCAGCTTTGTCAGTTGGCTCTTTCTGGCAGACAGATCTCTGGCAAAGACTTTGGAGCCTTGGTTCCGCTCAATCGCTTCTTTAATACGAGCTGTATTGAAGTTGCGTAAGTCCCGCCGCATGCATTTGGAGATCTGTCTGTTCAGTTGCCTGTATGCTGTCAAATCTGTTGAAGAATGTAGCCTCATCTCCCGTCTAACAGCCATGAGATTAAGAGTGTGATCGGAGAGTTTTTGTGTTCTTCTGCGGCGGGTCTTGCAGAACTTAGCTCCGACCGCATGGACAGTTTCCACGAGCTTGTCATTCATATCGTCCACTTCATTGCAGTCTTCTAGGCACTGAAAACGGTTTTGTAACTCGAGCTGAAAGGTTTCGGGACTTTGGATTAGAGCACGAGGGGGACGGAGCGTTGACTTCATTAGACGAGACCTCTCCAACTTAACGTTTAGGTTCAGTGTGCCTCTAACCATTCGGTGATCGCTGCCGGTTTTCACCCTCGCGATCACTGAGACATCACTGAACAGTTGTCGTCTGGTCGTCATAATGAAGTCAATCTCATTTTTTGTCGAACCGTCGGGGCTCGACCAGGTCCACTTCCTGTGGGGCCGCTTCTTGAAGAAAGAGTTCATCATAAAGAGTCCCTCTTTCTCCATGAAGTCGGCCAGCTGCTGGCCCCTTGAGTTCCGTTGCCCTATTCCAAATTTCCCTACTTTCAGCTCACCGTTCTCTCTTGTGCCTAGTTTTGCATTGAAGTCTCCCATTAACACCGTATATTGGGTTTTGGAGGAATGCATGGCTCTAGAGATATCCTCATACATTTCCTCCACCTCCTCATCGGGGTGTGCCGAGGTTGGTGCGTAAACCTGTATGACCTTCAGCGAATACTGTTTGGTGATTCTGAGTATAAGGTACGCAACCCTCGTCGACACACTCCCGATCTTTACAATGTTGTTAACGAGAGACTTGTGGACGATAAATCCGACACCTCCTTGGGACAGATGGTCGCCCTCCCGATGATAGAGCAAGTTGCCGGATTCGAGGACTACCGTGTCCTCCCCCTCTCTTCGGACTTCGGATAATCCTATAATATGCCAGCGCAACTTGTCTATCTCTTCTTCCAGCTCCACGATCTTCTCGTCAGTCCTCAGGGTGCGTGCGTTGTACGTTGCCAGGTCGAGTCGTCTAAGGTGGCAACCGAACCTCCACCGGAGATTCTTAGCACCCCCTGCCCCGCCGTTACCATGGTCGCCACCGTAGCCAGGAATAGCGGGGCCGCCGGGGACTGGGGGCCGACTGTTTGTTGCTCTATTCATTGGGGGGTATTTGCCATAGTTGCCACGCTTGGCGAGCGGGTTGGCAACCGCAGTTTTTTTATTGTAATTTTGGCTATTATCAGGAAGATGCTGCTGCCCATCTCCTGCCTGTTTCCCTTTGTCGCCTTTTACGACACCCACGGGAGGATATGGGGTAGTGGATATTCTTGACCGCCACTACACGGCTAATAATAATAGTATAGTATGAGGAAGCTCAAGGTCGCTCAGCGAGCTATGGAGAGGCTTATGTTCGGGGTTTCTCTGCGTGATAAAATAAGAAATGAGGATATCCGCAGTAGAACCAGAGTAACCGACATAGCCCAACGGATTAGTAATCTGAAGTGGCAGTGAGACGGCCATATAGCTCGAAGAACCGACAACCGATGGGGAAGAAAGGTTCTTGAGTGGCAGCCTCGTACCGGTAGGCGAAGTGAAGTCGACCCCCCACAAGATGGAGTGATGACCTGGTAAGACATGCAGAAAGTCGACGGATGCTGGTGGCTCAGGACCGTGCTTTGTGGCATTCCTTAGGGGAAGCCTATGTTCAGCAGTGGACTTATAAAAGGCTGTAATGATTACGAATGGTATAGTGATAATACAATACTAAGCTCTCAGAGAACACCAGCTTAAAATAGCAGCTCTATGGTGAGTGTAGGGAACCGGAGACTCTTTTTACTGGAAACGAGGCAATCCATCTTAGTCCTCATACGTGACAATGTATCTGCAAATTAATTCGTAACGGATAATTCATGTGGATGTCTATGGGCCACAGTAACAACTTACCATCAGGTGGACTATATGCTCGTTTGTCACCCTTATCCTTTAAAAGAAGCATGGCTCTACCATGTAAGAAAATGTTTATCACCCTTATCATATAGAATATAAAATCATAATATTATAAGCTTTAATGTATTATATTTCGTTATTTAATGAAGTAATGACGTTGCGGTCGCTTGTTTGAATTTAGAAGTCCAGCTCTTTAACACCAATGTCAGTATTTCGTTTCCATGCCTCCTGAGAGTTCGTGTAATGAAAATACTCAACAACCTTCACTCCATACCGTTTTCCGATTTTAAATTACTTTAAAAATCTTTAAATCTGTGGTATAAAACATGATGGTTTATTACATTTAAAAATCAGTATAGTAATTTAAGAAATTAGGTATGAAACATTTAAGTAAAAATGATTTTATCTCTTTATCTTATTCTAGAGACAAGCGCTCGCCTTAAAAATTTTACACAAATATTACCCTATTTATGTAAGTCATACATTTATTTTATTTGGGTAAATTAATGTTACAACTATATCAACATTCAGTCTTCATGAAATACTCTTTGAGAAAGACAAATACGTGTGAGCAACTCTGCAGGTATATATGAGAAACACAATAACGGTTCTGAGAGTATCGATTCTGCGCTTAACTTAGTAATTCAACCTTGGCTATTATGGTGAGTACTGACTGGCGTTATGGAGCGTAATGAAACGTGTTACACAGCGAGCGTTCGTGCTGTCAGTACTGGGAAACAAGGCGCTCGCAACGAGCAGAGCGGCTCGTTTATCGCTACGAGTGTCCTGTCGGTTTTTCGGTGCACCCTTTGAGTATTACGCGCGTCAGTCGGTACGTCGCAGCGAATCGTCTTGAGTACACATGGCACAGACGTCGATTAGTACTTCGAGTCTTTATTTTATTAGTTTTATTATTTTTTACAAATTGATTGAAAACAAATTGATTAGTTGTTGTAAAAAAGATGGAGTGGGACAAAGATAAAACTCTGTATTTCATCATAGATACCAATACAACATCGTCATCCGACATCTTGTCTACGAGTGACAATGAATATGCAGCACGGGCGAGCAAAGAGCTCGAAACGAGCGTGTTACACGGATTATAATAGCACACGGCGTAACGTATCATGCTTGCGGCGTGTGGTACATTACGACCCGTAACACCGTTCAGTACCCACCTTTAGACAAGGTGCTAAGCTGGCGTGTTTAAAAAACCCTGCAATTGTTAAGTTACAACCTATATTATGGTGTATGTTAAGGTGTAGCATGAGAAGGTCAAGCCGTAGCGTAAAACGCTCGTGCGTAAAATATCAGCTTAATGCTGATGTGTTTCGTATATTAAGTGCAGAGAACTGGAGTCACCTTTCACAGGAAATGAGTATTCCGCCTTAGTTCGCAGGGTGTTGAAGCGCCTGTCAAATTATATTAGCAGTTCTCATGCCAATATTAGTCCGTAAGCTGTGTAGGTATGTTTAAAAAAGGTTGTACCTGTCGTCGTTGTAAAAATTAGAGATCAAGTAAAGGTCGATTGAGCAAATTACTGCATTTTATTATTAAAAAGAGATCAAATTCCTATCATGGTCCTAAATCGAAGCCGGATTTGAAAAAACGTAATTGGACAAGATATTATTTAGTGGAATACGCTTGGGAAGTCTTAAATATTCGTTGTGGAAATACCACCGAGGGAGTGAAGATATTTAACCAAGAAATCTGGAGTCTTAGCCCCTTAGATATTGGACTATTATTTAATTTATTTAACCCAGCACTCATTATCAGGTAGTATTTTGTGTAAATCGACTGCTAATTTATCAGGTTAGTACCAAATTACCTATAAAATAATTACGTATAACTTAAAGTATTTAATCGGCTAAAATTCATTTAATATTGTTTTATTTAGTTTCTAATAACCG
Source organism: Parnassius glacialis (assembly GCA_033319125.1). NCBI lineage: Eukaryota > Metazoa > Arthropoda > Insecta > Lepidoptera > Papilionidae > Parnassius > Parnassius glacialis. The sequence continues at coordinate 6,674,807 of JAVANC010000012.1, read as the reverse complement.
TCAAATCATAATTAAATTAAATTATAAAGCGTGGTTAAATTATATTGACGATATTATAATTTTTTTTTTCTTTATTGGTTTAAACTGTTTTTTAAAAAATAAGTCAAAAGAGTGTATAATTGAAAAAATTGCATAATATTATTTATTACATACTAAGGCATACCTGTGAAGCTGTTTGATTGTCTGAATTGTATTTGTTACCCTTAATTGTTGTTAATTATAAAGTTAAATATCAAGGTAGTACATGTACCATTTTGATTAATTATTTAAGAGTTTGAAAAATAAGTAAGGGAATTAGTTTTCATTTCTTTATAACTGTAAGCAAAATTGTATAAAACTACTTATGAATTATATTTTATAAAATATAAACTTCTTGTTTGTATAAATTTCAGGCATTTGCACTAGTCTCCCAATACCAGCCAACATGCCAGAAGATAAGGAGCAAATTAGGAAACGAGCTAGCTACAAGGGACAAATAACTGCTTTTTCAAATTATTTAAATTCACTGAAGGTATCTTCATTGGCTGCTACTGAGGTAAATGAGTTGCAATTACGTATTAGTAGGATTGAGTCAATGTATGAACGATATGATGAGGTACAATTATCCATCGAGTGTAATACTGATAATATAGACGCTCAGATATCAGAACGAACTGAGTTTGAATCCCTGTATTTTAAATCGCTTTCTCTTGCAAAAAGGATCTTAGCAGATTGCATTAAGTCAGATGACGTAAGCAGTGACGGTGGCTCTCATTCCGGCAATCATAAATTTGTTAAACTGCCCACTATTCAACTACCTAAATTTAATGGTTCTTATGATAATTGGTTAGAGTTTCATGACACGTTCATGAGCCTCATACATTCAAATGACGAGATAGATGACATAAATAAGTTTCACTATCTGAGAGCGTCGTTGGAAGGGCCCGCTGCTGTGGTAATACAGTCAATCGAATTCTCGGCAGCTAATTACACCGTCGCATGGACTATATTATGTGATAGATATGATAATAAAAGACTACTAATTCAAAATCACGTGACAGCCTTATTTAATATAGCACCAATTAATAAAGAATTGTCTGTCAACTTAAAACGTCTCATTGACCAAATAAATAAAAATTTACGTGCACTAGAATCTCTCGGTGAGCCAACTAAACAATGGGACACACTTCTCATTCATATTATTACTCAAAAATTAGATGCTAAGACATATCGTGAATGGGAAGAGTCTAAAGGTCGTTTGGAGAAAGATACACCTATTACGTTCGATATATTTTTGATGTTTTTAAAAAATCGAGCCGATTTAATCGAAACACTAGAAATGTCTAATTCTGGTGCTACTAACCGTTTAAATTCTTCTATAAAATATGCTCCAAAAGTTAAGGCAATGGTTTCAGTTCGGGATACCGGTAATAAAAACGGTTCGGCCTTTTCCGCCAAACTGTGTCCTAAATGTAAGGGTGACCATAAGTTAAGCAGTTGTCCTCAGTTTCTTGGATTAAGTAACGATGTGCGTCTACAGTTACTGCCAGAGTATAAAGTATGTTTCAATTGTCTTAATTCAGGACATTATGCAAATCACTGCAAAAAGCCAGGATGCAAAATATGCCACCGAAAGCATAACACTCTCGTGCACGTCGCAGATTACCAGTCAAAACCAATTACAGATATTAATACATCTAACACGAGTAGTGGTAATAATAAGCCCGTTATGCAAGGTCATTTCGAACAAACAAACAGTTCGACAGGCTCACAGTTGTCATCCAATTCTAACGCACATGTGTCATTATCCGCAAAGGTAGGCACTGCATCGTGTAGTGAACAAGGCGACGTATTGTTATCGACGGCATTAATTAAAGTTATAGGTAAGAATGGTTGTCCATATATTGCTCGTGCTATTCTTGATAGTGGCAGTAACGCTTGTTTAATAACTGAAGAGTTATATCAAAGGCTAGGTTTGCCCGCTCAAAATGTAAATCAGTCGGTAGTCGGTATTAATAATGCTTCGGCACACATCAAGAAGATTTGTAAGGTATTGATAAAATCATTGAATGATAAGTTCTCTAGTAATCTTCATTGTTTTGTCCTACCATCAATAACCCAAAATGTACCTACTAGATATGTTAATTTGTCAAACTTAAAAATTCCATCTAATATTTCTCTGGCAGATCCTAATTTTCATTCACCTGCTCCCGTTGACATGCTTATAGGTGCTGATGTCTTTTGGGACTTAATAGGAACGCAGAGATTAAAATTAGGGGACAGTCAGCAGATTCTTTGTGAAACTAGCTTAGGATGGTTAGTATCAGGTCCGATTGATTATAGATATGTAAAGAAAGGGGTTAACTCTATTAAATGTAATTTTACAAGAATATTTCAAGATGAGGCTAGTAAAGATTTAGATGAAGATATACAAAAACAATTCGTACGCTTCTGGCACCTCGAAGAGGTAAGCCCTGCGTCTCTTTATTCAAACGAAGAAGAATTATGCGAAGAACACTTTTTAAAAAACACCACGCGACTGGCAAATGGTCGATTTTGCGTGAGGATACCCTTAAAACATAATCCTGACGTATTAGGTGATTCTTGGCCACGAGCTAAGAAGTGTTTACTATCGCTAGAGCGCAGGTTAGCAGGTCAATCTCAGGTCTATGAAATGTATAAAGAATTTATGTCAGAGTATGAAAGTCTGGGTCATATGGAGAAATGTGAGAATGATAATTTACCACGTAAGATGCATTTTATACCACATCACGGTGTGCTGCGGGAAAGTAGTACTACTACTAAATTAAGAGTCGTTTTCAATGCTAGCAGTCCGACTTCTTCGGGTGTTTCCTTGAATAATATACAGATGGTAGGTCCCGTGGTACAGGACGACCTTTTGTCCATTCTTTTACGCTTTCGGCTACACAAATACGTTCTCACAGCTGATGTTGAGAAAATGTACCGGCAAATAGTCATTCATCCCGATGACCGCTATTTGCAACAAATTGTCTGGCGTGATAACCCTTCAGAACAGCTTCAAGCTTATCAACTTAACACCGTGACTTACGGCACCTCTAGTGCTCCCTTTTTGGCAACTAGGTGCCTCCAACAATTAGGCTTAGAGTGTACCGATGACAAGGTTGCTCAAGTGATCATTCACGATTTTTACGTTGATGACTTGCTAACGGGAGGGGATGATATTAACGAGGTTACAGATTTGCGCCGTAAAGTGACTTCCACACTTGCATCAGCTCATATGGTTTTGCGAAAGTGGAAGTCGAATGAATCTCAACTGGTTAGTGAAAATGATATTTCTCCGCTTGATTTAAATATTGGTGGCTTTGAACCGACTAAAACTTTAGGCCTTGGTTGGCAATCACATACTGACCAACTTTGTTTCCCTATAGGAGGGCTATTCTCAGGTAGAACAAAGCGTGATATGTTATCTGTAATTTCTCAGATTTTTGATCCACTAGGACTTCTATCTCCCTGTGTAATTAAGATGAAAATGCTTCTTCAACAGTTGTGGCTGCTCAAGCTGTCATGGGATGAGCAGTTGACGCCAGAAATCAGCAAGATGTGGGCTGAGATAATAGTCGATTTACCTAAATTAAATACTCTACGTATTCCACGTCGTGTTATTTGTGACTCGCCTAGTTTGTTTGAATTTCATATTTTCTCGGACGCTTCTGAGCGAGCATATGGCGCCTGTTTATATGTGCGTAGTGTTAATGATCAGGGTGAGGGTTTAATTCAATTATTGATGGCGAAAAGTCGTGTCGCGCCGCTTAAACCTATAACAATCCCAAGACTGGAATTTTTGTGGTGCACTTGTTGGAGCTCGCCTTTACCAAAAGGTTGTAGCATCGCTGAGACAACAAGCTAAGCGCACTTTCTTTTGGACAGATTCGTCCATCGTGTTAGGATGGTTAAAGGTGTTGCCTAGCAAGCTACAACCCTTTGTTAGAAATAGGGTTGCTGAAATATTAGAGAAGACTGGAAATTGCGAGTGGAGGCATGTCCCAACAGAGTGTAATCCGGCCGATCATATTTCTCGCGGTGTGAGTTGTAAGGATATTTCATCCATGAGTAAGTGGTGGTCAGGACCTGAATTTTTAAAGAAAGAGGTCTCTCACTGGCCGGCAAATTTCTTAAGTATTAATCACGAGTTGCCTGAGATTAAATCGTCAAATGTTATCCTCCACGGAATACTTCATTCTAACAACAATGAAGATTTAGGCGGGAATAAATTAATTGAATTTAAACGCTTTTCTAAATATACTAGATTAAATCGGGCCGTTGCTTATGTGCTGCGTTTTATTAATAATTGTAGAAAGCAATCCGTTCACGGTCCTCTAAGCAATCAAGAGTTGCAAACCGCACTCAATGTTATTATAAGAATATCTCAGAGTGAATCATTTGAGGAATACACCATGTTAATTAAAAATAAAAGCTTACCCACTAAAAGTCCGTTGCATAAATTTAATGTATTTCTCGATGATAATAAAATAATGCGTGTTGGAGGGCGTCTTGAAAATTCCGATTACTGTTATGAGAAAAAACATCCCATACTTATACAGTCCACTCATTATTTTACCAAATTGCTCTTCAATTATGAGCACATAAGGTTAATGCACGCGGGACCACAGCTAATGTTGGCCACTATAAGAGAGATGTACTGGCCGATTAGAGGTCGTAATTTGGCCAGATCTTGTTATCGACAATGTGTAAGATGTAATAGAATGAAAGGAAAAACCATCTCTCCAATAATGGGCAACCTACCACACCAACGCATCCTTTCTGGTTTTCCATTTCAAAATATTGGACTAGACTATGCGGGACCAATTCAATCTGTTTCTCGCCATGGCCGTGGTTGTAAAATTGTAAAGGTGTATATAGCTATTTTTATTTGCTTCGCGACTAAGTCAATTCATCTTGAATTAGTGGGTGATTTAACTAGCAATACCTTCATATTAGCTTTGCGCAGATTTATGTCAAGAAGAGGGAAACCTCTTAATATTTATTCGGATAATGGTACCTCCTTTGTAGGCGCATACAATGACATTTCAAAATTTATTAGGACGTATTGTAATTCTTTATCTGAGGTAATGGCAAATGAAGGAATTAATTTCCATTTTATACCGCCTTATTCTCCCCATTTTGCTGGGCTTGCGGAGGCTGGTGTCAAATGCATTAAATATCATTTAGTTAGAGTGCTGGGCAATTGTAATTTGACTTACGAGGAACTAAATACCACATTAATACAAATTGAGGCTATACTTAACTCCAGACCACTCACACCTTTGTCAACGAATCCTGAAGACTTGCTACCACTAACGCCCGGTCATTTTTTGATTGGACGCCCCTTGACTTCCTTGCCGACACCAGACTATAAAGATCATTCCGTAAGCTCTTTAACCCGATTTCAACGAATAGAACAATTACGTCAACATTTTTGGGCTAGATGGAGCAAGGAATATATATCAGAGCTTCAACTGCGGATGAAATGGCGTTCCTGTAAAGGCTCTTTGAAGTTAAATTCACTGGTACTCCTAAAAGAGGAGAATTCACCGCCATTAAAGTGGAAGATGGGTCGCATCGTCGCAGTCCATCCAGGCTCGGACGGCGTATCAAGGGTGGCGGATATCAAAACATCGACTGGTATAGTTCGCCGATCATTTAGCAAAATTTGTCCGCTTCCTGAACCTGAAGAATCTGGTTGAAAGGTAGACTTTCAACGCCGGGGGGCATGTTGAAGCGCCTGTCAAATTATATTAGCAGTTCTCATGCCAATATTAGTCCGTAAGCTGTGTAGGTATGTTTAAAAAAGGTTGTACCTGTCGTCGTTGTAAAAATTAGAGATCAAGTAAAGGTCGATTGAGCAAATTACTGCATTTTATTATTAAAAAGAGATCAAATTCCTATCACAGGGGTTACAGCGCTTTTTGGATACTTAATCTAAATATTAATCAGAGAACCACATCGTCCGCTTAACATCAAGTGGACCGTGTGCTCGTTTTAACTTGTAATCTATTTCAAAGAATAGATATTTGAGGTGATTCTGTGTTTGGTTTTTTTTTTGTCAATTTTTACAGGGAATACTAAACAAATTTCTTAAACCAGACAGATCTTATTTAACAAACCTTCGCTTATGTGGGGTCATTCCATAATAGACGCAATGAACTTACAAAACGGTGTCTTATCTGTGAAACAACATTCACATCTTGAAGCTGCATCGTAAGTAAAATATCAAATATTACGTCCAGTGTAGACGCTTAATGAGTTTGGTTAGTTTCCTCAATGATACCGTAGATGAGAGAATAACAAATAATTGAATAAAACTACATTTACGGATTCTATTACATTTAATTAACTTATTTTTATTAATTCCCTACGTTTCGGGTACTTCACAGCACCCATGGTCACGGGGGACTGAGGTGATTAACATCCCGATGTCAGTGTTAACCCGGAGTAAATTCAGCTTATTTAATTATTAATTTTGGTCCGATCTACGCAGAATGAACTTACTGTGTCTTGAAGTCTTGCAGTGGAATGCTGGGGTTAAATTTAATTTTATTAATTACAGAATCCCAGCAGGTGGTTATACCCAGCCTCCCTTTCTTTTGAAATTGGGATGTTTTTTTTTTTTACTTTTAACAGCCTCACGTATCATCATTGGCAGGAATCGATTTTCTTTTAAGAGAATTTGTGGTTTAACAAATTTAATGAAATTGCGGGGGGACGTCAAGGATATGATCACAAACTGCAGACTTCCCGGAACGTTGGTTTTTCTCGTTAGCTATGTATCCTTTATGCGGGTTTTGATAGATTGTTTTAAATAACATACTGCATAACAACTGCATTGGATATAGGTGTATTATATCGCTACTAGTTTTTTAAATAGGGACTCGGTTGTCCTGTTGGGACTTAAATCTTTTTTCTCCTCATTTTTTTCCTGCACGTCTAACCTAATTAACGTAAATCTTATTCCATAAACTAGGTAATCATATACAATGATTTTATTTTGGCACGCGGATCTAAGCAATATTATTTCCACTTTTTTAATTATGGAATTTCCTTTAAGTAAAGTTTGATTCTATTAATTAATTCAATTAGAGGGACATTAAAATGGTAATAAATTAAAAAAATATTTTTACAGAACTTTTTTTGAGGTTTCTTGGCTTTCTTTCCCTTGTGTGACCTATTTCGATCATAAGCTGCCTGTAATAACTCAAGCTCGCTTTTCATCATTTCGTCGACATTATTTCTTATCTATTGTTCTATATTTTACATTTTTTCGCTTTCAATTATACCTTTATAGTATCTTTCATGGTTTTCATAATCATCGTCTTTATATATCCATATATTATCTCCAAATATATCACGATAAGTATATATTATTCATGCCAGTATTTGTAATATGTGATCAAATGTATCTAATGCATAGTACTATTAATTTAAAAAAGTGATATTTTTAAATTATGTAAAAAAATAACAGATTTTTTTATATTTTTAAAATTTTATCCGATTTTGAGCTGTGTTCAAAATTCTATGTCTCTATCTCATCGGCAACTTAGTAGCAAAAACAAAATCGAGTTTATAAAAACGTGGTAATATTAATAAAATAACATTATTTTTCATAGATCTGCTATGATTCATATATAAACAAATTATCATATACAATCGGTACTTCTTTTGTAAATCAATTTTTTTAATATATATAAATATAATATATGTGTACATTCGTTTTTGAGGTTGGTTTTTAATTTTTTTAGTGGCTGATTTTTCAATTGTGAATTTAAAGTTGTTCATAGAATTAAGTACAATAAAAGCAAATTAAAATTACACGTACAGTTACAGGAATAAAATATTTCAACTGTCTCACTTTTATAATCTGGTGGGCTAAATTATAACTTAAACGTAAAAATTATAAAAAAAAACTTATTAAAACTTAAACCTTCTAGTTTGATGTATAACTTACCTAATAATTAAAATATCAGCCCTAAGCTTATCAATTAGATTCACCACTTATTATATCCAGGGAAGAATAATATAAAAGGAGACAAACGTTATATATTTATTTTAGTAAATTTTTTCTGTTAGACGAAGGATATATCAATAAATTGTTTTTTTTTTAGAATAGGGGGCAAACGAGCATGCGACTCACCTGATGATAAGTGACTACCGCCGCCCATGAACAACCGCAACACCAGGGGAATTGCAGATGTGTTGCCGGCCTTTTAGAAATGTGTAAGCTCTTTTATTGAAGGTTCCTAAGTCGTATCGGTCCGGAAAATTCGCTGGTGGTAATTGATTCCACAAGGAAGTTGTGCGAGAGAGAAAACTTCTTCTAAATAGCACAGTAGTGGACCGCAAATCAGCCAGATGGTGTGGATGGTAACGCGAGTTTTGTCGCGATGTGCGATGGTGAAATTGAGCGGCTGGAATTAGTCCAAACAATTCTTCAGAGCACTCCCCGTGATAGATGCGATAAAATACGCAAAGAGATGCAACATCTCTACGCAGTGCCAGTGTATCGAGCCGATCAAAGAGAACTCTGTCGTTGACGATTTGAACCGCTCTGCGCTGGATGCGGTCAAATGGAAGGAGCTGGCACTGGGGTGCCCCGGCCCAGAGATGAGAACAGTATTCTATGTGGGGCCGAACTTGGGCTTTGTAAAGTTGCAAGCGATGTGCCGGCATGAAATACTATCTCGCTCTGCTGAGCACGCCAAGCTTTTTAGAGGCCAATTTGGCCTTCCCTTCCAAGTGACCACGAAACTGCACACTATTCGATATGTCGACGCCAAGGATTCCGATACTAGCTGAGGCAGCAAGGGGAGTGCCTTGAAACTGAGGAGATACGACAAAGGGGTTCTTTTTAGCGGTAAACGCGCAAACTTGTGTCTTCTGGGGATAGAACTGGACTCGATTTAGTCGGCCCCAATCCCAGACTTTTTTAAGCAAAGACTCGACTTCAGACACAAGTTTGTCCCGGTACTCAGCGACGTTTTCCCGAGAAATATTGGCACGGCCGGTATATAAGGCATCACCAGTGCTGTCGTCCGCATAGCAATGAATGATACCAGTTAGCAACATATCTTTGATATGCAGGAGAAACAGCGTTGGTGATAGCAAGCAGCCTTGTGGAACACCAGCGTTGATAGGCTTGAAACCAGAGCATGCACCATCTACTACGACCTTGATGCTCCGATCAGCAAAAAAACTGGTGATCCATTTGCACAGTTTCTCGGGAAGCCCATAGGAAGGAAGCTTCGAAAGAAGCGCTTTGTGCCAGACCCGATCGAAGGCCTTCGCTATGTCCAAACTAACGGCCAAAGCCTCCCCCTTAGACTCTATTGCCTCCGCCCATCTATGAGATAAGTAGACTAGAAGATCACTAGCTGATCGACCCCGACGAAAACCGTACTGGCGGTCACTAATCAGCTGGTGATCCTCAAGGTACCTCATGAGCTGGCAGTTTATAATGGCTTCCATTATTTTTGGAGAACAAGGAGGTGATGGCGATAGGCCTGTAGTTGGACACGTCTGAGCAGTCGCCTTTTTTAGGGATCGGGTGGACCAAAGCTGTCTTCCATGAGTTTTGGACTACACCTTGGGAGTAGGAGTACCGGAAAAGACGCGTTAAAACCGGTGCCAACTCCGGAGCACACGTCTTCAGCACAATGGGAGGGACTCCATCGGGCCCATTCGACTTATAGACGACAGCAAAAGCTACCGCTTGGCTCTACCACTGTGAAAGTGGTTTCAGGATTCCTTCCAAGAATGAGTAAAGTATTAATTGTGACAATTATTCATTTTACAATTGAATTGTATCTTAGCGTAAGACATAGAGCATGTATTTGCTGTAAGCGCTGTTTGTAAATCACTTATATATTTATAAAATTTATTTTAAGATTTTCTATCGTATCCAAAATATAATATAAAAAAAGATCAGCAACTCAATAGCAATTTAATGCTGCTGTGTTTTGTATGGTTTGTAGAGAACTGAGGAACATTTTTACTAGAAACGGAGCATAAGTTAACGGTGATATAGGCAAGCGGTAGCTTTTGCTGTTGCACGTATGGGCCGGCTCGAGCCGACGTAGGGCGACCCCTCACGAGATGGAGTGACGACATGGTAAGACCCGCAGGAAGTCGGTGTATGCAGGTGGCTCAGGACCGTGCTTTGTGGCATTCGTTGGGGGAGGCCTATGTTCAGCAGTGGACTTATGAAAGGCTGTAATGATGATGATGAATAGTATAGTAGTAATATAATACTAAGCTCACAGAGAATACCAGCTTAAAATAGCAGCTATATGGTGATTGTAGAGAACCGGAGACTCTTTTTACTGGAAATGAGGCATTCCATCTTAGTCCTCATACGTGACAACGTATCTGCAAATTAATTCGTAACCAATAATAGATGTAGATGTCTATGGGCCACAGTAACTACTTACCATCAGGTGCAATGTGTACTTATTTATCACCCTTATCCTATAAAAAAATAATTTATAATATTATTAGCTTTAATGTATTATATTTCGTTATTTAATGAAGTAATGACGTTACGGTCAAGTGTTTCAATTTAGAAGTCCAGCCCTTTAACACTAATGTCAGTATTTCGTTTCCATGCCTCCGGAGAGTTCGTGTAATGAAAATACTTAAAATCCTTCACTCCCATACCGTTTTCCGATTTCAATTTTTTTTTAAATCTTTAAATCTATGGTATAAAATATGATGTACATCATGTTTTATGGATGGAAACGAAATACTGACATCGTTTAAAAATAAATATAGTAACTTAGGAGATTAGGTATTAGACATTTAAGTAAAAATTATTTTTTCTCTTTATCTTATTCTGAAGACAAGCGCTCGCCTTAAAAATTTTACACAAAACTTACCCCATTAATGCAAGTCATACATATATTTATTTTATCTTAATGTTACAACTATACCAACATTCAGTCTTCATGAAATACTCTTTGAGAAAGACAAATACGTGTGAACAACTCTGCAGGTATATATGAGAAACACAATAACGGTTCTGAGAGTATCGATTCTGCGCTTACCTTAGTAATTAAACCTTGGCTATTATGGTGGGTATTGACTGGTGTAATGGGGCGTAATGTAACGTGTTACACAGCGAGCATTCGTGCAGTCAGTACTGGGTAACAAAGCGCTCGCAATGAGTAGAGCGGCTCGTTTCTCGCTACGAGTGCTCCACCCCCCAGTCGGTTTTTTGGTGAATCCTTTGATTGTTACGCGCGTCAGTCGGTATGTCGCAGCGAATCGTCTTGAGTACACATGGCACAGACGTCGATTAGTACTTTGAGTCTATATTTTATTAGTTTTATTATTTTTTACAAATTGATTGAAAACAAATTGATTAGTTGTTGTAAAAAAGATGGAATGGGACAAAGATAAAACTCAGTATTTCATCATAGATACCAATACAACTTCGTCATCCGACATCTTGACTACGAGTGTCAATGAATATGCAGCACGGGCGGCCAAAGAGCTCGAAAGGAACGTGTTACAAGGATTATAATAGCACACGGCATAACGTATCATGCTTGCTGCGTATGGTACATTACGCCCCGTAACACCGTTCAGTATCCACCTTTAGACACGGTGCTAAGTTGGCGGGTTTAAAAAACCCTGCAATTGTTAAGTTACAACCTTTATTATGGTGTATGTTAAGGTGTAGCATAAGAAGGACGGCTTGACCTTCTGCGGAAAAACCAAGCTTAGAATACCAGCGTAAAATGTCAGCTTAACGCTGTTGTGTTTCGTATATTGAGTGCAGAGAACTGGAGTCACTTTTCAAAGGAAATGAGTATTCCGCCTTAGTTCGCAGGGGTTACAACGCTTTTTGGATACTTAATCGAGTAGATGTATAAATCAAAGAAACACATCGTCCGCTTAACATGAAGTGGACCGTGTGCTCGTTTTCACTCGTAATCTATTTCAAAGAATAGATAAATAACGAGGTGATTCTGTGATTGGTTTTTTTTGTCAATTTTTACAGGGAATACTAAACGAATTTCTTAAACCAGACAGATCTTATTTAACAAACCTCTGCTTATATGGGATCATTCCATAAAAGACACAATGAACTTACAAAACGGTGTCTAAACTATGAAACAATATTCACATCTTGAAGCTGTATCGTAAGTAAAATATCAAATATTACGTCCAGTGTAGATCCTTAATGAGTTTGGTTAGTTTCCTCAATGATACCTTAGATTAGAGAATAACATATAATTGAATAAAACTACTTTTACGGATTCTATCGCGTTTAATTGACTTATTTTTATTAATTCCCTACGTTTCGGCTACTTCACAGCACTCAAGGTTACGGGGGACTGAGGTGATTAACGTCCCGATGTCAAAGTTAACCCGGAGTACCTTCAGCTTATTTAATTATTAATTTTGGTCCGATCTACGCAGAATAAACTTACTGTGTCTTGAAGTCTTGCAGTGGAATGCTGGGGCTTAGTTTTAATTTTATTAATTACAGGATCCCAAGCTGGGTGGTAATACTCAGCCTCCTTTTCTTTTCAAATTAGGATGTTTTTTTTTTACTTTCAATATCCTCACGTATCATTTTTGGCAGGAATCGATGTTCTTTCAAGAGCATTTGTGGTTTAACAAATCTAACGAAATTGCGGGGGGAGGTCAAGGATATGATTACAAACTGCAGACTTCCCGGAACGTTGGTTTTTCACGTTAGCTATGTATCCTTTTACGCGGATTTTGATAGATCGTTTTAAATAACATACTGCATAATAACTGCATTGGATATAGGTGTATTATACCATTCGCTTCTAGTTCTTTAAATAGTGACTCGGTTGTCCTGTTGGCAGTTAATCATTATCTTTTTTCTCTATAATTTTTTTCACTCCACGTCTTACCTAATAAACGTAAACCTTATTCCATAAACTAGGTAATGATATACAATGATTTTATTTTGGCACGCGGATCTAAGCAATAATATTTCTACATCTTTTAATTATTGAATTTCCTTTAAGCAAAGTTTGATTCTATTAATTAATTCAATAAGAGGGACATCAAAATGGTAATAAATTAAAAAGTATTTTTACAGAACTTTTTTTTGAGGTTTCTTAGCTTTCTTTCCCTTGTGTGACCTATTTCGATCATATGCTGCCTGTAATAACTCAAGTTCGCTTTTCATAATTTCGTCGACATTATTTCTTATCTCTTGTTCTATATTTTCTATTTTTTCGCTTTGAATTATACCTTTATAGTATCTTTCATGGTTTTCATAATCATCGTCTTTATATATCCATATATTATCTCCAAATATGTCACGATAAGTATATATTATTCATGCCAATGTTTGTAATATGTGATCAAATATATCTAATACATAGTACTATTAATTTTGAAAAGTGATATTTTTAATTATTTAAAAAAAGAACAGATTTTTATATATTTTTAAATTGTTATCTGATTTTGAGCTATGTTCAAAATTCCATGTCTCTATCCCATCGGCAACTTAGTAGCATACACAAAATCGAATTTATAAATGTGGTAAAATTAATAAAATAACATTTTTTTTTTCATAGGTCTGCTCTGATTCATAAATAAACAAACTATCATATACAATCGGTACTTATTTTGTAAATCAATTCTTTAAATATATATAAATATAATATATGGGTATGTTAGTTTTTTCAAGTAGGTTTTTGATTTTTTAGTGGCTGATTTTTCAATTATGAATTCAAAGTTATTCACAGAATTAAGTACAATAAAAGCAAATTAAAATTACACGTACAGTTACAGGAATAAAATATTTCGACTGTCTCACTTTTATAATCTGGTGGGGTAAATTATAACTTAAATTTAAAAAACTTAAAAAACTTATTAACACCTAAAACTTCTTATTTGATGGATAACTTACCTGATAATTAAAATATAAGCCCTAAGCTTATCAATTAGGTTTACCACTTGTTATATCCAGGGAAGATTCATATAAAAGGAGACAAACATTATATATTTATTTTAGTAATTTTTTTTCTGTTAGACGAAGGATATATGAATAAATTGGTTTCAGGATTCCTTCCTTGAATGAGTAAAGTATTAATTGTGACTATTATTCATTTAACAATTGCATTGTATCTTAGCGTAAGAAATAAAGCATGTACTCGTAGTTACAGAAAGCGATGTATGTAAATCACTTATATAATAAAATGTATTTTAAGATTTTCTATCGTATCCAATATAAATGATCAGTAACTCAATAGCAACTTAATGCTGCTGTGTCTTTTATGGTGTGTAGAGAGCTTAAGACAGTTTTTACTAGAAACGAAGCATAAGTTAACGGTGGCAGAGCCAAGCGGCAGCTTTTGCTGTTGCACGTACGGGCCGGCTCGAGCCGGGTTGGTACCACGAACGACCTCATAGAATACAGGCGTGAAGTGGAAGCTTTACTTCTTCGTTTCGTCTGGTGAGCGCAGGCGGCAAGATGCCCAATACCCCCCCCCCCCCCCCTCCCTCCTTCAACATAGTAGCGGGATTAAATGAAAGACTACCCCAGGAAGGCACCACCACCCCTGGAGAATCCCTCGCTGAGGCTCCACGATCAAGCTGCTCCACTCCTCAGCGTGGGTGCTCAGGTTGCCCCGCAAATTTTACGGGGGTTGTGGGGGTGTGAAGGGAGAAAATTCCGCTCAAAACAATAACTGCTCGAGGCAAACTAAGCAACAAGACCCAAGACCAATTCCCATAGCGGTAATTACGAAACAGGCCGACTCATCGACCACGTCAGAGAGGCAAAGACCGCGTTCCTTGCGAACTTTATCGCCCACCACGCCAAATGTTCACGTTTAACCGGTCACGCGGTGAGATCTGTTTATGATTTTGCTTTTCCATATGGTCTGACACAACTGGTTACTACGCCTACGTGGATTCCAGATGTAAAGGAGCATGCCCGTTGAATCTTCTGCTGACTTTTCATCTGGACAGATATCAGGTCTCCGTCGACGCCCCCTTTTGGCTCTTCGTCGTCATCATCATTACAGCCCTTCAAACGTACACTGCTGAATATAGGCCTCCCCTAAGGAATGCCACGAAGCACGATCTTGAGCCACCTGCATCCATCGACTTCCTGCATATCTTACCAGGTCGTCATTCTATCTAGTGGGGGGAACGCCCTAATCTTCTTCCGTCGATACGAGGTCGCCATTCGAGAACCTTTTTTCCCCATCGGTTGTCGGTTATTCGAGCTATATAACTATAGCCCATTGCCACTTAAGCTTACTAATCTATTTTAAGAATTGTGTTACAAGAATTGGCTTTTTTCATTTATTAACTCATGCTTTGTTTAAAGATTTATTATTTATATATGCAGGGGTAGTTATTCATATAATAAATGATAATCAAGATATTCGTTTTATAGGCGGTATTATATTATATATTCCAATAACTTCTTTATGTATAAATATTTCTTATATCTGGTTTTACTGCGGGACATTTCTAAGTTTATCTCGCAGAGGAATTCTCAATATAGCCATAGCTCGCTATAGCGACCTTGAGCTTCCTCATCCAGCCAGCTTTGTAGAACCAGGTCTCAGTTCCATAGGTCATCACAGGCAACACGCACTGGATGTATAGCCTCGTTTTCAAATTTTAAGGTATCCTGACGAGATGTGCCGTAATTTCCCAAACGCTGCCCAACCGAGTTGAATCCGTCGATTGACCTCTCGGTCGAAGTTGGACTTACCCAGTCGGACCATTTGTCCTAAGAAAACATACTCGTCAACAACTTCGAGCTTAGTGCTCCCAACAACTACCGGCATAGGTGTGATATGGATATTAAACATGATCTTTGTTTTGTTAATGTTCATCTTAAGACCTATCACTCAGATGTTTTCGCCAATGATGTTAATTCTTCATAGGCGAAAAATTCTTTCCAGTCCAGGTGCTTGAAAACATCTTCCAATGCAGTGGTGAAGAGTTTCTGAAATATTATATCACCCTGTCTTATACCTCTCTGCAATTGGATAGGTTTCATTCTCTGGTTCTGTACTCAGATAGCCATAGTAGCTTTACTGTACAAGCACTTCAGCACTTCGATATACCGACAGTCAACTTGGCACCGCTGTAAGGACTGCAGCACTGCCCAAATTTCGATGGAATCGAAGGCTTACGCCAGACATAGTGGCAAATTGTACTCCTCGAACTTCTGTACAATGTGCCAAAGGGTATGTATGTAGTCTATGGTGCTAAAGCCTTTTCGGAAACCGGCTTGTTCAGGAGGCTGGAAGTCGTCAAGCCTGCGCGCGAGACGATTCGTAATGACTCTAAAAAACAGCACGTAGACGCGGCTCAGAAGGGAAATTGGTCTGTAGTTCTTCAATAAAGCGTTGTCACCTTTCTTGAAGAACAAGATCACCGCACTTTTGTTACACCGCCGGTGTAACGCCACCATGGAGGACGGAATTAAAGAGTTTCTGAAGAACATCAAGTATGGTACTTTTATGTACGTACTTATATGGTACGTACGGAGCTTCTGAAAGCGGGTGGAAAACCAGTTTTTTTCAGAAGCTCCGCTGTGATTCCATCCTCGCCTGGTGCCTTGCCGTTTCAATGTGCTGGAGAGCCATTCTAATTTCACTCAGACTGGCATCTGGAATATCATCAGAATAGTGTCGGATTAGACTTGTTTTTGGATAGTCACTCACACTTGCGGGTGGATCCAACGATGATGTGTACAGCTGCCCATATAACCTATAAATCTCACTCAAAATCTCAGGTGTCCTGGAAACAACGCTGCTGACACTCGGTCATCAGCTTCGATGTTTGGCTCTTTCTGGCCGACAGATCTCTAGCAAAGAATTTGGAGCCCTGGGTTCCGCTCGATCATTTCTTTAATACGAGCAGTATTAAAGTTGCGTAAGTCCCGCGGCATGCTTGGAGATCTTTCTGTTCAGTTTGCCTGTATACTGTCAAATCTTCTGAAGACTGCAGCCACATATCATGTCTAACAGCCAAGAGATTTAAAGTGTGATCAGAGAGGTTTGTGTTATTTTGCGGAGGGTCTTGCAAAACTTGGCTCCGTCTGCATGGACAGTTTCAACGAGCTTTTCATTCATATCTTCCACTGCATTGCAATCTTCTAGGTACTGAAAACAGTTTCGTAGCTCGAGCTGAAAGGTTTCGGAATTTGGATTAGAGCACGGGGGGGATATTGACTTCATTAGACGTGACCTCTCCAATTTAACGTTTAGGTTCAGTGTGCCTCTAACCATTCTGTGATAGCTGCAGGTTTTCACCCTCGCGATCACTGAGACATCACTGAACAGTTGTCGTCTGGTCGTGATAATGAAGTCAATCTCATTTTTTGTGGAACCGTCGGGGCTCGACCAGGTCCACTTCCTGTGAGGTCGTTTCGGGAAGAAAGAATTATCTAAAATAGTTTATCGTAAAGAGTCCCAGTCTTTTTCTATGAAGTCAGTCAAGTGAAGCCAGCTGCTGGTCTCTTGTTTTCCGTAGCCATATTCCGAATTTCGCTACTTTCAGCTCACCGTTATCTCTTGTGCCAAGTTTTGCGTTGAGGTCTCCCATTAACACCGTATAGTGGGTTTTGGAGGAATGCATGGCTCAAGAGATATCCTGATACATTTTTTCCACCTCCTCATCCGGGTATACCGAGGTTGGTGCGTGCAATATGTATGACCTTCAGCGAATACTGTTTGGTGATTCTGAGTATAAGGTACGCAACCCTCGTCGACACACTCCCAATCTTTACAAAGTTGTTAACGAGAGACTTGTGGAAGATCAATCCGACACCTCCTTAGGACAGGTGGTCGCCCTCCCGGTGATAGAACAAGTTGCCGGATTCGAGGATTTCCGTGTCCGCCCCCTCTCTTCGCTCCTCGGATAATCCTATGATATTCTAGAGCAATTTGTCTGTCTAATTCCACGATCTCCTCGTCAGTACACAGGGGTGCGTGCGTTTTATGTTGCTAGGTCGAGTCATCGTAGGTGGCAACCGAACCTCCACCGGAGATTCTTAGCACTCCCTGCCCCGCCGTTACAATTGTCGCCACGTAGCCAAGAATAGCGGGGCCGCCGGGGACTTGGTGCCGTTTATTAATGTCATTGCTCATGGGGGGATATATTGCCATTGTTGCCACGCTTCGCGAGCGGGTTGGAAACCGCAGTTTTTTATTGCTGTTTTGGTGTTATCAGAAAGATGCTGCTGCCCATTCTCTGCCTCAGTTTTCCTCTGTCGCCTCTTATGACACTCACGGAAAGATATGGGGTAGTGAGTGTTCTTACCCGCCACTATACGTGCTCCTCGTACTATTGTCCTAATTCAGAGTGTGATGCCACTCACACTGAAATCGCGACTGCTTTCTGCAGGCTGCCGCCGTATTTGGCACTACTTGTCGGCCGATTGGAATGAGTCTTTCTTTGCATCCTACCCTTGGGAGCGGGTTGTAGACGGTGCATGCTCCGATTACAAGCCTATTAATGCTGATGTTCCACAACGCTGCGTGCTATCACCAATACTGTTACTTCTGCTTATCAATGGTTTGTTGCAAAGCGGTTACATTCATTGCTATGCGGATGACAACACTATGTGGCTCTTTACACCGGCCGTGCCAATATTTCTCGATAAAACGTTCGGTTAATTCCAGCCGCCAAATTTCACGAATGCACATCGCGCAAAACTCCCGACATCATCCACACCATCTGGATGCTTGGCGGTCTATCACTGTTCGTTGCACTAGGAGTTTTCTTCCGCGTATGACCTCTCTATGGAATAATTTACCACCAGCGATTTTTGCGGACCGATATAACTGGGCGGCAACGCACCTGCAATTCTCTTGATGTTGTCACTTAGCATCAGGTGAGCGGTATGGTCGTTTTTCCCTCTCATTTATAAAAGAAGCATTCCATCTTAGACCTTAGATTTGACAACACACCTGCATTTTGATTCTTAGTTTAGGATAAATGTAGACCTCCATGGGCCACAGCAATTTACAATTAGGTGGATTGTGTGCTCGTTTACTACCTCTGTTACATAAATATAATTTGTATTAAGTATATGCCGCTGACGCTCATATCATAATCTGAAAAACTCAATTCGATTTACTAGTATTATGCAATTATCAACGCGAAAGCGTACATTACCGATCTCATGCTCTCCACCTTAAGCTGTAAACCTGTTATTACGTTGATAACAGCACCCCTTGTAGCGATCCGGGATAAAGCAATTATCAATCCGTTTCTATGAAGACTTTCGTATCTCGATAGTATATGTTCCATTGTCATGTTTAAGTTTCTTTTAGTAGTACTGAAATGAAAAATCTAAACTTGCGTAAAGCCCGTAACATGTAACCCTTTTTAATGTTCCCTCTGAGTTTCGCGACACATATAAATTATAATAATAATTTACTCCAGATTAAATTTCTCATAGCCCACAGCGGCTAGTCTCAAGAGAGTGCTCGATAGTGGCGCAAACACAGGTACACTCTCTATCCCTTCATTCTCATAGTCTGACAGGACAGCAATCCGACATTACCGGAAAGAGATCAGGCGCAGGGCTAACGGAATTACGTGCTTTCCGAGGCACGGATATGAGACACCGCCTTCCCGAACTTCCGAACTTCCCGACTCCGGGCTGCTACCGAGTGTTTCTTTACAGAATTCTTTAATATTTTAGAAAAATATCTAAAATATTAAAATACTTTGCACAGTTTATCCAATAATTACTCTTAATTTTTTTACGTAATTTAAAAATTTTTTTTAATTATTTTTTATTATCCTTCTAATATAAGTAACAACTTCATTTGATATCTTTAATTTATTATGTATTTTATATTAGGCCCAGGCCACATATATAACAAATATTTTAATACAGGAAAAGGGTTGTTAAGTTGCAAGACCCGTAATATTATAAATAAACACTAAATGTACAACACTTAACTTAAAATTAATAATTTGATTTAAATTCAAGTCACGCTTACAAATTTTTTTTTAAAAAAAACGTTACCCCCACACTAGGATTTTCTCCTGTGTCGTGGAGGCAGTTTACAAACATAAATTGCACAAGGACAAACATCTGGATGTCTCGCAAAAAATAGAACACGCTTCTAATCACTTTACTACACACATTACTAATCACTTGCACTAATCAATCGCTGTCCACACGTGTCTACTCCTAATCACTGAGCACCTGCACTTATCACTAATCAAAGTGAATACAGGCCTTAAGCCTATTATATATTAAATGATTTATTTAGTGATGATTTTTTTGATACCCAATAGTTTATATTTAAATAAAATATTGTACTTCATATGCCCACGGGTTACGAGATAGTTAAACTTGATTATATAATTATGAATACCTATGATCCACGAAATAAATGATTCTGATTCTTATTGATATGGGCCGCTGGAGTTATAGGGATGGATGGCCTACAAATAATTGTTCCGGGGTCTGGACCCGGAACAATTATTTGTAGGCCATACAAATACTTGTTCCGTGCGGGATTCGAACCCGCGGCTCCCAGCGCAACAACTGATTGCTAAGCCACTGCGCCACGGAGCCGTCAAATTCTAGGCGAATTAGGTGATCAGACAACAGCAAAACATAATACCATAATATGGAATCACCCCTTTATCCGTCTATCCGTCACAGAGGTTCTTCCTTGCAGGGTGTAACATGTAGATGATTAGTATTTGAGGAAGTAACACAATGAAACGATAACTTCCAGCATTGGAATTGTTAAAATAAAGAATTGCCCTTGTATAAACTCTTTTCATCGGTCCGTGAACATTTATTCCTAGACGTAGGCCTCCCATGGTGGAAAGAATTTGCCTCATTATAAACATGGTTATTTAAATGCTCAAATTGATTCGTAAATTCGATCACCTACTCGAAAGATCTTTCGATTTATTTTTTTGTAAATAAATCGCCTTCGAGCAAACGGAATATACTTTACTTTCCCAAAGGTGTCATAAAAGTCGGCTGTGGTGAAATAATAGGGAATTTTCGTGACCTCCAACAAATAGCGTATACGTTTATCGTGTTAAATATTCCAAACCTTTAATATAACAGAGTATATCTTACAATTTTCTTCTAACATAATTTTCATGTCGTCCCGTGGGTGCCGTAAAAGGGGACAGAGCGATACTGAAACAGTAGATAGATAGCAGCATCTTGCTGAAAAACAACTCCAAATTATAAAAAAAACTGCGGATGCCAACCCGCCTGCAAACAATTCCGTATGAGGTAATCTATAGGATAGATCTATATTCAGCTGTAGAATTTATAGGCTGAAGTGGATGGACACATACATTACATATATCAATTAAACCCACCAAGCATCAATGCCTGTACTGTTGTGTTTACGTCGGTTTAAGAGATTCATTATAATCACAGGCTGTAAGGCAATATAAGTCATCAGATATGACAACGAATATGTAGCCTTCTTTGGTTGAAGTCGTTTGTAAGCGTCCAGAGGCTGCCGTGAACATTTACACACATTACAATTTAATAAAAAAAAATATTACGCGATTTGAAATTCTTGCTACTTTCCAATTTTGTTCCTGCGCTTAATAATTTCGCGTACATTGCTCCATTAACATAGTCTCTGCTATTCTCAAAAAATTACCAGCAACATTACAATATAGGCGACCGCACATTGGCTGGAGGCAATACAGTCATAAACCATTAACTGCCCCGAAGATAGCCGTCCGTAATAAAGTCATTATATGAATAAATGCTAACAACTATATTTACAAGGCGTCTACGCGCCGACCATTAGGGTTAACCATTAACTCGCCTTGAAGTGACGCCAGCTGGACTAGGCATTCGTAATGATTTAGAAAGGAAAAATATGTTAATGCCTCTATTCAGTGCCAACAACAACCTAAAATATATGAATGACCTATTCATCGTGTAATTAACATTTAATTGATAGTTATGTACTCATTTTATTTTTTTGAGTGGGAAATTGATTATGCACTTATGCAGCCAGTCAATTGACTACCTCGTTGGTCTGGCGGTCGTAAACGCATCTGCTGATCATAAAGTCACGAGTTCGAATCCCATGTCTGGCCAACAAAAGTCATTTATTGAGTTTTTCTGTCATGAAGCAACCTGGAGTGAGAAAGATAGCAGTGTTTTCACCCCCGTGCATCAGAAAGCACGTAAAATTGTAGGTTCTGCGTCTGATCCCTGTCTGGTCATGGTAGATTACCGTCCCATTGGACCATGAGAGTGAGCTAACAGAGAGTGCACTTGTGCTTGCGCATATACTTGGGCGCGGGGTCTCATTGACCATTTTACTGGTTTATGTCGGTCTTGTACCAACTGAAACCCAATACAATTCTCCAAATATGTCGCATATTCAGGCGTCAGAGCCAGATAATCAAGCACTCGGATTAACCAACTTAACAAAACTAAATTAAAAAAAAGTGCAAAATTTTTCAATGCCTCCACCTATGACCATGTTACGATCGAAAAGGATACAAGACATAGTTGCTGCGTAATATTGAAACTCCATTCCTTTTGTGACCTTTTGCCGTATCTGCGGTGTGACCACACTAATTGTCATAGAGGTTTGACCTATACTATCACTCCTCTTCCTCCGCTAATCGACTGTATTAAAGAAGGGCAAGGAGAGAGAATATCTCTTATTCCTATATACGTTGTATAGTTACGATGCAGCTATATTAGGTTGCAGCATAAATGGATCGGCTCGACAGGGAAGAACCACAGTGACTCGGAAATACCAGCGTAAAATAGCAACAACATGGGGCTGTGTTTCATTTACTTGGTATAGACTACCGGAGACCCTTTTTACTAGAAAAGAAGCAATCAATCTTAGTACTCAGGGGGTGACAACGCATCTCCATTTTTATTCGAGGATACATGTAGATATCTATGAACCACAGCTTCCACTTATTTGTATGTATATTGTGTATTCGTTTGTCACTCTTATTATTTACTACTTTTACGATTAATAAGCGGAAAAGAAGGTCTATCACCTAGTTAAAAAATATTACATTAAACTGTGTTATTCCTATACACCAATCAATTGTGTTTGCATATCGAGACTAAATAAGCTTGTTTACTTTTAATCTAAACATGTAATTAACTCATCACCTATTATAAAGACATAACAACACGTCAACGAAGAAGACGAATACAACCATTTTTATCTCTATATATAAAATTAATTGCTGTCTCAGTTAAACTAAAAAGCGGCTATGATTTTTTTGTGTGCATTTTAGTGGGCCTCTGGATGGTTACATTCTCAATTGGACTCGGTAGGAGGCACTGTTGTCGATATCCAAAACTCACATGCGTGAAGACGGGCCGAATTGCTAGTTTAAATTATATTATGTTTGGAGAATTGTTGAAAATGTCAAAATCAGGAACGCCAGCCAAGTTCCTTAAAAGCTTTGCTGAATTGATATTAAAAATTTCATAGTATTATATTGTTCATAATCCAGTATAATCCGTTCCACGTACAACTCTTAATATCAGATAGGTGCCGAGGTGGCCGCTTGTTTCATCGTAACGAGCTTGCGACTTGATAGCTCATTGTGAACATTTTGCATTTTATCGTGTAGGCTCTCGATCCTTTGACTCCGGTTTAAATACGTGGAGCGATACTTGTAATAAAAAGTTACACTAGTGAGGTCCATAAAACGTGTTTTAATATTAGTCGGTTGCCAAATACCTTACTAAGCTACAAATTACATTATCAAATGTTTCTTAATAAATGAGATAATGTTCGTTTCCATCAATAAAATATAAACGAATAACATTAATTGACTTAATAAAAAACGAAGTTTGTCTTTAGTCTCAGGTTTAAGCTAGGATATATTTCAAGAGTCAGGGAATTCTTGACCGTTTAGTGGCGTTGTAATATTTACTACTCCATATTGTCCAGAAGGTGTAAGAAGCGATAGAGGGAAACTGAATCACGAGATGGGGCAGCAGCATCTTCCTGATGACAGCTCAAAATAATAAAAAAAACTGCAGTTACTAATGCACCTGCCTAGCGTGGCAACTAATGCAAAATCCCCCCTTCGGGGTCTATGTCAGCGGTGGACTTTTGTAGGCTGTAATGTAGAAATAATATTTCAAGAAAGAAATTTGCAAAAGTGCATTGCGTTCGTTAAGAGCGTAGACGGGCTGCATTTTTTCCATACAAATGTATTCCCCTATTTTCTTCCTGGATAATGCCTCTAGAGTAATCGGTTTTGTTTATAAAAATCAAGGTCTATTGAAGGCATGCCCCTGTCATTTATTTTTTTCCAAAAAATTATTACAAAAATAAATATGACTTTCCAAAAACCTAAAAAAATGTCCCGTTTTTACCTTCGTAATCAGACGACTATCAAACAAATTTCAAACGTTTTTAAGATAAAAAGAAAATGATAGGAGCATAAATCTATTCTTCCTTTAAATTTTGATACCAAAAATAATTTAATCTGATTAGTTTTCGAGGAGAAAACAGGAGAATACGAAATGTCGATCGGTCATGGTTTTTGTAGGTGAAATCGTTCTGAGCTGCAGTTGTCCCTATCGCACTCTACGGGGGAGGACCAGAGGTGAGGGGTGGTTAGACTAATAAGTACTTATTAGTCTAAGCAATTAGGAAAGTAACAAATGTCGAAGTTTTTATCGATATCATAGTGATGTCAGTCGATATCGACGTTTATCGTACTATACTGATTTACAGGCGGCACAGAACAGTGAAATTATTAAGACAACTAAGTAACAATTCAGTGAGTTTACGTTTAGTATTATTTGAAAAGACCTTTAGCGAAATTTAGTGAAATAATACGTAACTAATATTCGCATTCTACTGCTTGGTGAATAATTCTGCTTACTTGATTTGCCAGCTTTACTGGGGAGTTTATAAAATAATGATTGCTCTTATCAAGTAAATTCTTAATATTTATGTGGCAGAAGAGGTGCTTGTGGGTATTTTACATAAGTTAAGAATAATTAAATATATAATAAGTCATATAATAATTAATATGTACATTTATTCTGTCGTCCTTTCCATCCTTTCTCTTACAGGTAAATTTCGTGGTATCCGACCGTCAATTATTTCAGGGAGAAGGCATTCGTGGAAATTATTCGTGAAAAAAAGGCGTTGCCGGCCTTTTAAAAAGGAGTAGACTCTTTTCTTGAAGGTGCCTAAGTCGTATCGGTCTGGAAAAATCGCTGATGGTAATCGATTCCACAAGGACGTTGTGCGAGGAAGAAAACATCTTCTAAATCGCACAGTGGTGGATCGCCAATCATCCAGATGTGCGTTCGTGAAAGGCGGCTGGGATTAATCCGAACAGTTCCTCAGAGCATTCCCCGTGGTAAATGCGAAAGAAAATGCAAAGGGATACAACATCTCTTCGGAGCGCCAGTGAATCGAGAAAGGACTCGGTCGTCGACGATTCGAGTCGCTCTGTGCTGGATGCGGTCAAGTGAAAGGAGTTGGCACTGGGGAGCCCCAGCCCAGAGATGGGAACAGTATTCCATGTGAGGCCAGACCTGCGCCTTGTAAAGTTGCAAGTGGTGTGCCGGCATGAAATACTGTCCCGCTCTGCTGAGCACGCCAAGCTTTTTAGAGACCAATTTGGCCTTCTCTTCCAAGTGACCACGAAACTGCACGTCACTCGATATGTCGACGCCGAGGATCCTCCCCCTTGGACTCTACTACCTCCGCCCATCTATGAGTCAGGTAGACCACAAAATCACCAGCTGATCAACCCTGACGAAAAAAAAGCTTGCGTTTTCTTCAAAAGGTTCTCGACTCTCTCTGAAAGTTGCATGAAAAAACATTTAAGTGCATATGCAATTTGAGGGTTTCTCTTGATTGTCCTGGGATCCCATCATCAGATCCTGACTTATAACTTTCATCATCAGCTCAGCAACTTGATATGATGATTACCAGGTATAATGCCTATATGTGTCTATAAAATTGGAGAGTTCCCTCGATTTCTCAATGATCCCTTCATTAGATCCTGACATCATGACCATCGGATCACATGAGAAGTATGTTGTTTCAAACAATGACCATAAAATTTGTGTATTGCCCTTAATTTTCTTAGAATCCCATTCATCCTAACTTATACCTTCCATCATCATCTAAGCAACATGAGATGAAGATTACCAGGCACAAATAGATGCGTTAAAAAAGTATATAAAAACATTAAATGTGTCTTTAAAATTTGAGGGTTGCCCTCGATTTCCCTGGGATCATATTCTGACTTGATGGCAATGGGACCACCTCAAGAGTAAGCTTTCGAATAAAAAAAATTGAAAATCAGTCCACAATTGACGGAGAAATCGGTGAACATACATAAAAAATACATACAGTCGAACATATAACCCCCTCCTTTTTTGAAAGTCAGTTAAAAATTATAAAACAAGTAAAAGCCCTATCAGCGATGGCAACCCCAGTCGGAAGGTGAATTTCAACTATACAGTCTTATATTTGATTGCCATAGAGATAGGCAATATATACCTACTTAAATGCATATTGTAATTTGACATGAATGCATATTACGAGCGTCTGCAACAGGTGGTATTTTATCCGCTGAGATCAAAGACGTATTAAAAATAAAAACATCTTAGGCTGAGATGGGATAAACCACGTGCGAAACAAAGATACTAAGCATTGTTGTTGCTGTTTTTATATAGTTATCGCCTTATAACAAGGACCATCTTGAGTAGAATCCAACCATGCCATTCAAAAATTGACTACTCACGCTCCTTCGACCATAATAGCTATGAAATTTTAATTAATTGGATGGTACTGTACACAGTTCAAAATGAATTTCCGTTATATACGTAAATCATCGTAAAATACGTAAATTAAGGTTTTTTCTCTTAGGACTCAAGAATAGACGCGTTTTATTCCCTTTTCTTCGGCCCATTATTAACGAAAAAGGGTTTACCTGAAGCAAAAATTATTATGATATGATTATATTTGTAAGTTGACATTTTATCAAACAAAATTCAATAATTTAACAAAACACTACTAGTACCTTACAAGCAGTATTTGTTAAATTATTGAATTTCTTTGTAGATTTGAAGGGGGTAAAATGATAAAATTTATTTAGAAATAAAATAATACTCACTCTTTTTCTCTAGTCGTTGGAACAAAATAAATAGGTATTCAAATCCAATCCACAAGCCGAGTCAAAACAGTGTACCCTATATAGTATATTATCAATGACAGTGAAGCAAAGAATCAAGTCCGTAAACATGGTGCGCGCGGAAGATGCGTGGTACTGAGCTACGCACGCACACAAATACAGATTATTCACTCACATATTGATACCTCGGTTGCTCGGGCACAGCGCGACGGCAATAGTTTCTTCAAATACCTATTTCTCAATTCCTGCGCAGACCGACTACGCTCTTAATATAAACTCTTTGAAAGAAAGTACATACTTATAAAAGCATAAATGATGGTAAGTGAATGTTGTGGCCCATAGACACCTATATCTATCATCGCTTGAGAATCAAAATTTAAATGCGTTGCAACCCGTCAGGGTTGAGATAACTTACGACGTTACCTACCTGTAAAAAGGGTATTCGATTCTCTACACATACCACATGAAACATAGCTGCATTATACTATAATAAATATATAATGCTACACTGCTATGTCACGAGTTTGGTCCTACCCCCCGATTCTGATTCATTAACTTTCTGTTTCTTACCATGTGATAACCCATATAGTATACAATACTAGTTAAATAGAAAAATTGGTAAATCAAAATTGGGCAATGGGCATGCCTTAATCCCATTAAAAAAATTATGAATAACATGATTACACGGATTTTTTTAAAGTCGCTTAAATACAATTCGACAGCACTATCGGCTTCAACATAATTGTGCAAATAGCGTTTTTGATTTTGCAGGGTTATATTGTTTAATTTAGGTATGACAATACATTCATTGAAATTGAATTATATATGGACTTTCAAATAAATTGGTCGGCACGATACGCGCGCCACCTTGGTACTGTAAGTTAATTCTCTTATGCCTGTAATCTTCGCGCAAGTGCAAGCAATGAGTTGACAAATTTTTAGTACAATCTAATGAACGGTATGGCAACGCATAAAATACGAACAAACTAATATTAACTTTTATATATTGTATAGTTAGATCCATAATAATTTTTATATAATAATGTAGGTATTTGTTTTCAGATACACAAAATAAAAAACTGTGCTTAGTTTGCTAGCTTAGTTTAGGGATCACTGTTAGTCCTAATTAATTACGATAATTTATACTTAAAGGCTAAACAATTATATAATATAATACTGCTTCACAAAGCTTTATAAAACATGAATGAAATTAAGAATATCACTCCAAAGATCATTTCCAGTTTAACCATAGAATAAATAAGTTTTACGACGAATTGCACAAACATTATGAAGCGTGCCACCCATAAAAATAAGGCAATAAATTAGACTAAACCTCTAACCACCAGCATAATGAAGAAATTCTTTACGAGCCAATTCTTGAGAGCCAATAGAACTAGTGCGTTAGTAATGCTATGATAATGATATTTTTTAAATCGCTTTCTTTTAGCTTGATCTGTAGAAATTTACATATCTTTATGTGTATGTGTATGGATGAATTGTAAGGAAATTTTATTAATTGCGTCCACTTCTGAACGTCATTATAAGATAATATAACTTAAAATTTTGTACAAGCTTTAAGAACCGATGACAATTTGTAATAATAATTTTGTAATGTAATAATTTCGGGTCAGGAACATTAGTAAAGAAACCGATCAGATGCCAAGCTTTATACAACCGCGCTATGATAAGCACGCTACTACAAGCTTGAGGCGCGGGTATGCGTGAGCACTGGCGGCTCTTCAGGCACAGAGAGAAACTGCTTTATACTGGCTCGGCCAGTACTCGAACCCAGGGTGTACACGTCGCACATCGTTTGTTCGTTACATGTTTGATTTAAAAATAACAAATGAATAAAAAAAGTGTCATGTAAAATATAAAAACTGTAAATACGGTTTATTGTACTATGTGTATGAATATAAAAAGAATAATAGAACATAGAAAAATTACACACTTAGTAATTATTAATTAAAGTATTTGAAATAATACTGTAACTTATTCAAAGGAAATAAAGTTAATATATAAATTTTTAATCATCCCAAATACTCCACAAGTACTTGATATTTATTATTTTGAATGTGGTAGATAGATATCTCAAACATATACGTCAACGCACTTGATGAATTGCTTGAGCAAAAATTCAGCAAATATTTTGAATTCAAAATAATCATTGTTAATATTGACATTAAAATGTGTGGAAGCTTGTATATCATGCTCATGCTTATAGTAATGTGAGTGCTTTCTTTTAAATTATTTTAGGGAATATCTTTATATTACATTTCAATTTTACGATTCAATTCAAGGGCATTTTTATGCAAAATTTTTATCAGTGGTAGAGCCACGCGACAGCTTTGCTGTCGCACGGATGGGCCGGCTCGTACCGGGGTGGTACCACGTCTTCACAGAATACCAGCGTGAAGTAGAGGTTTACCTCTGCCCTTTGCTTGGTGAGTGCAGGTGGCCGGAGGCCCTTTTTACTTGAAATGAGGCATCCATCTTAGTCCTCACGGGTGACAACGCATTTGCATTTTGATTTGTAATAGAGGATAGATGTAGATGCCTATGGGCCGCAGCAACCACTTACCATCAGGTGGACTGTGTGCTCGTTTGTCACCCTTATCCTATAAAAAAAGGCACAACAAATTATTCAAAAACAAGAGATATTAAAAAAAATAGGGTAAGTAGTTTTTAAAAAAAATATTTTATCATATGTGCATGATAAAAAGCTGATAAACTTTTTTTATTAAATATTATCGTCCTGTGTCAACCCTAATTAATTAAGTAAAAAGTTTGAATGCTCCTTGACTCTGGTCGGTTTCTTTACTCATGTGGTCAGGGCGTATTGGAATGTTGTTATTTTTTAGTATTATTATTGTTTTCTTATTAACCGATCAAAAAGGAGTAGGTTCTCAACTTGAATCTATGTTCTTTTTATTGAATGTATGTAACGCGATATATTTGCGGATTTTGAACCCAATTTAATGATTCGTTTTTTATAAAATAGGATTTTCTTTAAATGTGGTCTTATTAGATTTTAAAGAAAAATTCCGGCCCCGAGGTTGAAAAATAGGGAAAAAAGTTTCATAGCAGACTATTTTTTAAGGAGTTTCATATGATATCTTCGCAGATTGAGAACCGTTTTCAATGATGCTTTTTTATTAAATAGGTTATACTTTAAGGGGTTTCTCATACAAATTTGGAACAAAACTTCCAGTCCTAATTTTTTGAGTGTTTACTTTGTGTCAAAAGTTATAATTATTCACAAGCTATTTTTTGAAATCAAACAAAATCGTATAAAAATACCGATTTTTAATTCCAATAATACCTACTACACCTATCGTAGTATTTTATACCGTCCGCAATTTTAAAATTTCTCAGTATCAATTCTCTTCCATTAAATTATATACCGAGTGAAGAAAAAGTTATCACATAAAATGAAAAGACGTATGCTACATAAATTTCTTTAAACCTACACAATTAAAAAATATATAATAATTAATACATTAGTCGAGGTAGCATTTTTTTCGTTTTAATATTAAATAACACCATGTAAATGCATACAGATATCACCTGATGAATTCTAGAAGGTCAAAGACCCATGCCATTTGAAGGCGAATATAGGTAGTTTAAACGTTGTCAATCCAAACTACTCAAATAAAGAAAAAATCAAACAAAAACCGTAAGTATACGGCTAACAATTTAAGGCATAATTTTATGCGCGAAATTAAAAACAAAGGGACAGCGCGCTGCGGGTGTGTGAAAACAAATTCAAGCAAAAAATTTACTTAAAATAATGAAGTTAAGGCATAATTCTCTATCCGCGAAGTGACAAGAAATGAGACCGTGTGTGGAAATTATTATTTTTCTGGCGCCTGCGAGGTTTTGTTAGTCACTTCAGGTCAGTAACCTATATATTATCAAGGCCGATTTATTTCTTGTCAATGTTTTACGCTATTTATTTTGTTTGAAAAATGCATTTTTTATTTTCTTTTATTATTGTTCATTTTATTATTTTAACAGACATATATCAACTTGTATTAACTGCTGTGCTATTTAACGCGGTAACCTTTTCGCCACCCAGTATAATTACTGATATCCGGCAAATTTGACCTTCAACTTTGAACTCAGGAAAAAGCAGAGACAAAAAGGTCGAGAACGCACGGGCGCCTCCTGATCCCGATATAATGTCTTCATTTGAGATAATTTCCCATACAGCCAAATCCGAAACGTAATATAAACTTTTTGAATGATAAGATTTCCCTTTTTTATTGACAGTTTTTTTTTATAAAACAGAAAGATGTTAAGTGGCTACTGCAGATACTGAATACGTGAAGCTCAAACAAAGAAGGCTACGGATGCATTGTCACCTCTAAGAACAAAGATGGAATGCCTCACAGACTGTAATTCTCCTGGCTCTAAGACAGCAGTTAAGGCACTGTTATTAGGTGGCAGATATTTTTTTTATAGGATAGGGGTGACAAACGAGCACACAGTCCACCTGATGATAAGTGGTTGCGGCGGCCCATAAACATCTACATCTATCCTCTATTACAAATCAAAATGCAGATACGTTGTCACCCGTGAGGACCAAGATGGAATGCCTCATTTCCAGTAAAAAGGGTCTCCGGTTCTCTACACTCACCGTGCAAAACATAGCAGCGTTACGCTGCTATTTTACGCTGGTATTCTGTGAGAGTGTGGTCCTTCACCGGTCGAGCCGACCGATTCGTGCTACAAGTATACTACTAATATAGTTGCAGAATAGCTCTACCACGTAAAAAAATTACGATTTACACAGGTGGACTCCTAGGCAGAAATCAGTCCTATTACCTAATAATTTCTTTGCTTATAGACAATAATGTGATTTTTATTATAATTTTTTATTCTTGATTTGTTACAGCTAAAAGGCAATTCAAACTTACATGATTAAAATACACAAACACTTAAATAAGTGCGAAATATAAATTTTGAGTGGTATATTATTCCTTAAGAAAATTAAAATACAAATAGTATACACCATCGAAAAAACGTCTTTTATTTTAATACTTACATATACAAGTAAATTATTGTTGAAACATATGGAGCCCGATGTAGGGATCTTACTTATATATAAGCCATATTAATTACTTATTAAAATTAATGTTTATGTGTGTATTTGTAGTTGTAGAGTTGTTGAATTTACTTTTCTATGCTGATAAGGTAACTAAATAAATAAGTTAAATAGCAGTTAATAAATTTGGTGGTGCTGTGGTACAACAGATATAGGTTGTTTTGGAGCTACCACGGTTCCATAAGAATATTCCTGGCTTTAAAAAAAGCGACTATAATTTAATATTTCTTTCTCTTTTTAACATTTCAATATGAAACTTTTCACTAAAATGTCTAAAGTTGCATTTCTATGTTCAAAGCTAGAAAGCTATTAGAAAATTCCGCTAGAAAGCTCCGCTCTCTTGTGCTTATTAAATATTTTAAAACCTTAATTTATGAACACGTACGAAATTGCAACACACAGAGTAAAAATATTTGTAGAAGATCCAGCAAAATGAATGCAGAATAAAATTATACCATAAGGACATGTTTTAAGCTGTGTCAAATAAGTATTATCCAACAAGTCGCCTTGACGTATCCCACTGGAGCGAAAATTGAATATAGCTAAGAACGTACACATATGAAGTGGATATAAAGAAACCACAATTTTATGGACCGTATACATTCACCGCAGAAATCTGTAATATTTGCAATTTCCTTTTTGAAAGATTATTTTCCTTTTTTTTGATTAAGCTTATTTATGAAAAAAGTAGAAAATTTTCTTGCATGTTTTTATCTTCACTTTAAAACGTATAATATTACTACCCGTTATTATTAACTGCTCTCTTATCATTTTTTATTCAACTAAATAAAAACTTTTATTCGGCAGTTAAATTTTTATCCAAATTATTTCTACTTAATAAACTTCATGCCCGTGTGGTGGCGAGTAAGAATACCCATTATCCCATATCTTTCCGTGAGTGTCGTAAGAGGCGACAAAGGGAAAGTGACACAGAAGATTGCCAGCAGCATCTTTGTAATAACAGCAAAAGGCGAGAAGATCCTGGAGCTGGTAGAAGAGATAGACAAGTTGCGCTGGAATAATATAGAATTATCCGACGTCCTAAGAGAGGCGGAGGACACGGTAATCCTCGAACCCAGCAATATATTCTATCACCGAGAGGGATCTGTCACAAGGAGGTGTCGGATTTATCGTCCAC
The DNA here is from genome assembly GCA_033319125.1 of Parnassius glacialis. Lineage (NCBI taxonomy): Eukaryota > Metazoa > Arthropoda > Insecta > Lepidoptera > Papilionidae > Parnassius > Parnassius glacialis. The sequence continues at coordinate 6,641,418 of JAVANC010000012.1, read as the reverse complement.
AATCTCTCGTTAACAAGTAACTGTGGAGTGTATATCAGGGCAAGAAGCGTTTATTGTATACTTTGTGATCGAGATTTTTGGTTTTAAAATGCAGTTGAAAGTAAAATACTTAATAGTATACAAATTTTAAAAAATATATGAATTACCACTAGCAGATATAAATAGTAATAAAATGTTATATGAAATGTGATATGAAATCCTTTAATCATCCTTAAATTAATTCTTTTCAATATTATTCTGTTAATTCTATTGGATGAAACCTACGAATATTCTCAAGCATGATTTAAAATTTAAAATTTTGTACAACCGACTTCAATATAAGGTATTATTTACCGTGTAGTGGCGGTCAAGAATATCCACTACCCCATATCCTCCCGTGGGTGTCGTAAAAGGCGACAAAGGGAAACAGGCAGGAGATGGGCAGCAGCATCTTCCTGGTAACGGCATAAATACAATAAAAAAACTGCGGTTGCCAACTCGCTCGCCAAGCGTGGCAACTATGGCAATATACCCCCCATGAGCAATGACAATAATAAACGGCCCCAGTCCCCGGCGGCCCCGCTATTCCTGGCTACGGTGGCGACCATGGTAACGGCGGGGCAGGGGGTGCTAAGAATCTTCGGTGGAGGTTCGGTTGCCACCTTAGACGACTCGACCTGGAAACGTACAACGCACGCACCCTGAGGACTGACGACAAGATCGTGGAGCTGGAAGAAGAGATAGACAAGTTGCGCTGGCATATTATAAGATTATCCGAAGTCCGAAGAGAGGGGGAGGACACGGTAATCCTAGAATCCGGCAACTTGTTCTATCACCGGGAGAGCGACCATCTGTCCCAAGGAGGTGTCGGATTTATCGTCCACAAGTCTCTCGTTAACAACGTTGTAAAGATCGGGAGTGTGTCGACGAGGGTTGCGTACCTTATACTCAGAATCACCAAACGGTATTCGCTGAAGGTCATACAGGTTTACGCACCAACCTCGGCACACCCCGATGAGGAGGTGGAGGAAATGTATGAGGATATCTCTAGAGCCATGCATTCCTCCAAAACCCAATATACGGTGTTAATGGGAGACTTCAATGCAAAACTAGGCACAAGAGAGAACGGTGAGCTGAAAGTAGGGAAATTTGGAATAGGGCAACGGAACCCAAGGGGCCAGCAGCTGGCCGACTTCATGGAGAAAGAGGGACTCTTTATGATGAACTCTTTCTTCAAGAAGCGGCCCCACAGGAAGTGGACCTGGTCGAGCCCCGACGGTTCGACAAAAAATGAGATTGACTTCATTATGACGACCAGACGACCACTGTTCAGTGATGTCTCAGTGATCGCGAGGGTGAAAACCGGCAGCGATCACCGAATGGTTAGAGGCACACTGAACCTAAATGTTAAGTTGGAGAGGTCTCGTCTGATGAAGTCAACGCTCCGTCCCCCTCGTGCTCTAATCCAAAGTCCCGAAACCTTTCAGCTCGAGTTACAAAATCGTTTTCAGTGCCTAGAAGACTGCAATGAAGTGGACGATATGAATGACAAGCTCGTGGAAACTGTCCATGCGGTCGGAGCTAAGTTCTGCAAGACCCACCGCAGAAGAACAGAGAAACTTTCCGATCACACTCTTAATCTCATGGCTGTTAGACGGGAGATGAGGCTACATTCTTCAACAGATTTGACAGCACACAGGCAACTGAACAGACAAATCTCCAAATTCATGCGGCGAAACTTACGCAACTTCAAAAAGCTCGTATTGAAGAAGCGATCGAGCGGAACCAAGGCTCCAAAGTCTTTGCCAGAGATCTGTCTGCCAGAAAGAGCCAACTGTCAAAGCTGAAGACCGAATGTGGCAGCATCGTTTCCGGGGCACCTGAGATTTTGAGTGAGATTGAGAGGTTCTATGGGCAGCTGTACACGTCATCGTTGGAGCCACACGCAAGTGTGAGTAACGATCCAAGAGCGAGTCTTATTCGACACTATTCCGAAGATATCCCGGACGTCAGTCTGAGCGTGATTAGAATGGCTCTCCAGCACCTTAAAAACGGCAAGGCCCCAGGCGAGGATGGAATTACAGCGGAGCTTCTGAAAGCGGGTGGAAGATCGGTACTTGAAGTCCTTCAGAAGCTCTTTAATTCCGTTCTCCATGGTGGCATTACACCGGAGGCGTGGAGCAGAAGTGCGGTGGTCTTGTTCTTCAAGAAAGGTGACAACGCTCTCTTGAAGAACTACAGACCGATTTCCCTTCTGAGCCGCGTCTACGTGCTGTTTTCGAGAGTCATTACTAATCGTCACACGCGCGCAGACTTGACGATTTCCAGCCTCCCGAACAGGCCGGTTTCCGAAAGGGCTTTAGCACCATAGACCACATACATACCCTACGGCAAATTGTACAGAAGTCCGAAGAGTACAATTTGCCACTATGTCTGGCGTATGTGGACTATAAGAAAGCCTTGGATTCCGTCGAAATTTGGGCGGTGCTGCAGTCCCTTCAGCGGTGCCAAGTTGACTGTCGGTATATCGGAGTGCTGAAGTGTTTATACAGTAGAGCTACGATGGCTATCCGAGTACAGAACCAGAGTACGAAACCTATCCAATTGCAGAGAGGTGTAAGACAGGGTGACGTTATATCCCCGAAACTCTTCACCGCTGCATTGGAAGACGTTTTCAAGCTTCTGGACTGGAGAGGATACGGTATTAACATCAATGGCGAGTACATCACTCACCTTCGATTTGCCGACGATATAGTCCTTATGGCAGAATCGCTGGAGGAGCTAAGCACTATGCTCAATGACCTTAATAGTGTCTCCCAACGGATAGGTCTTAAGATGAACATGGACAAAACAAAGATTATGTTTAATGTCCATGTCACACCTATGCCTGTAGTTGTTGGGAGCACTAAGCTCGAAGTTGTTGACGAGTATGTTTACCTGGGACAAATAGTCCGACTAGGTAAGTCCAACTTCGACCGAGAGGTCAATCGACGGATTCAACTCGGCTGGGCAGCGTTCGGGAAGCTACGACACATCATTCGTCAGAAATACCTCAAAACCTTAAAACAAAATTGTACAACCAGTGCGTATTGCCAGTGATGACTTACGGAACTGAGACGTGGTCCTTCACTGCTGGCCGTATGAGGAAGCTCAAGGTCGCTCAGCGAGCTATGGAGAGGGCTATGCTCGGAGTTTCTCTGCGTGATAAACTTAGGAATAAGGATATCCGCAGTAGAACCAGAGTAACCGACACAGCCCAACGGATTAGTAAGCTGAAGTGGCAGTGGGCCGGCCATATAGCTCGAAGAACCGACAACCGATGGGGAAGAAAGGTTCTCGAGTGGCAGCCTCGTACCGGTAGGCGAAGTGTAGGGCGTCCCCCCACAAGATGGAGTGACGACCTGGTAAGACATGCAGGAAGTCGATGGATGCAGGTGGCTCAGGACCGTGCTTTGTGGCATTCCTTGGGGGAGGCCTATGTTCAGCAGTGGACTTGTGAAGGGCTGTAATGATGATGATGATGATGAATACCTTATATTTGAGGGTCTCTTTAAGAGGGCGGTTTCTGTCTTAATTCAGAATTATCAGCGACATTGTTTTCAAAATAAGTAAGTCTAAACGGCGACAGACTTTTCGTTACGGGAAAGTTATGTGTGTAGAAAATCAACGCCAAGTCACTGCTAATTAATTGCCCTTGAAGAATCAAGTGAGGCATTTGAAATTACGATGGTCGTACAGACTAATAATAATAAAAGAATTTTATACTGTGGTGGTTTTATAATGTTATTTTATAATTATTTATTTTTAAAACATATACTTAAATAATATTTTTTTACCTATATTTAATATTATTTACATACTATATTATTTTGTTAAAAAAAAAACTGTGCGTAATTTTTGACGCCATACTATAACAGTTTGATATCCTATTTTTATAATATACTACCTGACAAGGCAGACGTTGTTCTGCCCTTTTCGACGACCCTTCATATAAAAAATCCTTAAATTCGTTAAAAAAAAATATTGAGTGTCACTTATCAGGATAAAAACTATCCTATCTCTCAATTTGGAGTAAACTGCACAGAGTGTGCAAAAATTCATTGAAATCAGTTCAGTAGTTTAGGAGTTTGTCGCAGACAAACAACGTGACACGTAATTTTTATACATTAAGATTTACACAAACTTTTATCGACGTAAATATGACATTAGGAACATTTGATGTCGCAAGTGTGGAGGCATCCAAAAGAGATAATGTTCGAATATCGATAATTTTCCAAACAGACAAGACATTCAAAACAAACGTCATAGATTCCATGCCAAAAAATGAAGTAAGAGGCGACAGAGGGAAACTGAGACAGAAGATAGACAGGAGTATCTTTCTGATAACAGCAAAAAGCAATAAAAACTGCGGTTGTTAACCCGCTCGTTAAGCGTGGCAACTATGGCAATATACGCCCCATGACGAAAGTTTACAAAAAGAGGGCTCCCAGTCCTCGACGGCTCCGCTACTCCTGGCTTTGGTGGCGACAATGGTAACGGTGAGGTAGGAGGTACTAAGAATCTCCGGTGGAGGTTCAGTTGCCACTAAGACGACTCGACATGGCAACATACAAAGCACGCACTAACGCATCGAAGAAGGTAAATATCGAATTCGTTATATCACCGGAAGGGCGACCATCTGTCCCAAGGACGTGTCGGATTTATCGTCCGCAAGTCTCTCGTTAACAACGTTGTAAAGATTGGGAGTGTGTCGACGAGAGTTGCGTACCTTATACTCAGAACCACCAAACGGTATTCGCTGGAGTGAAAACCGGTAGTGATCACTGAATGGTGAGAGGCACACTGAACCTAAACGTTAAGTTGGAGAGGTCACGTCTAATGATACCAACACTCCGTCCCCCTCGTGCTCTAATCCATAGTTCCGAAACCCTTTTACCCCGAGCTCGAAAACTTTTTCAGTGCCTAGAAGATTACAACGCGGTGGACGATATGAACGACAAGCTCGTGGAAACTGCCCATGCCGTCGGAGCTAAGTTCTGCAAGACCCGCCGCAGAAAAACACAAAAACTCTCCGATCACACTCTTAATCTCGTGGCTGTTAAACGGGATATGAAACTGCAGTCTTTAGTAGATTTGACAGCATACGGGCAACTGAACAGACAGATCTCCAAATGCATGCGGCGGGACTTACGCATTTTTAATACTGGTCGTATTGAAGAAGCGATCGAGCGGAACCAGGGCTCCAAAGTCTTTGCTAGAGATCTGTCTGCCAGAAAGAGCCAACTGTCGAAGCTGAAGACCGAGTGTGGCAGCATCGTTTCCAGGACACCTGAGATTTTGAGTGAGATTGAGAAGTTCTATGGGCAGCTGTATACATCATCGTTGGAGCCACACGCATGTGTAACGATCCAAGAGAGAGTCTTATCCAACACTATTCACGTTAGTCTGAGCGAGATTAAAATGGCTCTCCAGCACCTTAAAAACGGCAAAGCCCCAGGCGAAGATAAAAATACAGCGGAGCTTCTAAAAGCGGGTGGAAAACCGGTACTTGAAGTCCTTCAGAAGCTCTTTAATTCCGTCTTCCATGATGGCATTACAGCGGAGGCGTGGAGCAGAAGTGCGGTGGTCTTGTTCTTCAAGAAAGGTGACAACGCTCTCTTGAAGAACTACAGACTGATTTCTCTTCTGAGCCGCGTCTACGTGCTGTTTCCGAGAGTCATTACGAATCGTCTCGCATGCAGACTTGACGACTTCCAGCCTCCCAAACAAACCGTTTTCGGAAAAGGCTTTAGCACCATAGGCCACTTACATATACGTCGCAAAATTGTACAGAAGTCCGAGGAGTTTGTTTAATAGTTCACATACGTTAGACAATTTGCCACTTTGTCTAGCGTATGTGGACTTTGTCTAGGGTAGTACAGAAGGCACACGCTCGGCTGTGGTCGGCTTCACTCGGTCACTGTGACGTAGGCGCGGGACACAAAGCTTGTTGTCTTGCAATACTTGCTCGACGTGCTGAAGCTCGGCGGCCAGATGTTTTCTGTCACAGATCCCTCGTGCTCTCTGAAACAAAGATTTTCCCACCAGGTTGGTATGGGTCTTTTCCCTATACATATTGTGACCAATAAATAGTGTTATCAGGATTTCGGATGACTAAAACATCTAGGAAAGCTAAAGAATTGTTTGCTTCTAACTCCATTGTGAATTGTATTTTAGAGTTTATGGAATTAAGTTGGTCTAAAATTCAGTTACTTTGTCAGATGGTAAAATTGTGAAAGTGTCGTCTATGTACCACTTGTAGAATCTTCGATTTACAGGAGCAGTTAGAAGGACTTTCTCCTCAAAGTCCTCCATGTATATGTCGGCTACTATGGGAGATACAGGTGAGTCCATCGCCACACCATCTACTTGCTTGTAGATTTCCTCCTTCCACAATAGATACTTGGATGTAAGGCAGTGTTTGAGTTATACTGCACATTCTGTAGGCATGTTGTATTCTTCTAGGTTTCTGGTTACAATTGAGATGCAGTCTTCAAAAGGTAAGCATGTAAATAGTGACTGAACATCAAAACTGACCATAGTTTCATTGTCAGCGAGATGTAGGTATTTTATCTCACTAACAAAATGGTACGAATCCTTTGTGTGTGCTTTAGTATGTCCTATCAGTAGTGACAGAATTTTGCCAAGAGTTGAGCCAAGTTATAAGTTGGTGAATCGATTTGGCTCACTGTGGTATGTAGTGGAGCGTTTGGTTTGTGTATTTTCGGTAACCCATATAACGTCGGTGGTTATATGGGTTTGATTTATGGTTTAGTACACGGTGGTATTATCGAATTTACGTCGAGATTTAACTTTTCGGAGTTAGTCTTTATTAGATCGCTAGTTGATTTAAGCACATTGGTTGTAGGGTCTGTTTTGACCTTTTTATACGTACTTTTGTCCGATAAAATTTGTTGTATTTACAAATTATAATCTTACGTATCCATTACTACCGTAGCATTTTCTTTATCTGCACGGAGAATCGTGAGCTCTGGTCTATTGCGTAAGTTGTACAACGCTTTAATCTCGTCTTTGGGGAGATTTAGTTTCGGCACTGAAATTCGACGTAACAAGGACGAAATGTCTTGACGTATGGCCTGTCAATCTTTCTTTCCCACATTGTTTTTAAACAGAAAATCCTTAACGTTGCAGATAATTTGCGAAAAATCTCGTATGAGGAAAGAAGTAGTAGAGAAGAGTAGTAGTACTTGTTAGTGTATCCAGACGCGGAAAGTCTTAAATTTTTTATAAGACAAAACGTCTGATTTTGGTGAAATTAATATGTAATTTTATTAACAATGGACACCGAAATTGTTAAATTTATCTATAATAGAATATGTAGTTTTTTTTCTAGAAGAAAGTAAAACAGTTTCACAGTTGCAATATCTGTATGTTCATATTCCATTTAATTTTTAACGTTGAAAATTTACAAGTCGGCCAAGTATTTTCGTAACAAGGCGGAGTTTGATCATTGGAGTGGCTTCTAGCGGAATGGGCCATTAATGAAATTCCATTGATGTTGTCTAAACTTTACGATGAAACGTTTAATAGCTTTTGCGATCTTTATATTTATCGTGATAGATCTGTAATTTAGCTTTATCAGTCATAATTTCAATGGGCATTATAACTAGACTTGACTTTGATTTTGTCTTGAATTAATTAATTCACGATTTTTTAAAGCATTACAATATTTAAATCTGTCTTACATTTATTTAAATACATGCAAATTCACAAATTTGGTGTCTAAACACAATCCGTATCTGAAAACAGTTTTAAATAGTTTTTTTATAATAGATTAAATGTAACGGTCAAAAATTTGTGTATCCATTTAAAAATATCAAATGCAAACCTTCTTTCTTTATTAACCTGTAAAAGTCCACTGCTAGCCGTGCACCTTTCCTGTTGTAAGGAATATGTGACTTAAGTAATCGTCACACTTGGCAATTAGACTGGCGATCGTAGTAGCACTAGCAATCAACGTATCGCACCTTGGTTGATTCTCTCTGTCTAAGTCCTGGTAATAAAAATAGATGGATATACTGCCATCTGTCGGAAGTTATAGATTTTTTCTGGCATACCACATAGTCGCCACTTACAACATCCATGGGACGATATTATTTGTCAATTTCCATCAAGTAACGCGCATGTTCGTTTTTTTTTATAGAAGAGGGGATATTTTTCAAAGGAGCATGCGGCTCACCTCATGGTAAGTGACTACCGTTGCCCATGAACAACTGCAACACCAAGGGAACCAGGGGAATTGCAGAAGCGTTGCCGGCCTTTTAAAAAGGAGTAGGCTCTTTTCTTGAAGGTCACTAAGTCGTATCGGTCCGGAAAAATCGCTGATGGTAATCGATTCCATAAGGCAGTCGTGCGAGAAAGAAGACATCTTCTAAATCGTACAGTGGTGGACCGCCAATCAGCCAGATGGTGTGGATGGTATCGGGAACTGTGTCGCGATGTGCGTTCGTAAAATTTGGCGGCTGGGATTAATCTGAACAATTCCTCAGAGCACTCATCGTGGTAAATTCGAAAGAAATTGCAAAGGGTTGTAACATCACTTCGCAGTGCCAATGAATAGAGCCGATCTGAAAGGACTCGGTCGTTGACGATTCGAGCCGCTCTGCGCTGGATGCGGTCAAGTGGAAGGATCGGCAACTGGGGAGCCACTGCCCAGAGATGGGAACAGTATTCCATGTGAGTCCGAACCTGCGCCTTGTGAAGTTGCAGGCGGCGTGCCCGAATGAAATGCTGTCCCGCTCTGCTGAGCATGCCAAGCTTTTAAGAGGCCAATTTGGCCTTCTCTTTCAAGTGACTACGAAACTGCACGTCATTTGATATGTAAACGCGCAAACTTGTGTCTTCAGAGGATTAAACTGGACTAGATTTAGTCGCCCCCAATCCGAGACTTTGTTCAGCAAAGACTCAATTTCAGACACAAGTTTGTTCCGGTACTCGGCGATGTTTTCCCGAGAAATATTGGCACGGCCGGTGTATAGAGCATTCAGTCCATACCAGTGCTATCATCCGCATAGCAATGAATGTAAGCAGTTAGCAACATATCATTGATATGCAGAAGAAACAGCGTTGGTGATAGCACACAGCGTTAATAGGCTTGTGGTCGGAGCATGCACCGTCTACAACGACATTGATGCTCCGATCTGCAAAGAAGCTAGTGATCCAATTGCACAATTTCTCCGGAAGCCCATAGGATGGAAGCTTCGAAGGAAGCGCTTTGTGCCAAAACCGATCGAAGGCCTTCGCAATGTTCAAACTAACGGCCATCGCCTCCCCCTTGGACTCTACTACTTCCGCCCATCTATGGGTCAGGTAGACCAGAAGATCACCAGCTGATCGACCCCGACGATAACCGTATTGGCGGTCACTAACCAGCTGGTGATCCTCAAGGTACCGCATGAGCTGACAGTTAATAATGGATTCCATTATTTTGGAGGACAAGTAGGTGATGGCGATAGGCCTGTAGTTATACGGGTCTGAGCGGTCACCTTTTTTAGGGATCGGTGGTCAAAAGCGGTCTCCCATGAATTCGGGACTATGCCTTGGGAGTAGGAGTACCGGAAAATATTCTTTAGGACCGATGCCAACTCCGGAGCATACGTCCTTAGCACAATTGGGAGGATTCTGTCAAGCCCACTCGATTTATGGATGTCCAGGGATAGAAGTGCTTTGAGAACCGAGCGCTGTGAAAACAGCACATCCGGCATGGAGCATTCACACCGCGGGATGGTCGGCGGTGTTTTCCCCCCGTCATCAAGAGTCGAGGTGGACGCAAAAAGGGAGCCTAAAAGGTCGGCTTTGTCTTTTGCGGCTTAGGCCAGTGAGTCGTCCTCCCTGTGTAGAGATGGTAGTGATGGCTTATAGAAATTCCCGTGGACAGCTTTCGCGAGAGACCAGAATGCACGAATTCCCGAAGGAAGGCGAACTAGTTTCTCGCCAATTCTGCCTATGAGCTCTGACTTTGCCTTGGCAATAACTCTTTTGAAAGACCTGGAGGCAAAGTTATATTTCTTTTTAAGTGTGCTGGCGTTTACATCCTGAGTCGCCGAAGCCGCAGCCCAGGCTTAATAACACTCCTGCTTACTGCGTAATGTAGTCTTAAAGGAGCGACCAAACCAAGGTTAAGATCTGCCTCCGATGGGTACCACAGATGATGGAATAAATAGTTCCACTCCTTGTAGCAACACATCAGTGACAGTCAACAACAGCGCTGGGATCATCCGACAAGAAGCAAATCCGCCCTCATGGGTAGGATGCAAAGAAAGACCGCATTTCGTCCCAATCCGCCGAATTGTAATGCCAAACACGGCGGCGACCTGCAGAACGCAACCGCGAGGGGAGCGTGAAAGGCACCACACTCCGGATCACAAAACGGTCCGAAGAGCCGAGAGGGGCATCGACGGAAACCCGCCCGGATGATAGGTCAGCAGAAGGTCCAACAGGGATGGTGTATGATCCTCCACATCTGAAATCCACGTAGGCGAAGTAACCAGTTGTGTCAGACCAAATGCCAAGGCAAAGTCATAAACAGATCTTCCCGCATGATCGGTTAAACGTGAACCGAGCCATTCGGCGTGGAGGGCGTTAAAATCGCCAAGGATTACGATCTCTGCGGATGGGACCTGTTGTAGCAAGGAATTTGTAGCCATTTGGACGTGATCGATGAGTTGATCTGTTTCGGCCTTACCGCTATGGGACTTATAGAGGCACCCGTAGACGCACGGATGGTCGTCGCTGTCTACGCGTAGCCAAAGGATGGACAGGTCCGAACCTTCAAGACGGCCGAGGCGTCGAGAACAGATGTCCTCTCTGATTTACACGCAAACTTCAGCCAAGGCACAAAGGAGTGCTCCAATTTGTACCCCGGGTAGGAAAGATATGAAGTATCAGCCGAAGAGGACACCTGCGTCTCTGTCAGAAAGAGCAAGGCCGGCTTCGCCGTCTCGAGGTGGTAGTGGACGGCGTTTAGGTTCGAGTGAAGTCCCCTGGTGTTGCAGAAATTTACGGATAGCATGGCAGGGGTTGCCTTGGTATTGTTGCTCAGTTTGCCCCGAGCAGTTATGTATTTGAGCGGAATTTTGCCCCCCTAGAATACGCGGGACAGCCTGAGCACCCACACTCAGGAGTGGAATAACATGGTCGTGGATGCTCAGCGAGGGATTACAAGGGGTATTACCAGGGGTACTGGTACCCTCCTGGGGTAGTCTTTGGTGTAATTCTTAAACAGTGGTAGAGCCACGCGGCAGCTTTTGCTGTCGCACGGATGGGCCGGCTCGAACCGGGGTGGTACCACGACCTCACAGAAAACCAGCGTGAAGGAGAGATTTACCTCTGCGTTTCGCTTGGTGAGTGCAGGTGGCCGGAGGCCCTTTTTACTGGAAATGAGGCATTCCATCATAGTCCTCACGGGTGACAACGCATCTACATTTTGATTTGTAATAGAGGATAGATGTAGATGTCTATGGGCCGCAGTAACCACTTACCATCAGGTGGACTGTGTGCTCGTTTGTCACCCTTATCCTATAAAAAAAAAAATTCCGCTACCATGTTGATGAGGGCGGGGGGGATTGGGCCTCCGGCCTCCTGCACTCACCAGACGAAACGCAGAAGCAGAGCTATGTGACACTATAAAATCTGCAGCAAAGAAAAATGTGGAGAATATATCCCGTCAGATCTTATCAATACAGAAATTTCTGAAGAGAGATTTTTCACCAGGTCAAGCTAAATTATTTTAAATATTTGGTCTCAGGTTCAAATTCTGGTTAATATAGAGAACCGAAAACGCTTTTTACTGATTACTACTAATTCCATCTTAGTCAATATTGATGATGTGTGTGTGTGACGTGTTACGTTTAGCAGCATTTTACGCATTTATGCTCATATACACACACCCTACATCTATCTTCGATTAAGAATCAAAGTTCAAATGCGTTGTCACCCCTTAGGATCCATATAGGTTTACAGGTAGATTTTAAGGCTAATTAATATTGGACGAAGAATAATATTATTGTATTGTGGCTAGTTTTAAATATAGTATTAAATATATACCTTCCCTTTTTTTCGTAAAAGGTCTATTTACTTGTAGGCAGTATTTGACTTAATTTTTTCCCTCTTCGCCCCAGACCTCTGTAGAGCATAGTTGTTTCTAATCCACATTATTTTATGATTTTTATTGGTAAAATATAATTTAGTAAAATTAAATCAGTGACAAATAATAGGAGTGCATAAAGTGTGACTAGTGCAAATATTGCCGGTAGGACCCTACGTACAATATCTGCGGTGCAGTGCGTCATCGTGCATCATCGCTAGTTATGCACAACATCTCTGTGTGTGCACTACGTAACACTGCTACTCAACTCATCGCTGCGTGAGCGCAACATATTTGTGTGTGCGCTACAAAACATATCGAGTCAACGTATCTCTTTGGCTCCATGCCGCCCTGGTAACGCAAACGCACGATGCAACGATCTTATAGTGCAAGATATCGGCTCTGTGATTTTGGTATTACTCTCTAATATTTATAATATCCTAGTAATATTATCTAGTAAAAATATAAGAATAGAGGCGTCCTTAACCTCGACTGGAGGCGACCTTAATATGGAGTTTTTTGCTAGCATATAAGCGGCCGAAACAATTTGATTTACAAGTTTTTATTACTACACAGTGTGTTTCGCTCATAAAACCTGTAACGCAAAATAAACTTCTTAACTGTAACTTGTACGGCCTGTAAATTGCACCTACATTATATGTGTACCAATTATGCCCCAGCTGACTTAAGAGAACATAGGGACTCCCCGAAAAAATATTTTATTTGTTGTAGCTGTGCGCAAATAACAAGAAGAAACTGAAACGAAATATCAAAAATACAACCTTCGAGAATGTCAAAGAGTCCAGAACCTTAATTAGATACAAAAAAAGAGTCCAAACCATACTCCGAAAAACTGACATACGAGGGAGTCAGTAACTTGTTGGACATTAAACTTAAGGATAAAATTCAAAAACTGTTAACCCTTTTAATTAAATCCCAGAAAAACAAGCTTGAGGATATTAAAGTTAACTACAAAGAAATTGAGCAAAGGAACTCCAATATTGAAAATAATATTGCCATCTTAACAACACAAAACAAAGCTTAATAAATTAGAGATAAAAAGTAAACAAGAATGAGAAATCATCACAATTTTAGAAGAAAAACTAGAGGATCAACAAACGTTAAATTGGAAAACAGGTGTTGAATTGAAAAAAAATCCTTAAAAGAAGAACGAAACCAAAGAAGACCTTGTAGAGATGGTTGCTTGCTTATCGAAATCAGTAAACTGCGACATAACGAAATATTTAACTGACTTTAATGCCGCCTTAAATAGTCTAAATTTGAATCCTTATGACGATTTATATTAATTTACAGACGCAAACACTGTAATTTATATATTGATCCATGAAATATCTATGGCATGGATAAGCACACCAAAATTTTAGCTATTCTTTAGACAAAGAGATTTATCAAGCCCTGGATGATAAAAGGTATACTTCGATGCATAAGAAACAGAAAAGATATTAAAAAAAACAAAAACTAGATCCAACAATTGAAATATTAAAAATCACCTACCGTCGTTACCGAATATTTTGTAAAAATCTTAGTAATAACAAAAACGTAAACATGATAGTAGCGTCATTTCTAAATCTTGTAAAAATAATAAAGTTCTCTGGATAAATGCAGTAACTCAATTAAAAAACAAGAAGGTTTCAAATTCGTGTTTATTAAATATAAAACCTACACCAAAGGATTCAGTTAATAGTTTATACAAATATTTTTCCGGAATGGGTCGTTGCCTAGCAGAAAAAAAAAGCTAAAATGTTGTACAGCTCGATTCCTAAATCCACATCTATTATTGCACTCATATACTCTTTTGTTTGCTCAAAACATATAATGCTTAATTTGAGGGGGTGTTGATGATTCTTGACTATGATAGTGCTCCCATCATCATCATTATCCCTTCACAAGTCCACTGCTAAACATAGACCTCCCACAAGGAATGCCACAAGGCACGGTCCTGAGCCAAATGCACCTATCGACATCCTGCATATCTTACCCGGTCGTCACTACATCTAGTGGGGGAACGCCCTACACTTCGGCCGCCGGTACTAGGCCGCCACTTAAGAGCCTCTTTTCCCCATCGGTTGTCGGTTCTTCGAGCTATATGGCCGCCCATCACCACTTTAGCTTACTAATCCGTTGAGCAATGACGGTCACTCTGATTCTACTGCGAATATTCTCATTTCTAAGTTTATCACGCAGAGAAACTGTATATCCCTCTCCATAGCTGCGCGACATTGAGCTTCAGAATCAGGCCAGTAGTTAAGGACATCATCTCATTTCCATAGGTCATCACTAGCAACAAGCACTGGTTGTATAGTCTCGTTTTCAAGTTTTGAGCGACCTTGAGATTCCTCATCCGGCCAGCAGTGAGGGACCACGTCTCAGTTCCGTATGTAATCACTGGCAACACGCACTGGGTGTATAGTTTCGTTTTCAAGTTTTGAGGTATACCTGACGAGAAGATGTGCCATGATTTCCCGAACGCTGCTCAACCAAGTTGAATCCGTCGATTGACCTCTCGGTCGAAGTTGGACTTACCTAGTCGGACTATTTGTCCCAGGTAAACATAGTCGTCAACAACTTCGAGCTTTGTGCTCCCAACAAATACCGGCATAAGTGTGACATGATCTTTGTTATGTCCCTGTTCATCTTAAGACTTATCCATTCGGAGACACTATTGAGGTCATTAAGCATAGCGCTTAGGTCCTTCAGCGATTATGCCGTATGCACTATATTGTCGCCAAATCGAAGGTGAGTGATGTACTCGCCATTGATGTAATTACGGTATCCGTAATATATTATAAGGGGTGGAGCAATGCTGCAGCTATATAAGTAGTATAGTTGTAGCACGAATGGGTCGGCTCGACCGGGGAAGGACCAGGCTTTCACAGAATACCAGCGTGAAATAGCAGCTTGACAGTGCTGTGTTTCGTAAGGTGAGTGTAGAGAACCGGAGACCTTATTTACTGGAATCAGGCATCTGCATTTTGATTTGTAATAGAGGATGTCTATGGGCCGAGGCAACCACTTACAGTTACAGTTATGAGGCAACCAACAGGTGGACTGTGTACTCGTTTGTCTCCCTCACTATAAAAAAATCCTTTCCAGTCCAGAAGCTTAGGGGATATGACGTCACCCTGTCTTACACCTCACTGCAATTGGATAGGTTTCGTACTCTGGTTCTGTACTCGGATAGCCATCATAGCCATACTGTACGAGCACTTCAGTACTTCGATATAGCGACAATCAACTTGGCACCGCTGAAAGGACTGCAGCACCGCCCAAATTTCGACGGAATCAAAGGCTTTCTCATAGTCAACATACGCCAGACATAGTGGCAAATTGTACTCTTAGGACTTCTGTACAATTTGCCGAAGGGTAGTATGTGGTCTATGGTACTAAAGCCTTTTCGGAAACCGGCTTGCTTGCGAGGTTGGAAGTCGTGAAGTCTGCGTGCGAGACGATTTGTTATGACTCTCGAAAACAGCACGTAGACGCGGCTCAGAAGGAAAATCTGTATGTAGTTCTTCAAGAGAGCGTTATACCTTTCTTGAAAAACAAGTCTACTGCATTTTTGCTCCATGCCTCGGGTTTTTGTGCCACCATGTAAGACGGAATTAAAAAGCTTCTGAAGGACTTCAAGTACCGGTTTTCCACTCGCTTTCAGAAGCTCCGCTGTAATTCCATCCTTACCTGCGGCTTTCCATTTTTAAGAGGCCGGAGAGCCATTCTAATCTCGCTCAGACTGATTTCCGGGTTATCATCGAAATATTGTTGGATAAGACTCGCTCTTGGATCGTTACTTACACTTACGTGTGGCTCCAACGATGATGTGTACAGTTGCCCATAGAACTTCTCAATCTCACCCAAATCTCAGGTGTCGCGGAAGCGATGCTGCTACATTCGGTATTCAGCTTTGACAATTAGCTCTTTCTGGCAGACATATATCTGACATAGACTATGGAGTCCTGGTTCTGCTCGATCGCTTCTCAATACGAGCAATATCAAAGTTGCGTAAGTCCCACCGCCTGCATTTGGAGATCTGGATGTTAAATTGCCTATATGCTGTCAAATCTACTGAAGACTGCAGCTTTATATCCCGTCTAACAGCCATGAGATTAAGAGTGTGATCGGAGAGTTTTTGTGTTCTTCTGCGGCGGGTCTTGCAAAACTTAGCTCTGACCGCATGAACAGTTTTCACAAGCTTGTCATTCATATTGTCCACTGCGTTGCAATCTTCTAGTGACTGTTTCGTAGCTCGAGCTAGGAGGTTTCGGGGCTTTGGATTAGAGCACGGGGGGGACGGATCGTTGACTTCACTAGACTACACCTCTCTAATTTAGCATTTATGTTCAGTGTGCCTCTAACCATTTAATGATCGCTACCAGTTTTTACTCTCGCGATCACTGAGACATCACTGAAAAGCTGCTGCCTAGTCATCATAATAAATTCAATCTCATTTTCGTCGAACCGTCGAGGCTTCACCAGGTTCACTTCCTGTGGGGCCGCTTCTGGAAGTAAGAGTTCATCATAATAAACAGTTCCTCTTTCTCCATGAAGTCAGCCAGCTGCTGGCCCCTTGGGTTCCGTTGCCCTATTCCAAATTTCCCTCTTTTCAGCTCACCGTTCTTTCTTGTGCCTAGTTTTGCGTTGAAGTCACCAACAACGTATAGTGATTTTTGGAGGAATGCATGGCTCTAGAGATATCCTCATGCATTTTCTCCACCTCCCGGTGATAGAACAGTTGCCGAATTCGAGGAGTACCGTGTCCTCCCCCTTCCCTCCCTCTTCCAGCTCAAGGATCTTCTCGTCAGTCCTCAGGGTGCGTGCGTTATAAGATTCCAGGTCGAGTCGTCGTAAGTGGCAACGGAACCTCCACCGGAGATTTTTAGCACCCTCTGCACCGCCGTTACTATGGTCGCCATTGTAACTCAGAATAGCGGGGCTGTAGGGGACTGGGGGCCGTCCCTTCATTACTATCATGGTGAGCACGTTGGCAACCGCAGTTTTTTAGTGTTGTTTTGCTGTTATCAGAAAGATGCTGCAGCCCATCCTCTGCCTTAGTTTCCCCCTGTCGCCTCTTACGACATCTACGGGAACTTATGGGGTAGTGAGTATTCTTACCCGCCACTACACGGGTAGGATAAAATACCACGGATATTGCTCCCGGGTAGGATAAAATTCCATACAGGTTTTTAAGTTGGGAAAGGATTTATTTATGTCCGTGTTCACTTACCTTATAAACCTCTGTTTTACGAGTGGTATATTTCCTAATGCACTTAAACAATCATTAGTTACAACTGCTTATAAAAATAGAAACAGAGATGATATAAGTAACTACCGTCTTATCTCTGTCGTACCAGCTTTGTCTAAAATTGTAGAGAAAATCTTAAATACTAGTATATTGAAATAATTAAATAAATAAAATATTTTATAAAATCAACAATTTAGCTTTAGAAAACACCTTTCCACAGAAGATGCTGTGTTTGCATTAAGCCTTTTAATCGTAAAGAATTTAAATAATGGCAAAAAGTTTATTACAGTATTTTTAGACCTGAGAAAGGCTTTTGACAACATTGTCTTTGGCTGAACGCACAATTATCAGCATCGTACGCATCGTAAACGCCGTACGCGCTAATTTTTACTGATGATCTCGCACATTTGCACGTACGCATCATCCGCGCCGTACGTAAATCTACTGTATTACCAACGACTTTTGTAGTTTTTCCAACCACTAGTGTGAAATTGCCCGCTCGAAACCACTATGGAAAAAATATAGTAATAGCCTGCTTATTGCTAGAGGAAGAAGAAAATAAAATTCAAAGAAAAATCAGATTCTTGATTCATGATATTAATTTAAAAAGGCAATTGTATGGATAATATACTTTATGTAAAGACTTAATAGATGATGATGAACGATTGTTTAGATATTTGCATTTAACATACAAGAAATTTCAAGAATCGCTACATATACTACATTCATATCTTTTTTTGGAAAACTTAAGATTTAGAAGGCCACTTGAACCAGAGAAAAGACGTATTGTATGTATAAGGTAAGTATTTTTATTGATAGTTAAGTAATCAGGTATAATTGGGTTTTTGAATTAAATTTAACTATTTTTTTTAGTTCAGTATTTAAATAATTTATCACTGATAATCAATGCAAAAAAATTCAACTTATGTATAGTTAATTACGAATTAAGTTACAAAAATTATCACGTAAGTCGAAACTACCAGTTATAGTGGAAAATCTACTAAGATGGCAGCATTAGACAACACTGAGTATCAGCACGCGCCAAAGGCGCCGCATTATATGACATTATCGGCATGCGTCCTTCAATATTCGGATACCTACCGCATTTTATAAAAGTCAGCGCGTACGGCGTGGGTGTGATGTATGAGGTTTCATATGATTTAATACAACAAATTCGTAAATTCGGCGCGTACGGCACGTACGGCGCGTGCGGCGCGGATAAATATGCGTTCAGCTTATTCCTGACCATTTAGATTTATTGAAGCTTATTGGCTTTAGGGATACTTCTCTAAACCTGATGTTCAGCTATGTACATGAGCGCACTCAGTGTGTTTGTGTAGACGCTGGGTGACGAAGAAAATGTTATTTTCGGCTTCCCTCAAGGTAGCGTCTTAGGGCCTGCGTTGTTTTTGGTTTATATTAATGAGCTGTACAAACTTTCTTTTCCTCACGATCACATCCTCTACTGTGCTGACGATACAACTATTACTTTTTCGGAAGGCACTTGGGAGGAAGTGAAAATACGTGCAGAATCTGGACTTAAAACTATAGTAGCAACATTTGTTTCGCTATGAACAATTACACTTAACCACCAGTTAACTTCAGATTTAAAATACACAATTGCCAAGACAGCCTATTTTCTATCTGTGATTATACTGTTATTAATAGAGTAGACAAAACAAAATATTTATGTGTTGTTATTGACCACAGACTGTCTTAGTATAAGCATATTTAATTAATAACTGGCCGCATAAGAATATTAATGTGGATTTTCAAAAAGTTAAGACATGTAACAATCCCCGAATTACTAAACAAAGTATATACAGCACTGGCTAAATCAGTTCTCACTAATAGTATCCCAATATGGGAAGGAGCTTTAAAACAAGATTCCTTGAGGTGGAACGAGATCAAAGAGCCCTGCTTTTGGTCTGCTATTTTAAACCATACTGATTCGCCATTACTGACATTTATAATTTGTCTGGTGTCTTGTCAGTTTGAAAGTTATATATTTTGTTCTTATTGCTTAAAATTCAAAAATATAGCAGGTATGAACATGACAAGGCAAACAAAAGAAGAAATGACTTAGTTCTATATATTGATTGCCGTAAAACGACATTTGCTTCAGTACAATATGAGAAAAGGGTGGTATACGTATATAATAAAATAAATAAAATCTTAAGAATAAATGCATTGCATAGCATAGAAGTTAAAAATAAAACAATAGAATGGTTGAAAACTTTAAATTACAACAAAACAGAAATATTTTTAGAAACAATTACTTAACTTGTTTTTCATTATTAATAATTTACTAAATATACACCTCAACATGCACACACCACCTACACGTACACTGCACAATCACACAACTAACGCCTACCGCTTTTTTATTGTAAAAATACTATATATTATAAGTTTTACTATAAGTCAAAAATCAATGTGTTACCCAAGTTCTAAACACTTATTTATATAAATGAAGGATGGAAAGAACGGAGACTCCTAACACAAGTTTCCTAACTTAAAAGGAGTGTTCCAACAATGTGTTTAATTTTAAGTATTACTGGAACGAAAACAAAGATTTTTGATTTTGATTTTTATGTTTGGCAGGCGGATCGAAGCTCCAGGTGTTTACCTCAGCCGTTAGCGAAATAATTTTACCCCCATTTATTTATTTATTCTTTATTGCATTCTTAAGAACAAAATAATACAAAGGGCCGACTTAATATCATGAGGCATTTTCTACCACTCAACCCATGGAGTAATGAGAATTTGGCGTAGGTGTAGCAATATAGAATAAAAATAAAATAAAAATACTATTCAATTACGTAATATACACATTTAACTAATAGAAAGACTATACAAATATAACCTATAGGGACATACATCTATCGGACGCCGTAAGATTTTTCTGCAATTTCACATAATCGCCTCTGACGTGACGAAATGTAGTGAAGAATATGATCTAATAGCGCCATTTTTCATAAAATAAAGATGTGAACGAGTAGCACATAGACACCTTCATCTATTCTTGATTAAAAATCAAAATGTAGATAGGTTGTCACCCCTAAGGTCTAAGATTGAATGTCTCGTTTCAAGTAAATAGGGTCTCCGGTTCTCTACACTCACCATAATTATGACAACAGTATTAAGCTGCTATATTCCGCTGGTATTCTTTGAGAGCATGGTCGTAGGGCAAGCCGACCCATTTAGAGCAGCGTGGCCTTACCACGTATAAATATATTTGATATAAGATTTTTGTTATAATGTTATATTACATAGAAAATTGTGTTACGAATATAATAAATATTTAAATTAAAATCCTCGCAACGCAATTAAAAATTCCTTTTATCAAGGACCCCTTAGTGTATCAAATAGCAAAATACTGTTCACCCTTTAAATTTGAACTGCGGAGCCCTCTATTTAGCATGCTTCAATTATTCAGGCTTCATCATATTGACCAGCGGAATATATAAGACATACTCGACAAACCTAAGATGGAAAGCTTTTCTTCCTTCTACAAAGGACAACTAATACTGGTCGTTTTGCATCACTATTAATTTATTTACCCTAATTAACATCAGACTTGTAATCCATATCCATACTTATATTATAAATCCGAGAGTTTTGCGTGTATGTGTATGTTTGTTATCTCCGCACGCTCAAACGGCTTGACGGATTTGGATGAAATTTGGTAAACAGATATAATATAACCGGGAATAACACATAGGATACATTTTACCACGGTAAAATAAGTTATTCCCACGGGAAAAGATGAAAACTTCATCTTCAGTTGAAACTGCTGAGCGGAAATGTAAAGAAACCGATGGAATATGACTCGGAATAACATAAATAGGCTTATTTTTACCGCGGTAAATAACTCATTTCCACTGGAAAAAACTTCGTCTTCAGGTAAACCGCTGAACGGTAATGCTAAAAACAGGTAGAACATGACCCGGAAAACATATTGACAAAGCTACATTTTACCGCGGTAAAATACTCAATCCCATGGGAAAACATAAATACTTCGGCAGCAGGAGAAACTGCTGAGCCGAAATATAAAAAAAAACAGATGGAATATGACCCGGAAGAACACATTTTTAATTTTTTACCGCGGGGAAAATATCTAGTTTTCATTGAAAAACACAATATTTAGTAAAAGTTATTCTTCTTCCGCGGGAAAACACGATATTTCCGACAGCAAATTGCGTTGACAAACTTTAGTTTAGCCATGCAAACTAGAGGGCGCTGTTAGTTTCTAAAACAGGGTATCGTTATGTTTTCCTCATTTGCATAAATATTTTCAAATTTTTAGTACAATTTAACTTGAAAAAACTTTTTTCGTTTGTTGCGTCTTTTTGAATTTTCTATGTCTTGTGTTTTTTTTATCTGATTTGGCGATTGTTATGGTTTTCTGATTTTGCTTTCGTTTTGGTTTTAATAAGTACGTATACCTAAGGTTGGTTTTGGGATTTAGAATTGATAGTAAGATTCTGATTATTTATTTAATAGTAAGTTAAGAGTATTTAAGTTAAATAAAAATAATATTAGTAGGTAATCATTTGATTTAGGTTTGATTTAATTAGTGTATTAATTATGTTTAGGATAATTAGCAGGTAAGGTTGTCATTTTGACACTACTACACTTGACTAATGTATTATTTATAAAAAACTCGCTATGACTCGCAAACGCAAGTCTAATCTTTCACAGAGCTCGAGCTATGAAGGTAGCTAGACAACAGGAGTCATCAGTGCAAGCCAAAGAGCGTAGAATTTCGGAGGCACAGCGACAGAGAGATGCTTGAGAGGGTGAAATATCTTCGCAAGCTGATGCTCGCCGTCAGAAAAACTCAGAACGCATTGCCTCTCAGCGTGCTGCTGAGATACTAGAGCAGCCTGATACCCGACGTTTGGATAATGCAGAACGCATGGCCTCACAGCGTAACTTTGAGACAACAGAAGCGGCGGCAACTCTACTTCTAGCAAATGCAGAGAGCGTGGCCTCTCAGCGGGCCTCTCAGCGTGCCTCTGAAACTACTGAAGAGCCGGCAACACGACGTCTTTTAAATGCACAGCGTATGGCTTCTCAGCGTGCCTATGAGACTTCTGCAGAGTCGGCAACACGGCGTCTAGCAAATACAGAGAGCATGGCCTCTCAGCAGGCCTCTAAAACTGCTGAAGAGTTGGCAACACGACTTTTATTCATTGCACAGCGAATGGCTTCTCAGTATGCCTCTGAGACTGCTGAAGAGGCGGTCGCGCGAAGATTCGCTGTTGCTCAACGACAAGCAGAACGTCGACAAATATTTGTCAGAAATAACAGGTCCCAGTGGCTGTCATCTTCCAGAAGTTCCATCGCCTCACACGCTTCCCGAAACGTGGCTTTTTCTTGTCCGTTGACTGATTTGAGGGCTTGATAACTAATCAGGCCCCTGACGCAGGTTAGCAATAATCATAAACAATAACACTCAAATTGTGTAACGTGCGCAGTGTAAATTCTGCCCAAGGCATCTGACGCTTTTACACCATGCCAGGCATCGACGGGGGTGCCTAGCACATGACGCTTCCATTTCTTTCGTGTTGAATTCCGCGTAGTATTTCCGCAAAGTCGTCTGTTTGGCATAGGTGGAAAATGCGGTAAGAGTGGTCTTGGGCGGAATCGATACGCGTTCGCGCGGCCACAGCGCGGTTCGAAATGTTGGCCTCGGCGAAATAAACACGCTTACCATTGGGAAGGTGCACCGAAAGATGTTTCACATTTCGTGAAGCGGCAAGCCTAAAATACGCCATGCCGCTTCATTGCTGCTCACATATCGACCTGCTCTAAACATCTGAACTTCATCTCTCGGGTCGATATTAGCGTTGCCCTGCTGCTGCCCGCTGAATATTGGCTGGGGTTCTTATAAATTAATTTGCTTAAATCCGCGTAAAGAAAGAAAATGATGTGTCCTGCCCAGTTTAAAGGGGACCTACCACCCTCCCTCAATCACGCGCACTATACCCGTCGCCGTTAATCCCAGAACTACGATTCGCCGCACTACGATTCCCAGCACTACGATCCCCAGCACCACCACCACCACACTAGGCACGACACACCACTATCGAAAATACAACACGTGATTCGCCTCTACACGAGGCATCCTCAGGTGAAGTAGACTCTGCGGAGGCTGGCCGCTAAGTGAGCGGCGAGACGAAACTACTGCTATTAATGATACCTGCTGACGCAACCGCGCTCCATTTATGTAAAGAGCAATTCGTCATGCGATCAATCACCACCTGACGTAAGCATATATTTGCTGTAAAATTAACAACAGACTACTACGATACGTCTGCCTACCCTTCAACCACGCAACCAATTGTTGGCCACCGCACCGTGAGGGTGACAACCGACTATGTTGCGAGGCTGTATGTCATCAAGGAGCAGGCTTAAACATGTTTAAGAGAGGCGAGTTGGAAACATTTGTTTATTCATTGCAACGTGCAAGCAGTGCAACGTTACCGCTATTATTTTTTAATATCTCTAACTGACTCTCTAACCTGAGGATGCCTTGTGTAGCGGCGAAACACATGTCGTATTTTCGAGAGTGGTGTGTCGTGCCTAGTGTGGTGGTGCTGAAGATGGTAGTGCTGGGATTAACGGCAACGGGTATAGTGCGCGCGATTGAGGGAAAGTGGGAGGTTCCCTTAAAACTGGGCAGGACACATCATTTTCTTTCTTTACGCGGAATTAAGCGAATTCATTTATAACAACCCCATTATAATGGATTTCCGCAAAGTAACGCCTGATTCTATCAATTATCTGAATATTGCCTGATCACTGCCCTTGTTTATGTATTAACAAATGTACTGAATGGCCAAAACCGAGTTACAAAACTCAAAATTAATCCAAAGTTTTGGCAAGCAGCGGTAAGTACGGGACCACAACGTCAACTACAACGTCTTGGGCAGTACTTCTAATTTAATTGTAATCCCACGTCCACCATCTGCGGGCGCTCTTCATCTGTACAGTGGATAACCATTGTCATTTGTTTTTGTCTCTTTTAGCAGCCCCCGAGGATACTTTTTGGTACACTTTCCGTCTTTCACGCACGAGGACGAAGGGTTCAGGATTCCACAAGTACCGTCAAGCATACTCTTAGTGATTGTATCGTAGAGTTGTTTATCCACTTCAGGGTCGGGCAACTCTGCTGATATCACATCATCAAGTTGGTCCAGCCACAATTTTTCTTTTAGCCACAGCAGCAAGTGCACGTGTGGTTAGCCACGCTTTTCCACTCCATTGAGTACATGAAGCACTGTGACTCGCCAAAAGCATGTCTTTTGGTAAGGAGGGCCACCAGTTTTGATCTTTAATTCTTAAAATCCGTGCTACGTTATCGTGGCGGTCCGTTTGGTTTTTGATCTATCATCATTTCTTCTTTATATTCTGACCAGGTTGGTTTGCACGTGAAAGTAATGAATAAGTCCGGCCGCCCATAGTTTCTGACGTAAGTGAACGCATCCTGGGTATATTTATGAAGGTATCGCGGACTATTTACAAACGATGATGGGAGAATCACCATCCGTCCTGGTCGTTCGGACTCACACTACTATAATTTGCAATGGCATCTGCAAATGGACATAATTTTCTGCACGCAACTTACTTTGGTTCAGTGATATAAATCTTAGATACTCACTCTCCATCTTAACGTGAATGACTTATAAAAATTAAGACAGAAGCACCCTTTTTTTTCTTTTTTTTTGCGGATGGAAAATCATCTAATGACGCCTTTCGCTGTGGGTGGAGCGGAAGGGAGTGTCAGACTTTTACTGACTAAAAACCATCCGTGTTCCTTCAGTGCCCTTACGTTCCGGAGCCGCGGTATCTCTTTCGAACAGCCCGCAGCCCCGGCAAGACAGAAGCACCCTACACCTCAATAATAGGTTGAAATCGTGGTCTCGGAACATCAGGTGAAATGAATACTAACCCATGCATGATACTTTTTTGTTTGGATTCGGCTGCCCAGTTGCTGGATTCGTTTGGGGAATATTGAATTGATATCCTTCCTGCCCTTTCCAGAATATAATTGGATAGTGAAGAGCATCGTAAAAGCGGTGCATATCGGCAAGCTTGTGAGGGAGTCATCGTGCTTACGTAGGACGATGTGCCTTGGCGTGGTAGGGTCGGCGCCCGTGACTTCAGCTGCCACCTCGGTCACAACTGGTGCATTGAAGCGACGCGCGTGCTGTCCACTCGGCACGTGGTCCGCGTGGATAATCACCTTGCAGGTATCGTCTAACATATTCTTAAGAGCTGTTTTAAATTCGTACACCATACGTTGAGATCATGTAAGACATTTTCGATTTAAAAAAAAAATCGACTCCCTGAATAATTTCACACCGTCTTTCAGCCTCTGTCTCATCATCTCCTACGATGTAAAGTTGCAAAAATTGAGCTTGATAATCGGACGGTGGTAAAAGCGAGCCTATTTTGTGATGCACTTGTCCTTGTACTGTGAAAGTTGGTGAAAGTCCAGGCATCGCCAGAATTTTATTTGCCCTAAAAGAAGTTATGTGAAAACACGAATTGTATTTTTTATATGACTAAGGAAGCGCGTGACTCATCAGTTTCACCAGAAAATAATGCCTTTAAAGAATCGACTGGCTCCTCTATTGTGGAAATGACTACCTTACCTCCTGAGCAACACATTCCCGCTGATTCCTCTTTCCATTTCAGGGCTTCACAAAATCTACTTGCTTGGTTCATTCGCTCAATTTTAATAAGTCTGTGATTACTGTAATCTAATCCAGGATCGTATTCAAAAGCTTTGAGAGCATGGTCGTAGGGCAAGCCGACCCATTTAGAGCAGCGTGGCCTTACCACGTATAAATATATTTGATATAAGATTTTTGTTATAATGTTATATTACATAGAAAATTGTGTTACGAATATAATAAATATTTAAATTAAAATCCTCGCAACGCAATTAAAAATTCCTTTTATCAAGGACCCCTTAGTGTATCAAATAGCAAAATACTGTTCACCCTTTAAATTTGAACTGCGGAGCCCTCTATTTAGCATGCTTCAATTATTCAGGCTTCATCATATTGACCAGCGGAATATATAAGACATACTCGACAAACCTAAGATGGAAAGCTTTTCTTCCTTCTACAAAGGACAACTAATACTGGTCGTTTTGCATCACTATTAATTTATTTACCCTAATTAACATCAGACTTGTAATCCATATCCATACTTATATTATAAATCCGAGAGTTTTGCGTGTATGTGTATGTTTGTTATCTCCGCACGCTCAAACGGCTTGACGGATTTGGATGAAATTTGGTAAACAGATATAATATAACCGGGAATAACACATAGGATACATTTTACCACGGTAAAATAAGTTATTCCCACGGGAAAAGATGAAAACTTCATCTTCAGTTGAAACTGCTGAGCGGAAATGTAAAGAAACCGATGGAATATGACTCGGAATAACATAAATAGGCTTATTTTTACCGCGGTAAATAACTCATTTCCACTGGAAAAAACTTCGTCTTCAGGTAAACCGCTGAACGGTAATGCTAAAAACAGGTAGAACATGACCCGGAAAACATATTGACAAAGCTACATTTTACCGCGGTAAAATACTCAATCCCATGGGAAAACATAAATACTTCGGCAGCAGGAGAAACTGCTGAGCCGAAATATAAAAAAAAACAGATGGAATATGACCCGGAAGAACACATTTTTAATTTTTTACCGCGGGGAAAATATCTAGTTTTCATTGAAAAACACAATATTTAGTAAAAGTTATTCTTCTTCCGCGGGAAAACACGATATTTCCGACAGCAAATTGCGTTGACAAACTTTAGTTTAGCCATGCAAACTAGAGGGCGCTGTTAGTTTCTAAAACAGGGTATCGTTATGTTTTCCTCATTTGCATAAATATTTTCAAATTTTTAGTACAATTTAACTTGAAAAAACTTTTTTCGTTTGTTGCGTCTTTTTGAATTTTCTATGTCTTGTGTTTTTTTTATCTGATTTGGCGATTGTTATGGTTTTCTGATTTTGCTTTCGTTTTGGTTTTAATAAGTACGTATACCTAAGGTTGGTTTTGGGATTTAGAATTGATAGTAAGATTCTGATTATTTATTTAATAGTAAGTTAAGAGTATTTAAGTTAAATAAAAATAATATTAGTAGGTAATCATTTGATTTAGGTTTGATTTAATTAGTGTATTAATTATGTTTAGGATAATTAGCAGGTAAGGTTGTCATTTTGACACTACTACACTTGACTAATGTATTATTTATAAAAAACTCGCTATGACTCGCAAACGCAAGTCTAATCTTTCACAGAGCTCGAGCTATGAAGGTAGCTAGACAACAGGAGTCATCAGTGCAAGCCAAAGAGCGTAGAATTTCGGAGGCACAGCGACAGAGAGATGCTTGAGAGGGTGAAATATCTTCGCAAGCTGATGCTCGCCGTCAGAAAAACTCAGAACGCATTGCCTCTCAGCGTGCTGCTGAGATACTAGAGCAGCCTGATACCCGACGTTTGGATAATGCAGAACGCATGGCCTCACAGCGTAACTTTGAGACAACAGAAGCGGCGGCAACTCTACTTCTAGCAAATGCAGAGAGCGTAGCCTCTCAGCGGGCCTCTCAGCGTGCCTCTGAAACTACTGAAGAGCCGGCAACACGACGTCTTTTAAATGCACAGCGTATGGCTTCTCAGCGTGCCTATGAGACTTCTGCAGAGTCGGCAACACGGCGTCTAGCAAATACAGAGAGCATGGCCTCTCAGCAGGCCTCTAAAACTGCTGAAGAGTTGGCAACACGACTTTTATTCATTGCACAGCGAATGGCTTCTCAGTATGCCTCTGAGACTGCTGAAGAGGCGGTCGCGCGAAGATTCGCTGTTGCTCAACGACAAGCAGAACGTCGACAAATATTTGTCAGAAATAACAGGTCCCAGTGGCTGTCATCTTCCAGAAGTTCCATCGCCTCACACGCTTCCCGAAACGTGGCTTTTTCTTGTCCGTTGACTGATTTGAGGGCTTGATAACTAATCAGGCCCCTGACGCAGGTTAGCAATAATCATAAACAATAACACTCAAATTGTGTAACGTGCGCAGTGTAAATTCTGCCCAAGGCATCTGACGCTTTTACACCATGCCAGGCATCGACGGGGGTGCCTAGCACATGACGCTTCCATTTCTTTCGTGTTGAATTCCGCGTAGTATTTCCGCAAAGTCGTCTGTTTGGCATAGGTGGAAAATGCGGTAAGAGTGGTCTTGGGCGGAATCGATACGCGTTCGCGCGGCCACAGCGCGGTTCGAAATGTTGGCCTCGGCGAAATAAACACGCTTACCATTGGGAAGGTGCACCGAAAGATGTTTCACATTTCGTGAAGCGGCAAGCCTAAAATACGCCATGCCGCTTCATTGCTGCTCACATATCGACCTGCTCTAAACATCTGAACTTCATCTCTCGGGTCGATATTAGCGTTGCCCTGCTGCTGCCCGCTGAATATTGGCTGGGGTTCTTATAAATTAATTTGCTTAAATCCGCGTAAAGAAAGAAAATGATGTGTCCTGCCCAGTTTAAAGGGGACCTACCACCCTCCCTCAATCACGCGCACTATACCCGTCGCCGTTAATCCCAGAACTACGATTCGCCGCACTACGATTCCCAGCACTACGATCCCCAGCACCACCACCACCACACTAGGCACGACACACCACTATCGAAAATACAACACGTGATTCGCCTCTACACGAGGCATCCTCAGGTGAAGTAGACTCTGCGGAGGCTGGCCGCTAAGTGAGCGGCGAGACGAAACTACTGCTATTAATGATACCTGCTGACGCAACCGCGCTCCATTTATGTAAAGAGCAATTCGTCATGCGATCAATCACCACCTGACGTAAGCATATATTTGCTGTAAAATTAACAACAGACTACTACGATACGTCTGCCTACCCTTCAACCACGCAACCAATTGTTGGCCACCGCACCGTGAGGGTGACAACCGACTATGTTGCGAGGCTGTATGTCATCAAGGAGCAGGCTTAAACATGTTTAAGAGAGGCGAGTTGGAAACATTTGTTTATTCATTGCAACGTGCAAGCAGTGCAACGTTACCGCTATTATTTTTTAATATCTCTAACTGACTCTCTAACCTGAGGATGCCTTGTGTAGCGGCGAAACACATGTCGTATTTTCGAGAGTGGTGTGTCGTGCCTAGTGTGGTGGTGCTGAAGATGGTAGTGCTGGGATTAACGGCAACGGGTATAGTGCGCGCGATTGAGGGAAAGTGGGAGGTTCCCTTAAAACTGGGCAGGACACATCATTTTCTTTCTTTACGCGGAATTAAGCGAATTCATTTATAACAACCCCATTATAATGGATTTCCGCAAAGTAACGCCTGATTCTATCAATTATCTGAATATTGCCTGATCACTGCCCTTGTTTATGTATTAACAAATGTACTGAATGGCCAAAACCGAGTTACAAAACTCAAAATTAATCCAAAGTTTTGGCAAGCAGCGGTAAGTACGGGACCACAACGTCAACTACAACGTCTTGGGCAGTACTTCTAATTTAATTGTAATCCCACGTCCACCATCTGCGGGCGCTCTTCATCTGTACAGTGGATAACCATTGTCATTTGTTTTTGTCTCTTTTAGCAGCCCCCGAGGATACTTTTTGGTACACTTTCCGTCTTTCACGCACGAGGACGAAGGGTTCAGGATTCCACAAGTACCGTCAAGCATACTCTTAGTGATTGTATCGTAGAGTTGTTTATCCACTTCAGGGTCGGGCAACTCTGCTGATATCACATCATCAAGTTGGTCCAGCCACAATTTTTCTTTTAGCCACAGCAGCAAGTGCACGTGTGGTTAGCCACGCTTTTCCACTCCATTGAGTACATGAAGCACTGTGACTCGCCAAAAGCATGTCTTTTGGTAAGGAGGGCCACCAGTTTTGATCTTTAATTCTTAAAATCCGTGCTACGTTATCGTGGCGGTCCGTTTGGTTTTTGATCTATCATCATTTCTTCTTTATATTCTGACCAGGTTGGTTTGCACGTGAAAGTAATGAATAAGTCCGGCCGCCCATAGTTTCTGACGTAAGTGAACGCATCCTGGGTATATTTATGAAGGTATCGCGGACTATTTACAAACGATGATGGGAGAATCACCATCCGTCCTGGTCGTTCGGACTCACACTACTATAATTTGCAATGGCATCTGCAAATGGACATAATTTTCTGCACGCAACTTACTTTGGTTCAGTGATATAAATCTTAGATACTCACTCTCCATCTTAACGTGAATGACTTATAAAAATTAAGACAGAAGCACCCTTTTTTTTCTTTTTTTTTGCGGATGGAAAATCATCTAATGACGCCTTTCGCTGTGGGTGGAGCGGAAGGGAGTGTCAGACTTTTACTGACTAAAAACCATCCGTGTTCCTTCAGTGCCCTTACGTTCCGGAGCCGCGGTATCTCTTTCGAACAGCCCGCAGCCCCGGCAAGACAGAAGCACCCTACACCTCAATAATAGGTTGAAATCGTGGTCTCGGAACATCAGGTGAAATGAATACTAACCCATGCATGATACTTTTTTGTTTGGATTCGGCTGCCCAGTTGCTGGATTCGTTTGGGGAATATTGAATTGATATCCTTCCTGCCCTTTCCAGAATATAATTGGATAGTGAAGAGCATCGTAAAAGCGGTGCATATCGGCAAGCTTGTGAGGGAGTCATCGTGCTTACGTAGGACGATGTGCCTTGGCGTGGTAGGGTCGGCGCCCGTGACTTCAGCTGCCACCTCGGTCACAACTGGTGCATTGAAGCGACGCGCGTGCTGTCCACTCGGCACGTGGTCCGCGTGGATAATCACCTTGCAGGTATCGTCTAACATATTCTTAAGAGCTGTTTTAAATTCGTACACCATACGTTGAGATCATGTAAGACATTTTCGATTTAAAAAAAAAATCGACTCCCTGAATAATTTCACACCGTCTTTCAGCCTCTGTCTCATCATCTCCTACGATGTAAAGTTGCAAAAATTGAGCTTGATAATCGGACGGTGGTAAAAGCGAGCCTATTTTGTGATGCACTTGTCCTTGTACTGTGAAAGTTGGTGAAAGTCCAGGCATCGCCAGAATTTTATTTGCCCTAAAAGAAGTTATGTGAAAACACGAATTGTATTTTTTATATGACTAAGGAAGCGCGTGACTCATCAGTTTCACCAGAAAATAATGCCTTTAAAGAATCGACTGGCTCCTCTATTGTGGAAATGACTACCTTACCTCCTGAGCAACACATTCCCGCTGATTCCTCTTTCCATTTCAGGGCTTCACAAAATCTACTTGCTTGGTTCATTCGCTCAATTTTAATAAGTCTGTGATTACTGTAATCTAATCCAGGATCGTATTCAAAAGCTTTGAGAGCATGGTCGTAGGGCAAGCCGACCCATTTAGAGCAGCGTGGCCTTACCACGTATAAATATATTTGATATAAGATTTTTGTTATAATGTTATATTACATAGAAAATTGTGTTACGAATATAATAAATATTTAAATTAAAATCCTCGCAACGCAATTAAAAATTCCTTTTATCAAGGACCCCTTAGTGTATCAAATAGCAAAATACTGTTCACCCTTTAAATTTGAACTGCGGAGCCCTCTATTTAGCATGCTTCAATTATTCAGGCTTCATCATATTGACCAGCGGAATATATAAGACATACTCGACAAACCTAAGATGGAAAGCTTTTCTTCCTTCTACAAAGGACAACTAATACTGGTCGTTTTGCATCACTATTAATTTATTTACCCTAATTAACATCAGACTTGTAATCCATATCCATACTTATATTATAAATCCGAGAGTTTTGCGTGTATGTGTATGTTTGTTATCTCCGCACGCTCAAACGGCTTGACGGATTTGGATGAAATTTGGTAAACAGATATAATATAACCGGGAATAACACATAGGATACATTTTACCACGGTAAAATAAGTTATTCCCACGGGAAAAGATGAAAACTTCATCTTCAGTTGAAACTGCTGAGCGGAAATGTAAAGAAACCGATGGAATATGACTCGGAATAACATAAATAGGCTTATTTTTACCGCGGTAAATAACTCATTTCCACTGGAAAAAACTTCGTCTTCAGGTAAACCGCTGAACGGTAATGCTAAAAACAGGTAGAACATGACCCGGAAAACATATTGACAAAGCTACATTTTACCGCGGTAAAATACTCAATCCCATGGGAAAACATAAATACTTCGGCAGCAGGAGAAACTGCTGAGCCGAAATATAAAAAAAAACAGATGGAATATGACCCGGAAGAACACATTTTTAATTTTTTACCGCGGGGAAAATATCTAGTTTTCATTGAAAAACACAATATTTAGTAAAAGTTATTCTTCTTCCGCGGGAAAACACGATATTTCCGACAGCAAATTGCGTTGACAAACTTTAGTTTAGCCATGCAAACTAGAGGGCGCTGTTAGTTTCTAAAACAGGGTATCGTTATGTTTTCCTCATTTGCATAAATATTTTCAAATTTTTAGTACAATTTAACTTGAAAAAACTTTTTTCGTTTGTTGCGTCTTTTTGAATTTTCTATGTCTTGTGTTTTTTTTATCTGATTTGGCGATTGTTATGGTTTTCTGATTTTGCTTTCGTTTTGGTTTTAATAAGTACGTATACCTAAGGTTGGTTTTGGGATTTAGAATTGATAGTAAGATTCTGATTATTTATTTAATAGTAAGTTAAGAGTATTTAAGTTAAATAAAAATAATATTAGTAGGTAATCATTTGATTTAGGTTTGATTTAATTAGTGTATTAATTATGTTTAGGATAATTAGCAGGTAAGGTTGTCATTTTGACACTACTACACTTGACTAATGTATTATTTATAAAAAACTCGCTATGACTCGCAAACGCAAGTCTAATCTTTCACAGAGCTCGAGCTATGAAGGTAGCTAGACAACAGGAGTCATCAGTGCAAGCCAAAGAGCGTAGAATTTCGGAGGCACAGCGACAGAGAGATGCTTGAGAGGGTGAAATATCTTCGCAAGCTGATGCTCGCCGTCAGAAAAACTCAGAACGCATTGCCTCTCAGCGTGCTGCTGAGATACTAGAGCAGCCTGATACCCGACGTTTGGATAATGCAGAACGCATGGCCTCACAGCGTAACTTTGAGACAACAGAAGCGGCGGCAACTCTACTTCTAGCAAATGCAGAGAGCGTGGCCTCTCAGCGGGCCTCTCAGCGTGCCTCTGAAACTACTGAAGAGCCGGCAACACGACGTCTTTTAAATGCACAGCGTATGGCTTCTCAGCGTGCCTATGAGACTTCTGCAGAGTCGGCAACACGGCGTCTAGCAAATACAGAGAGCATGGCCTCTCAGCAGGCCTCTAAAACTGCTGAAGAGTTGGCAACACGACTTTTATTCATTGCACAGCGAATGGCTTCTCAGTATGCCTCTGAGACTGCTGAAGAGGCGGGTCGCGCGAAGATTCGCTGTTGCTCAACGACAAGCAGAACGTCGACAAATATTTGTCAGAAATAACAGGTTAAATATTTGTCGACGTTCTGCTTGTCGTTGAGCAACAGCGAATCTTCGCGCGACCGCCTCTTCAGCAGTCTCAGAGGCATACTGAGAAGCCATTCGCTGTGCAATGAATAAAAGTCGTGTTGCCAACTCTTCAGCAGTTTTAGAGGCCTGCTGAGAGGCCATGCTCTCTGTATTTGCTAGACGCCGTGTTGCCGACTCTGCAGAAGTCTCATAGGCACGCTGAGAAGCCATACGCTGTGCATTTAAAAGACGTCGTGTTGCCGGCTCTTCAGTAGTTTCAGAGGCACGCTGAGAGGCCCGCTGAGAGGCCACGCTCTCTGCATTTGCTAGAAGTAGAGTTGCCGCCGCTTCTGTTGTCTCAAAGTTACGCTGTGAGGCCATGCGTTCTGCATTATCCAAACGTCGGGTATCAGGCTGCTCTAGTATCTCAGCAGCACGCTGAGAGGCAATGCGTTCTGAGTTTTTCTGACGGCGAGCATCAGCTTGCGAAGATATTTCACCCTCTCAAGCATCTCTCTGTCGCTGTGCCTCCGAAATTCTACGCTCTTTGGCTTGCACTGATGACTCCTGTTGTCTAGCTACCTTCATAGCTCGAGCTCTGTGAAAGATTAGACTTGCGTTTGCGAGTCATAGCGAGTTTTTTATAAATAATACATTAGTCAAGTGTAGTAGTGTCAAAATGACAACCTTACCTGCTAATTATCCTAAACATAATTAATACACTAATTAAATCAAACCTAAATCAAATGATTACCTACTAATATTATTTTTATTTAACTTAAATACTCTTAACTTACTATTAAATAAATAATCAGAATCTTACTATCAATTCTAAATCCCAAAACCAACCTTAGGTATACGTACTTATTAAAACCAAAACGAAAGCAAAATCAGAAAACCATAACAATCGCCAAATCAGATAAAAAAAACACAAGACATAGAAAATTCAAAAGACGCAACAAACGAAAAAAGTTTTTTCAAGTTAAATTGTACTAAAAATTTGAAAATATTTATGCAAATGAGGAAAACATAACGATACCCTGTTTTAGAAACTAACAGCGCCCTCTAGTTTGCATGGCTAAACTAAAGTTTGTCAACGCAATTTGCTGTCGGAAATATCGTGTTTTCCCGCGGAAGAAGAATAACTTTTACTAAATATTGTGTTTTTCAATGAAAACTAGATATTTTCCCCGCGGTAAAAAATTAAAAATGTGTTCTTCCGGGTCATATTCCATCTGTTTTTTTTTATATTTCGGCTCAGCAGTTTCTCCTGCTGCCGAAGTATTTATGTTTTCCCATGGGATTGAGTATTTTACCGCGGTAAAATGTAGCTTTGTCAATATGTTTTCCGGGTCATGTTCTACCTGTTTTTAGCATTACCGTTCAGCGGTTTACCTGAAGACGAAGTTTTTTCCAGTGGAAATGAGTTATTTACCGCGGTAAAAATAAGCCTATTTATGTTATTCCGAGTCATATTCCATCGGTTTCTTTACATTTCCGCTCAGCAGTTTCAACTGAAGATGAAGTTTTCATCTTTTCCCGTGGGAATAACTTATTTTACCGTGGTAAAATGTATCCTATGTGTTATTCCCGGTTATATTATATCTGTTTACCAAATTTCATCCAAATCCGTCAAGCCGTTTGAGCGTGCGGAGATAACAAACATACACATACACGCAAAACTCTCGGATTTATAATATAAGTATGGATATGGATTACAAGTCTGATGTTAATTAGGGTAAATAAATTAATAGTGATGCAAAACGACCAGTATTAGTTGTCCTTTGTAGAAGGAAGAAAAGCTTTCCATCTTAGGTTTGTCGAGTATGTCTTATATATTCCGCTGGTCAATATGATGAAGCCTGAATAATTGAAGCATGCTAAATAGAGGGCTCCGCAGT
Source organism: Parnassius glacialis (assembly GCA_033319125.1). NCBI lineage: Eukaryota > Metazoa > Arthropoda > Insecta > Lepidoptera > Papilionidae > Parnassius > Parnassius glacialis. The sequence continues at coordinate 6,605,553 of JAVANC010000012.1, read as the reverse complement.
TCAAATTTAAAGGGTGAACAGTATTTTGCTATTTGATACACTAAGGGGTCCTTGATAAAAGGAATTTTTAATTGCGTTGCGAGGATTTTAATTTAAATATTTATTATATTCGTAACACAATTTTCTATGTAATATAACATTATAACAAAAATCTTATATCAAATATATTTATACGTGGTAAGGCCACGCTGCTCTAAATGGGTCGGCTTGCCCTACGACCATGCTCTCAAAGCTTTTGAATACGATCCTGGATTAGATTACAGTAATCACAGACTTATTAAAATTGAGCGAATGAACCAAGCAAGTAGATTTTGTGAAGCCCTGAAATGGAAAGAGGAATCAGCGGGAATGTGTTGCTCAGGAGGTAAGGTAGTCATTTCCACAATAGAGGAGCCAGTCGATTCTTTAAAGGCATTATTTTCTGGTGAAACTGATGAGTCACGCGCTTCCTTAGTCATATAAAAAATACAATTCGTGTTTTCACATAACTTCTTTTAGGGCAAATAAAATTCTGGCGATGCCTGGACTTTCACCAACTTTCACAGTACAAGGACAAGTGCATCACAAAATAGGCTCGCTTTTACCACCGTCCGATTATCAAGCTCAATTTTTGCAACTTTACATCGTAGGAGATGATGAGACAGAGGCTGAAAGACGGTGTGAAATTATTCAGGGAGTCGATTTTTTTTTTAAATCGAAAATGTCTTACATGATCTCAACGTATGGTGTACGAATTTAAAACAGCTCTTAAGAATATGTTAGACGATACCTGCAAGGTGATTATCCACGCGGACCACGTGCCGAGTGGACAGCACGCGCGTCGCTTCAATGCACCAGTTGTGACCGAGGTGGCAGCTGAAGTCACGGGCGCCGACCC